>CM061042.1:81028390-81543531 GCA_030762985.1 Adelphocoris suturalis
GCATTCTCTCTCATCACATCCGCCACTCAAGAAATCGTTGTGTGTCCGTCGCTGTGGAATCTCGGGGCAGCGGATGAAATCAGGATCTAAGAAAGCTCGCCGGCGTGGCAGTTAATACCCTCACTTGTCATCAAAGTTTCCCCAGCTCTGCTGATCTGATGCCTCTTTGCTGTTAATACATTTCATCTGTTCCATCTCAATGTGTTTAACACGTTTTTGAATATGAAGCTTAGAAGCTTAGAATTTTGCTACTAACTGCACTTTATTCCTACTGTTGGTTATTCATTTTTTCAGTACAATATATAGTTACAATATATATAATCAGCAAAGTGAAATAGCAATGACTAGATGTGCATAAATATAACACAGATCAGATATCACAGTTCGTAGTAGAGCCCAGCAGCTCTCAGATATAACAACATGGACTGGAGCTTGTACAGTCAAGATAAAACGTCAACTCACTGAGGGAACCTCCGAGTCCAGTACAGGCCCCCTCAGTGGGTTCAAGTTTTATCTTGTCTAGACAAGCTATATCATATCATACATATATATAAGTATATATCCATTTTATATATCCGCCATTTTATTCGTTTCTTGATGTCCCAGAGAGCCTCCCTTTCAAATTTCAAATTCAAAGGGTGAATAGGAGAAAATTTACTTAAGTCAGCTGATCTGATTCGAACATTTCATTTCATTCGTCTCTTAATGTTCTAGAGACTCACGGGCAAATTTCTCATTGCTATGGAGAAAAGGAGAGAACGTAGCTCTCTCAGCTGATCAGGAAAGAGCCCATCATTTTATTCGTTTCTTGATGTCCCAGAGGGTCACCCTATCAAATTTCAACTCGTTTGGGTGAACCGGAGAGAATATTTAGCTCTTTCCGGAAAGAAATATTATTGGTCTCGTTATTTTTTAGCAATAGGAAGCATGCCTGTTTCTTCAACCTCAATATAACCTTAGCTACGTTAAAATTCTTCTCGGCCAACATTGGCGTTGTAATATCAGCTTTTGATGTTCTACCTTTTCGAATAGAAACTGCTCGACTCAACCCACCTAAATCGTTTTGGAATCGTTGAATTAGATATCGAAAGTTCTTCACATCTGGACCCACCACATCATCATCTGACATTAAAAGATCGACGCATGTCGGATTTTCTTTGATTACAAAGTCGTTTACCTAGCTGACGTCGTTAAGGAAGGCCGAGTTTTCAATGAAGGGGTAAGTCTAGAGGATTGTAACATAGCCTAAAACCATCCCTGGAATTAAATAGGGCTTTCCCAGGACCTCCCTGAGGACGCAGCTGATTTTCTCTGTGAGTTTCCTGAGCACCGACACTCAAGAGATCGTATGGTTAATAGACGAGGTAACAAGCTGTTGCGATTACTGGAGAATCAGGGTTTGGTGGTGTTGGGTGGGAGGACGCCGGGGCATGCCATGGGGAACTTCACCTACATCGGGCCGCGAGGAAGCTCCGTTATTGACCTGTCCTGCTTCCCTCTTACATATTTGGGCCGAATTGTCTATTTTCGTGTCGACCAGGTGATCTACTCGGATCATTTGCCTCAGGTGGTGTCGTTAGAGTTGCCAGGGAGTTGAGGCTTCCAGGGGTCGGCGTTCCCGAGTTGTCTAAAGTGGACAGTTAAGGATGAACTGAGCTTTAGGTCTAAGTTGGAGAGTGAGGCGGAGAACTTGCCGCTGGAATGTACGGCTGACGATTTGAAGAAATGCATCGTCCTCTGCTCCGATCAGAATCGCCTGGGGGGTTCCTCGTCCTCTATTCACTCCGCGTAGCCCTTGGTTTGATGCCGAATGCTTTGGGGAGTCATCCTTGACAAGTGCTGAGTATTCCCAAGTCTCCAGTGACTACAGAGCCCTCTGCGCAGCTAAGCAAAAAGACTTCGATAAAAGCTTGACTTTAAGTTTAGAAGGTGTCAGGGACTCAAGAGAGTTTTGGAAAATAGCCAATCAGATTAAAAACCGCGGCCTGCGTTGGATATGGCTGACTGGGTGACCCACTTTGAGTCTCTGTATGATCCGCCGGTCCACTCCTCACCTTTCCAGTATTCTGCTCCTGATTCGCCTGATGCTGAGTTGGACCAGCCATTCTCACTTCTAGAGTTAAAAACCTTTCTGTCAGAGGTAAATAAAGGTAAGGCTCCTGGACCAGATCGCATCCCCTTTGAATTTTACTCCAATGCACCAGACAATTTCTTGGAGCGACTATTAGCCCTTTATAACTATTCTTTCGAATCTGGTAAACCTGGTCAGGGCTTTGGCGAATCGCTGGTGATTCCTCTTTTCAAGCGAATGAATGCAGATGATCCCAGTTGCTACAGGGGAATTTTCCTTATTGATTCATACGTGAAAACCTATTCTGGTCTCCTATCGAACAGAATCACCAAATGGATTGCGAGGGCGGGGGTACTCAGTGAGAGTCAGACGGGTTTCCGGCGGGGTTACTCCACCCATGATCACATTTTCACATTAACTAATATTATTGAGTCCAGATTCAGGGAAGGCAGGAAAACATATTGTTTCTTTATAGATTTTAAAGCTGCATTCGATACGGCTGATAGACCGTCTCTCTTCTATAAACTATCTGCGGTGGGATTGTCACTCAAGATCATCAGGGCTATCAAGTCCCTTTATGAAACAACCGGGGTGCGGGTTTGGTCGGGGGGTTGTGTCTCGGATCCATTTACCACAAAGGCCGGTGTAAAGCAAGGCTGTAATTTGAGCCCTCCCTCTTCGCACTTTATGTGAATGATATTGTTGAGTTTATTGGCGATGGATTGTCATTTCAAAATGTCCAAATAAATCCTCATGTTTGCCGATGATATGGTACTGGTGGCTGAAACTCCTGTGGTACTACAGAGAATGATAAATAGACTCGTAGAGTACGTAGGCATGTGGAACCTCACTATAAACTTAGAAAAGTCTAAGATCATGGTTTTTAGGTCATCAGGAGGGAGCTGGGTCGTGCGGAGAGATGGTCACTGAATTGCCAAACAATTTCAGTAACCAATGAATACAGATACTTGGGCATTCTCCTCACTACTGGCCTAACGTTGAAGAGCCATTTTAAACAAAACGCTTCCCTGGCCAAAACCAGCATCAATGTTATATGGAGCAAATTCTTCATGTCCCGTGGGGTGCCTCTTTTGGCAAAGTTTCGAGTGTTCCATGCGGTTACCCTTGCTACTCTCTGTTATGGATTTCAGGTATGGGGATACGCAAAATACGACTCGGTTGAGAAAATACTAAGATTTTTTGTCAAAAAAATTGTTTCGACTCCCGAAGAATGCGCCAAATTATACCCTATTCATAGAGACCGGTTTAGAGCACCTTTACTCATGCACCCTTAAAACGAACGCTGAGTATATAATTAAGGTTTTGAGTTGCTCTCCTCAAAGGCTAACTAGAGTTACGGCCATGGGGGCCATTAGGAAAAGGGTAGGCTGGGTTTTGATGTGGGAACAGTTGGCGGCCACCCACGAAGGGTGTACCAGCATCAGATGGGATGAAAAGGGACACTATGCTTCCTTAGTGCCGGCAATACTGTCTGGAGAGCCAGAGCTTCAGGAGTTTAATGCTGGAACTCTGTGGAGCTGCCCAGTATCACTTAATTTATAAAACTTTGCGACATGATGTGAAATATATTACGGAGACAACCCCCCTTGAGGATGCCACTCTTACATTCAAATGCAGATGCGAGCTTTTTCAGCTTAACTACCAGCCGTGGATGGTTGACAGTGTACCTCTGTTCACAATGCAACATGAACTGCAATGAGGATATTTTTCACTTTATTGCCAATTGCAGGATATTATCGTACATCCGCATCAAACATTTTGGTCAGGGGACTCTTTGAGACGGTCTTTAGGGAGTATCTCAATGGCAAGTGTTGGGCGTCTCTTTGTTGTAACATTAGAGAGGCCTGGTCTTACCGTCGTTTACTGATTGCAGAATTTAACATTAACCACGAATCATGAGCCCTGAGGTGAAAAATAATAACAAACAGACTGATGAATACAGTAATGAAGATGTACGGAAACAAAAATGAAGATGACAAATTTTCCTAGCATGTTTATTTAAATTGATGAACAAAATCTGATTTGTATTTAACGTAATTATTTTGATGTATTCTATTGATGTACCTGACATAATGTGTTGTAATTAAATGAGTTGTGGTGAGTGTGTATTGTATTTAAATGAGTTTAGGATCGTTATGTTTTTGTTATGCTTCTTTGTATCAAATTGTCTTCTTACCCTTACGAACTGTGTCCCAATCAAATCGAAAGTTTAACCAAACACAATATGATACCCACTAATTAATCATTTTAATAATATTTACTAATATAGAATAACTTATCTATGGCCACTCTGGCAGACGGTAATATCATACCATGCCATTCATGCTATAATTGCCAACTTCCAGCATAATTAACATTTTTATTGAATCTTATACGTATTAAGAGCTAACTAGAATGTAATAATATTAACAATCACAAGCCATGTTATTAGTTAAACAGTTTCTCTCTCTCTCTCTCTCTCTCTCTCTCTCTCTCTCTCTCTCTCTCTCTCTCTCTCTCTCTCTCTCTCTCTCTCTCTCTCTCTCTCTCTCTCTCTCTCTCTCTCTCTCTCTCTCTCTCTCTCTCTCTCTCTCTCTCTCTCTCTCTCTCTCTCTCTCTCTCTCTCTCTCTCTCTCTCTCTCTCTCTCTCTCTCTCTCTTTCTCTCTCTCTCATACGATAATGCTGCATGACTGTGAATTTGGATAACAAATCATAACTATGTTATATATATATATATTTATTTATATCTTTTTCCTCTCATTTATTTGATGGAGAAATGCGATGGGTATTATTTTCACTCACCAAAAACCCGTGCGATACAAAAAGGGTAGATACTGTCTGACAGACACATAGAATCAAAACTGTTCAAAATGTGAGACGCAAAGAGGCAGTGGTTTTGTCGACATCCTGCACGAATAAATGGGTTCTCGACCTCTGGTACCGGTTTGAAGTATAGGCTAAACCCGCAACACTGAGCGGTACTGAAGGTGAGGAAGACCTTTGCGCCGTCCCTGGTGGCAAACGTATTCCATAATAATTACCTATCTGAATTGCGGTACATTATTAGTTTATTTCGTAAGACTTACAATCAAGTGTCCCACGATGGGATACGGCCCCAACTTAAAACAAAAAGGGAACATGGTTCCAGTGGGTTAGTATCACCGAGAATGGAATCCGGTTACTTTTATTTGGAGCAGGTGTTGCTTCCGAGTCTACCTGTATTAGCGGAAACATTGTTTTCAGATCTCTCTCTCTCTCTCTCTCTCTCTCTCTCTCTCTCTCTCTCTCTCTCTCTCTCTCTCTCTCTCTCTCTCTCTCTCTCTCTCTCTCTCTCTCTCTCTCTCTCTCTCTCTCTCTCTCTCTTCATTCCTGGAATTTTCTCGTAAATTTGTGCCCACCCGAATGGAAATCAGTGAACTTTTTGGGTTTTTCAAGCATACACAAACCAACTTGAACACATTTATACATCGACACATCGATACATATACACTGAAGATATAGATATTCATGTAACAAAAATTATTGCAAATAAACTATTCTATTCTGAATGAGTCCATAGCGGGTTCCTATGGTTGGGGAAAATAATAAAACTAAGATGGAGCGAAAAATGTCAAAATCGGCACATTAAATAATGCGAAGCTGATGTAACGTATGCGCATGCCGGAAAGCTACCATTGTGTAAAGAACAATGAAGTCATTTGGAGACTACTTACAGCCTAACCCACACATTCCAAGGTAATTTTCCAAAAATAAATAAAAACAGTAAAAGTTATGCTGGTAAAAAGGATTTTTCATTCGCGCGTGTGCAGTAGATACTAATAGTAGGGTCGCGTTGAGATTTTTATGAGACGATTTCTTCTGATGTGGGGTCATTTCTCAACTACCCCCTAAATTTTATCGAAATTGGACGATCAAGCCGTGAAAACTAGGGTTGAAGGATTTTATGTTTGCGTATGCTCAGAGAAAAGTACCTACCTAATGAAGTTAAGCTTGATTCAAGGATCTGCGGACAGACAGACGCACACAGGCAGATACGGAACGGAAGTTGTTCAGAATGGTATTAACCATTGAACGCAAGTGGAAATTTTGATTTATGCGAGAAAAAACTTTTCATCATCCTTAGGTCAGAACAATGCTTCCGCTACCTTTGGTAGACGTGAAAGCTAAAACATTAACAGATAACTACAGTCGAATATTATCACGTGTTTCGCACATGTCCGGCCAATTATTCACAATCGTCTCAGTTTCATAAGACGGCCATGTCTTCAAGCACAAAAAATTAACAATCACAAATAGAACATTCACACATAGCTGGTCATGAACTCCAGCAGGCACACGAACAGTAGTTGAAAAGAAGATGCAAAAATGTCTCCCAATAAGAAACTGATTTTTGCCGACGCGCTGTTGATAGGCTCCTGCGCCTACGCAATCATCAGCGGATCCCTTAGTGGCAAGAAATTCGCCATCGTCGGGGTCGCGATCTTTCTGGGGAGTGGAATCTTGAATATTGCCAATGAAGGTGAGTTTATTTTATTGGACATTTTACGAGGAAAGTGAATATTTTGAATACCTTCTCGAATAATAGGCCTTTCTGTCCTTAAGTTAGATTTTAATTTTTTAGGTGATATTAATTATAAAAATCGAAACGTTCAGCATCAAAAGCATAGCGGAGAGTAACGGATATGGAGGAGATCTCGTTGATACCATATTATGGGATAAAACGGAAGTTAGTGAAAAACGTTGTCTATTTTCACGAAAAATAAAGAGTTACAATGTTAAATCGATTTCGACGGTTAGGCCATCATCAGTAACAAACAATAACTTATGGGATAAGATTCTTAGGAAAAAGAGAAGGGAAAAACAAGGGTAAGTCTACATTTGCGAAACATCTTAAGGAATCCAATCATAGCTAGTTACAATTTTGATTTGATAGTTAGGCAGTTTGTAGAATACCTATCTTCATTTTTTCCAAAGGGAGGTATGTTGAATGTAATTGAAATATTTTAATAATACAAGGTGATGTAGAAAAAAAAACGCTTGCATACGAGTCTGCAACGCATTGGGACATTTTCATGTGTTTACCTATGAATGGTCAACGTCATTTCTGATGTCATAATCATCGTTGTGGCCACTTGGGACAATTTTTTTCGTGACGATTTTTTTGTTATGTGCCATATGAAAGACATGAAAATGTCAAAATTCGAAATGATCAAAAGTGACAGATCTGTTAAATGTTTGAATGAGGATATCCCTCAATATTTTTCACCACTGATAAGTCCATTTCTATAAAGCTTGGAATTATGCCTTCAAACTGTTAAAACCAGTAATTCTTCCCCTCCTTTCACTTCATTAGCTATAATCCCCCTTCACTTTGCTCGCACTTAATTGGTTGTACCTCCTGCCCTCTTTCCTCTCTCTTGACCAATGGGATTCAATCTCCCTTCACATGTGACTAAAAAGCTGTGTCCTTTCTATTGTGTCTTAAGTTATTGTTTGTTACTGATGATGGCCTAACCGTCGAAATCGATTTAACATGGAAACGTTTTGAAGGTGTTTTAATATCATGTTTGACACCTCTTCAAAACGAGGCGAAGCTCTTATTTTTTATTTTTTTTATTTTTTTTTTTTTATTTCAGTAGGTATTCTATTCTAAACAAACTTTAGAACTGCTCTCTTTCTTTCGAATCGTTCTTAGTTTTTAAAATCCGTTCAAAAATAGGTAAGTAAGGTGTCAGCTTCTGTTTTACCAAAGTGTTAACGTGAGGGGTTTTGAGATCCTCGGTTATGGGGAAATGGGATCCCCTATTTTCAGTGGATCCAATTACCCCATAATGGAATTGCAATGGACGTCAGCACCGGGCACAATATTTTTTTCTCTGACGGATGACAATCTATGGACATATGCAAACTATGTGAATCACATTGTTTCCAGGGAAAGTATTCTGTCGACAGATTTTGGGTTCATATGAGGTTGAGTTCTGTATTTTGCTTACGGTATGGATATATATTCTTAAAATAAAGATATCAAAAAAGTTAAAGTTGAGGATAGGTTTTTCCTATGAAGTATCTACATGAAATAAATACAGACCCATGCAACAACGGAGTACATGCAACATTCAGCTAAAAAATATAACTTCAACGATTTTTAGCCATTTTTAGTGATTTTGCAGTGCATTTTTTTATATTTAACCAATTTAATGTGCTCAAAAAGCGCTGGCCAACGAACACATCCTTTCGTTTGGAAAACTTGATTTTTGGCGCAAGAACGGAATTTTTATCTCTATCCTAACGAGAGTTATCGTCTGGAATGATACATATATATATATATATATATAACTCTTAATACGTAAACAAAAACAACAAAGAACTCACGTCTGAACGTTTCGATCCGATCTTCTTCGGCAGACTGATGGGTTTCTCCATCCCACAGCGTGATAATAATTCGCCGCGTAGGAGGCATAGGTAATGGAGGGGGGGGGGGCATGAAGCACGCCCTCAGGAAGGGTATGTACAGGGGGAATAGTATGAAAGGATGATGTAGATAGATGAGAAGGTGGAAAAGGTGAATGATGGTAGAAAACTAATTTAGATGAAAAACAAATAAATAAATTAAGAGATTTGTAAAAAAAATTATTTTTAAGCTGCGCCCGTTCACCGATTTCTATTCAGGCCCGGGTGACTGAATGCTCCCAGAGCCCACTGGTAGGCCTGCTCCGTAATACGTAGTTCAACGTCCGCGGAATCCGGCTTGCAATCCAGTACCCTTATCCTGTAGCAACTGTCATATGTACGGTTGTGTGCATTTGCATGTAAAGCATGCGGTTCACGGGCGCGACTTACAACTGCTCTTCGGTGATTATTGACACGTTCATTCAGCTGAGTAATCGTGATTATATCCATATATATTTATATATGAAAAAGTGTTAAATTCTAAGATTCGTTTATTTTTAAATTTTCCGAGCCATTGCGATTGATTCATTTTTTACGAAAATTCACTAAAAAGTGATGTCAAGTTACAAAGAAGGTAACAGTGGACTTCGAAGTTGGTGTAAGGTTTTCGAGGTCGCTGAATCAGAAAATGAAAGCCGTTCTTCCAAATTGGCTCGAATTTTAAAGTTACAGCCCATTTTCAGCCCAAATTACGTATTTATTTCATCGAATTCTTTTTCGTGGATTCAAAAGATGGGATTATGTAGGTAATTGTCATTTAGAGGCTTGGAATGACAATTTGAATTTTCCGAGCATGCTTGATCAGGACCAGTGAGTCCTCCTACAGTCGTTGCCCAAGTCTTGCCGTTATCTTTATCAAAAGATAAATTTATTCAATCCAGAACCAATTCCTTTCAAAAAGTATAGTCTTAGCGCAGAAACGCCTCAAGCATAGAGAAATCTCATTTTTTGAAACTATGGAAAAGAATTCGATAAAATAAATTTGTGCTACTTAATTATTGGTAAACTTTTTTTTTTTTTTTTTTTAAGAGTAGTAAAGTTTTAGAGATTTGATGGTTTTTGGATGGTACTTTTTTAGAATCCAAGTACACTATTTTTGTAGGAAATTTAACGCTGATTCCAAAACTGAGGTCAAAAGTTGAAATTAAATGAGTTAAAGTAGATAAATTCAAGTTCAAAAAGAGAAAAACACGGTTTTTTTCCCTTTAAAAAGAAAAACTAAAAAATCACATCTTGAGTACGGATTGAGATAAAAAAAAAAATATGCGGTTGATGGCATTTTACTACATTTTTGATGCAGAGTAACACAAAAAAATGTTCGTCACCTATCCGGTTCCACCCTGTGTAATACGATAATTTACGAAAATTAGCTCAAACAATCATGCTGCATGTATGGAACTTTTAAACAATTTTTGATACCTTGAAAATAAACAACAAAAAATGAAATAAATAGTAAATAAAATGAATAAATAGTGAGTAAATTGAATGAATAGTGAGTAAAATGAATAAATAGTAAGTAAAATGAACAAATAGTAAGTAAAATGAATAAATAGTAAGTAAAATGAATAAATAGTAAGTAAAATGAATAAATAGTGAGTAAAATGAATAAATAGTAAGTAAAATTAATAAATAGCAAGTAAATAATGAATAAACCGCTTCGCAGTGTCTTTACAATCACTCATAAAGGCTAAATTAATTTTTTCAGTCACGTCCAATAATAATATCTCAAAGTGCGACGAACACGTGTACTACGTTGCTGAAATCAGCTGCATCGACCTCATCGTGACGGACATTTGCATCATGTCCAGCGTCGACACCAAGCTCGCCGCTCTCTTCCTCGTCCCTCCGATCATCGATCTCGTCATGAAGTACGCTGCTTACATCAGTCAAACAGTAGCTTTCTAATCGGTCGTGCAGCATGACTTTATATAAGCTTTTTTTCTTTTGAGACGATTTCAGAACTCTCACAAGTTATTTATCGAAGTTTTCAAAGCACAGTAGGTTTACTCTTTACCAGACTTTGGATTAACCGGCCACCCCTTGGAGCGAACTTTCGAAGAAAATGGGTAAAAGCTATTGCAATGGGTAAAATTGAATTAAAAATAATTTTTTTCCAAAATTTTCTTAATCGTAATCCGTTTTCAGGCATTCCTGAAGTTTGCTCTGCTCTCGCGAAAAAGTGTCTAACTCTAGGATTTGTTTCAGAACGTCTCAAAACAGATTTCAATAATGGAATTTTTCGAAATTTTTTATTTTAAAATTTTTGGAGCATTGCAGTAGCTTAATTTTTTACGAAAATTCACTAAAACTGACAGCACACTTCAACATGCAAAATTTCTCCTGGTTATTTGGCTTGATTTCCTTGTTATACCAAATTTATGCCTGTGCGCTTTCCCATAGATATGCAGCTTTCGCATAGCTCTCTAACTGAACCATCAAACCAAACTCTCGTTCTATAAGTGCTTTGGCATATCATGCCGTTTGTTTTTATATTCAAACCGTTTATGGAACAACTGTAAACTTTGAACTGCGGATACAGAATTGATTTGTGGTTTTACCGTTCTCAAATCAAGCTTCAACAGTCCACCATTCCTTGGTCTCTTTCCGGAAACCCTAATCCGACCACCTACTGACAGATGACACTCATTCATCTTGGATGTGAACACACTGTCCGTATTTCTGTTAAGGCCCCTCTACAAATTGTCCGATATTACGCAAACCTAGACCACATTGGCCACTGCCGATTGTGTGGACGCAAAATGACCTTGAAAAAATGGACGATGTCTGGTCCGTGCGGAGCCGTGCGGGCAATCGCCTCGGTTGCGGTTTTTCTCGAAAGATCAAAGGGGACCATAATAGGCCACGATCTGCGAGTGCATGTTATCGTACTCGAATGTCCACACAACGAACCAGTCAGTCAGCCGCCTTGCAGTCCTCTCATGCAGATCAGTCTGTTGTTTTGAATCTTGTGCCGTGTTTGCGAACATTATTAACGCGGTGAATTATTTGTGTTCATACTTTTGTGTTACATTAATCATAGCATTAAATCAAATAGGGGCTCGTCGGTCAGTCACCGTTTTTGTACGGCAGCCAGTGTGTGGACGTGTGACGGTGGCTGGCTGGCTCTGGTTTTCGTAGCCATGAAGCTCGGCCATCGTCCTTCATGCGCCAGCACCCATATTTCGCCATAAATCTGGCCCAGAACATACCATTGTGTAGAGGGGGCTTTATGAGTAGAAAGTACCAAAACAAATTCTTGTAATCCCAGGAACGTACTATACATTTTTAATGCGATTTTCTCCCATGAACCGTTAACATGAGCCTCAATTTTAACGTTTCCATACCTTCAGCAAAAAAGCCTCACCATTAACTGTTGTGACTGTTTTTCTTTTAGAAAAAGGTTCAAAACTTGAAAAAGTTCTCTTTTAGGAGTTACATGATTGGTTGAGTCCATCCATCATCACAGTCATCCATCATCACAGAATGTGTTGGAACATTCAGAAATCAAGGAGAGTGTCATATCTGCACCAGAATGTTCCTTATTTACAACAGAATTATTGACGGTTGGCTTTGGTGGCCTTCCATGAGCAGTCCATTTTGAACTCTTCTGTTAGGGCGCTTTTTAAACGTCGGAAGGAGTATAGTTAGGCAACCCGCAACACTTTCCCCTCCTAATCCGAACTTTCTTTCCTCTTGTCCACTTTATAATTACTTGCTTACCGCTCCTCGCCTTTTTCTTGCAGGGTTGTCTTTATATACTTGCTTCTTTTCTTGCGTTCCCGAAATGCTTCAGGGAAATCTATGTGCAATTTTCTTACAATTTCCATACTGTCCACTTATATAATACCGCACATCTTCTTTAGGACCCCTTGACTATGCGATTTTATTTTATTTTTATCTCCTCTTTTTATTTTTCGACCTGTCAATTTTAATTGTAGTTCTTGACGACGCAGCTAAGGCTTCACCATCCACGTTAAACCCATTCTTATTTGTCGACGCACGTTCATGAGCGCACAATTGGTGAGTCAAATTTTCAATGGTCAAATTTTCAATTCCTCATTAGCATCCAACTCGCCTTGAACGAAAACTTGTGCTAACCATCATGAGATGAGGCATGACTTTTTCTCCCCTGCAAGAGCTTTACCTGATTCTACCTATTCTTTTTTATTTTTTCCTTCTATATTGCGGGATATTATTTAGAACAATTGGAACAAACTTTATTGGTTTGTAATAGATTCCAACGTCATAAAGAAGATATTTCCGTCAGATGTTCTGTTTTTAGAAACTCCGCCACTTTTGAGGGGCGGGGAATAGGAGGGTCAGCGGCCTCTCGTTTCGCTCTGACGGTTCTAGCATTTTGTTACCATCACGGCTCAATGGTATTCAGAAGAACGCGCTTATGCCAAAATTATTTTTTTCAAAACCAGTGATAATCTAGAGAGAGCGCTGCGTATGTTCAGGACGGGTTTCAATGTTGATCGTAATCGTAGAGCTCCAAGTCAAAATTGTATCCTGAAGTGGGTAGGACACCTGAAAATGTGGAGGTCGTTTGTCAAGTGATCTAAGCCAGCCCACTAGGGTCTTTATAAAAACATGCTTGCACCCCTCGGGATTTACCCTTCTCTATTCATAGTGATCCACTCGCTTTTCCCATGGCTCTCTTTTTATTCAGACTTTTTATTCATTTAGTTACCTACCATCCTGAAGAGGGAAGATATTTTCTGTAGAGCCATGGAGCCGTTATGGATCACAAAGACAGCTTCGGACACCTGAAAAGTGGGGGTTGTTTGTCAAGCGATCGAAGCCAGTCCACTGGGGTCTTCATAAAAATATGCTGCACACCCTCGGGATTTATCACTCTTCTCTATTCATTGTGATACACCCATTTTTTCCATGGTTGGAAAACTCACCTAGGGAGAGTTGGGGAAGATTTTCCCTATATTTCGTTTTACCCAGCCCATCGTAGAAAAAAGAACATAAGCTTTTTAGAAAGAGGGTACCATAGGCTATCGCTCCGTGGTTTCAAATTCGGAATTCCCCCCCCCCCCCCCCCCTTAGGGGTGATATATTTTTTCTTCAAAGACGGTTCCCAACTCTCCCCATTGGGAAATCGATGGTTTCGAGCGGTTTTTCACTCTTCAACACTAGGTATGGGGAGAGTCAGGAAACAAAAATGTGTTTTTAAGAAAGGAAACGACCACCCTCAATTACAAAAAGAGCAGAAATAAGGCGAATATTTCAATGAAAAACGGATTCATTTCAGAATACAGTCACTCAATAATACATTGTTTCAATAACTATCACAGGTATCAAAGAAGGTTTCTTTTCATTTCATTAGGAACATTGTGCAAGATGCTTATCTCAAGTTGATTGAATCTGTGGGTGGTTAATCCCTTTTCTATCTAGATAACCCTTCACCTGGACACATAAATCGAGGGAAGTGAAAGGGAAACCCCAGGCTGCCACAGTGTTGATATGTTCAACAATAATTTCTTCTTCGTTTTCAGAGGAAATCGCCTTGGGCCCAATTTCAAAAAATCCTTAAACCTTTTTTTTTTAGTCTTTTCAGTGTACTTTGGGGTTCCCGAACTTGTTTTCTGCTACAAGGAAGGCGATTTTCTATTCCCAGTAGAGCTTGATGGCTTTTTTTTATTGTTCTCTTTATTGTACACCCTGTACGGTTTGAAAGATTTCCCTTTTCTTATATTTGAAAACTTCCGTTTGTATCTCCTTGCCATCGATGCAACAAAAAGATATAATCTATGACTTCCCAACTCTTCCCACACAACAAAAATATTAATAACAACTTCCGCATTTAAATAATTATGATGAAACTTTCAGGATGTACCCTCCTACTGTCCCTAATAACATACATTAAAAATTATTTACCCTAGAAGTGCAGGGTCTGCTGTGCAGATGGAAGTACGACTACCCTTTCTGAACAGGCTACAACAACCCTTATGAATACACAGCTATTACAAAGAGCCATTTCCACGCTTTGAAGTTATAAGGGTGATAAACGACATGGAAAAGGAACGAGGAAGACATCCTGACCAAAGCGGAGTCACTCACAATTTCCCAACGCACCCCGCATTTCCCAATTCTCCCATGGTGACGCTTTATCGCAGGCCTAGAAAAATTATCCAAAGCAAAAGCATGGTGTTCTGACAGGAACTGAACCAAACTAGAAGTTGACTCCACAACATTTAAGGGGCGAGGCCAACAAGGGTCAGCAACCTCTAGTTTCGTTCAACAGTCCCAGTCAGAACACCGTGCTTGCTATAAAAAATTTTTTCTAAGCCGGCGATGAAGCGTACGTCAAGAAGTATTTCAATGTTTATTGCAAGCCAGTCAATATTCAATCCTGAAGTGGGGGTGCCGGTTCAATACGCGCCCCACAGTCGTGTTTCTGATTCAGTACGCGCCACACATTGTGTTTCTGGTTCAATACGCGCCCCACAAAAAATTAAATAAAAAGGAAAATGTGCATGGGGCTTACCTAGATGTCAAAATAATCAGAAGCTGCTTCGTCGATTTGTGGAACGGGATTAGGACCGATACACCTCCTTCACGTCTTTCAGGAAGGCCAAGAATAGATCTTGATCATCTTTTCTCAATTGCCGCCAGCAAAACTTGTCGAGGTGAGACTGGAACAGCTCCCACGTCGTCCCTCTCTTTTTCTTTAAAATATCAATTTTTGCGATGAGGCAGGATCGTTCGATGCTCTGTGTGTGGGCTCCTGATGAAGGGTTGACGTAATTTTGCTGGTGGTTGACGGTGGAGTGGCGGAAACCGATCCTGCTCAAATTTTTGTAAGCCGCCCATTCTTCTGAATGTATAACGGAACCCACCTTACATTCGCGTACAATTATGGGGACAAGGGTATCTCTATTACGCTTTTCTATGTGAAAATAACGGCAGCCGCTACCTGGCTACCCATGGCCCGTCAATCCGACGACCATGATTCCTGTTGTTTTTGTATTTGCGATAAAGAAACACATTCCACACTCGAAGTGGGTAGATCTATTCCATAGAAACAGTCCAGCCATGGGAAAAACGAGTGGATCACTATGAATAGAGAAGGGTAAATCCCGAGGGGTGCAAGCATGTTTTTATAAAGACCCTAGTGGGTTGGCTTAGATCACTTGACAAACGACCTCCACATTTTCAGGTGTCCTACCCACTTCAGGATACAATTTCGACTTGGAGCTCTACGATTACGATCAACATTGAAACCCGTCCTGAACATACGCAGCGCTCTCTCTAGATTATCACTGGTTTTGAAAAAAATAATTTTGGCATAAGCGCGTTCTTCTGAATACCATTGAGCCGTGATGGTAACAAAATGCTAGAACCGTCAGAGCGAAACGAGAGGCCGCTGACCCTCCTATTCCCCGCCCCTCAAAAGTTGTGGAGTTTTTAAAAACATCACATCTGGCAGAAATACCTTCATGTATGACGTTGGAGGCTAATAAAAACCAATAAAGTTTGTTCAAATTGTTCTAAAGAATATCCCGCAATAAAGAAGGAAAAATGAAAACTATAGAAGTTGAAGTAGAATTAGGTAGAGCTTTTGGAGGGAAGAAAAAGTCGTGCCTCATCCCATCAGGGTTAGCTCAAGCCCCGATTAGTCAAAGACACAGAGTGGCGAGTAGCCACAAAAACTCTCTGTGCCTTTCTGGTAACTTATCCATCGTGTATTCCTGTCACATTACAATTATGTACGGCGGCTATTTTAGAGTGAAGCAAATCAGTTGATCCATAACCAGAAAACACTATACAAATTTTAACAAATCAATTTATAAATTTCCATCATTTATGACCAAAATTCTCATTTCTCCAACCATTTTTGCATGATGTTTTCAGGTACGCCGTTGATAACAGTTGGGAACCAATTACGAAGTTCACTCACATAATCAGCGTCGGCGCCATGATCTTTTTCGGCTTCCGAGACACCAAGTACATACTTTTCGTCGGTGCACTCGGATTCGCCCTTGCAGTTTTTAGCACCCAAATGAGTCATCAAGACTACATCCGCGGATTTCACTCACTTGGGGTTTTCGCAAGCAGTTGGTTCCTGGGCGGAAAAGACCTCAAAGACATGGGCATTAACGTAGGATAAAAGCAGTTCAAATGAGAGCAGGCACATGTCAGATCAGTTAACTGGATTTTGAAGCGCTTTAGTTCCGTACAACAGACATTTCAGTTGTGCAAAAAACTATACCTACAATCCCTTATATATAAAAAAGGACTGCCTCGCTAATTTTGGGATGATCAGACCTTCCATTCATCTTAATAATGACAAGCCGTGAGGGTGGCAAGAATGAAATTTGCTACAAAGTTGTGCCTACTGTTCACGTCCTCTTCCACTACACTTTACACAATAATATCATTATTTTGAAGGATTTTGACTTTTTCACCTCATTAGCTACCTTCTTTTTGGTAATATGTTTCAAAATGGTGAAATAGGTAGGTAACAATTCCGTGGATCCAGAGCCCCCCCCTCGGACCTAGGTTAACAAAAAAATTACGTATTGAATTTGTTTCTCTTCAATTCTGACATAATAATATTTACTCCAACAGCCGCAGCCTTTAAACTGCAGCAAACGTTCTAACTAGCATTCCAGTGGTAGACGTATATTATCGTGTCCAAGGCCCATATTGCTGAATTCGTCCGAAGGCTGATATTGACATTTCCATCGACCAAGTCATACACAGATGGGGGAAAAAACTAGGATTGGACTTATGACTTGAGGAATGAAGAATCTCAAGAAGAACCTGAATATTGAACTTGCAATGTAAACTTGTAAAAAATGAAAATTTGTAAAAAAAAAAAAAAAAAAAAAATTTAACTCAAGTAGGTATGCAGGAAAACTCTAATCTCTCAACCACGTACGAAACCGGAATGCCACGCTCACAATTCCGCGTCATAGCCCCCCCCCTACATCCTCTCCTTCCACGTAACTGGGTGACGTTCCCTTTCTCGCTTTAATAGGTAACCATTCGAGCCACCTTGTTGCCCAGTGTTTTCAGTCCACAACACCACTATGTAATTTTTGTTATTAAATATTAGGACCTATTCTTCAGTAGTAAAATATGCCCAATTATTATATCTTAATTCTCACTATTTATCAGGCATTAAAAAATCTTATTATTTGGTTTGCGTAAATTTTCTTAAACTTCAATTTCGTATAAGCAAGGTTTTGTGCCTGTTCTCGAGCAAGATTTTATCTATTAACTTGATAAAATACACACAAAACTGATAAAATTATTCATAACACAAAAATAGCCCAAACATTTTGTAATAATTGGCTTTTCATGATTTCTTCATGTAAATCCGTTTTGAGTTTAACGTTCACAGAGTTTATCGTTTTTTCATGTGATGTACTATATACTAAGTGGTGTGTCTTTGCAGACAATAGGTACCTCTCCTCAGGACTGAGATAAAAATTCCGTTTTTGCGGCATAAAATCAAGCATTCTAAGACAAGGGATGAGTTCGTTGGGCAGCACTTTTTAAGAGCAATGATTTTGAAATCAAATTTCAAAGAATGTGCTGAAAAAATCACTAAGAATGGCAAGAATAAAGTTGATATGTGCCAAAACCATCAACAAAAACTGCAAAAAACTGAAAGTTCAAAATCTCTTTTTGAATAGCAAATAATTAATACCTATTTAGAACAAAAATTGTTGCCATAAAACATGTAAAAAATGTTTTGCCATATGTACCGTTACTGATTTATTTGCTCTCTAAATGCTTAAATTTTAAAACAATTCAACAGAAATATGATACGGTAGCTTACTAAAATTCGCTCATATGATCATGTAGTGTGACTATAACTTTTTGTATTGTGCTCAAAAACCTTACTAACAAAAAAGGTTGGAAAAATTGTCACTTGGATGTTGAATTTCGATAATTCAACCCGGACTCCGTTTTCATCGAAGTTATTTGACTCCCCCATAGCCCCCAGTGCGTCCCTCCCTCAAAGATATCCTGGATCTGCCCATGGTAGGTGGGTGCCTAACTACCACACAACAATAGTTGTGTAAACATCAGTAATTCTCTTCCAAAGGACCCTTTATCGAAAAGGATTTCTTACTAAGTTTACTCAAAGCAATAGGTTATTCTTGATAAAAAAGTTATCTATTTATTATAGTTGAGTAAATACATATATACATACCCACCTAGTTAAAACCTTAGTATTAAGTTGGTTCCTACTATTCGTTCCATTCAGTTTTTTTCTGTCAATAGCTCCTGGACATCCTAAATATTGAATTCCATTCAGTTTTGAATAGAAAAGTACCTAGAACAACCACAAAGTTTTCGAATTCCTACGTATTTTAATATGTAATATTTTTCTAAGCAGATCTCTGGGTTACTCAGATAACCCCTTACGGTGATGTTTACATTTATTTATTTGATTAAGTGCATGCACAGGTTAGAGAACGATGGTGGGGACTGTGACATCAGTGTACAACACTGTGAGAATATGGGAACTATGAACTATAAAAGCTTGGCATATGTGTGTGATGTAAGTGAAATGTGCATTGATTCTTTGAATGGATAAGCTATAGTTTAATTTGCACTAGTGATTAGCGGATGAGGATGTTAGTCAATTGGACAATAGAGTTAAACCTCTGGAAAAAAGGCTTGGGAATGGGACTATGAACATGAGAAGCTCGAGGTAGAGCGTAGCACATAAACAAGGACCTTACAGATTTATTCTTTTTTTGTCGCCTGTAAGTTTTGTTTTTTGTAGGACTGCCTAGTCCTGACGGACACAAGTTGATATTGTTTTTAGCCATTTTTTCGTTTGTTTGCGTTTTTTATTGAAATAATTCATTTATTAATATTATTCTCATTTTTGAGCAATATTGATGAGATTGATGGTGCGGTGAACGAATTGTAGAGCGAAAAGTAGTGACTCAAGATATCAACACGGGGAATTTCAAGTCAACCACCATGTTCCTTGAGGCCCCTCCTACACAATGTTCGATACTATGCAAACCTAGACCAAAGGGGGCCATAGTAGGCCACGATCTGCGCGTGCACGTTATCGTGCTGGAACGTTCACACAACGGGCGTCAGTCAGCCGCACTGCAGTCATCTTCTGCGATTATCAGTCTGTTGTTGTTTTGAATCTTGTGCCGTGTTTGCGAACATTATTAACGCGGTGAATTATCTGCGTTCGTATTTTTGTGTTACTTGACATCATAGCATTAAATCAAATAGGGGCTCGTGGTCCCCTGTCATCGGCCAGTCACCGTTGTTGTACAGCAGCCAGTGTGTGGACGTGTGAGGGTCGCCGGTGCTGGCTCTGGTTTTTGTAGTCATGAAGCTCGGCCATCGTCCTTACTGCGCCAGCACCCATACTTCGCCATAAAAAAATCTGGCCCAGAACATACCATTGTGTAGAGGGGGCTTTAGATCCTTCGCCCCCTATCGCTCCTTACAGCAGACCTTGTTATTTCGGAGCACCATTTGGAAATCAGCAAAATGGTTTTTTTTTTTTAAACTCTATTCTGTCATAGCAAGATATCTATTGCACAGAAAAAGTTTATTACAACAAACTTGGACATTGAAAAAAAAAATCGTGCACACCGTTTGGTTGAAATGTAATTTATAATCATAAATGCCAAAAAATTGATAAAAACTGCAAAAAAGGTCAAAATCCAGGAATTTGTTCGAATAGCAGAATAATATTTGAACACTTGATTTACTTATTGAATGAATAGGTATTTAAAAATTTCTTTGCGCACAAAGTGATCAAATTTCTGAAATTAAATTGCGATAATTTAAGAAAATTTGTTCAGGCGATCTTGCTGCATGACTGTTTTTTAATAGATTATGTAGAATATTTTGCTCAAATTCAAGTAGGTACATTCCAAGTCGTTAAATAGTTTAGTTGGTTTTAATGGTCTGAGTAATATTCAGCTAAAAAAATATAAATTTAACAACTTATCTGTTTTTGCCAGTTTTAGAGATTTTTTAATACATTTATTGAAATTTGAGCAATTTAATGTGGTCCAAAAACTTGACCAACGAACTCGTTTTCCATATGGAAATTTGATTTCTTGGCGAAGGAATAAAAAAAATTTTTAATCTCAATCCTCTGGAGAGTTTTTGTCTTGGATGACATAAATATATGTCATGTACATTTGCACATTATTATTTATAGTACAAAAAATTGGCTAACAGTTCAGGGCAATTTATAGCACCGGAGAAGACTTTGTATAAGAAAGATAAATCTAGCCATTGACGGCGCACAGACAGAGGAAGAACATCGAATCTCTTACATAGGTCTGAATAATTGGCTCTTAGGTTATATACATGAGATAAACGGTAATCGAGGTATTTCAGGAAACGCCTTTGAATAGATTCCAGCGAATTGATGTACTTGGAGTGGGATGGTGACCAGATCTCCGACCCAAACTCCAAATGCGGCCGAACGAGGGTGAGAAACAGAAGCTTCATGATGTCAACATTCTTGAGCTGCCGACAATTCCTGATCACCATACCAAGCATTCTGGTAGCTTTGGACGTTGCTAGCTGCAAATGGCTCCGAAAGATAAGTTGACTATCAATTAAGACGCCCAGGTCACGGAGCTCCATAACTCTATTCAAGACAAGACCATCAATATTATAGTGAAACATTTGTGGATGTTGATTACGCGTGAATGAGATAGTTTGACATTTAGTTGGGTTGACCGGCAGTTTGTATTTGGTACTCCAAGCCAAAATACGCTCCAAATCATCTTGTAATCCAAATTGTGATGAACGATCTGTAATACGAGCAAAAATCTTAATGTCGTCGGCGTAGATTAGAATATGAGAATTTTTCACACAATCAACGATGTCGTTTATGAAGGCTAGGAAGAGGAGGGGGCCCAAATTCGAACCCTGAGGCACTCCAGAACCAACAAGGTAGGTATCAGACAGACGACCCTCCCATGAGACGAATTGCGAACGGCCCTCCAAGTAGGATTTTAAGAAGGTCACGAGTGCATTAGAGAAACCAAAACCCTCAAGCTTCTCCATCAGAAGATCATGGTCGATTCTGTCAAAGGCCTTGCTAAAATCTGTGTATATTGAGTCAACCTGACATCTCTTGTCCAGGTTGCCTGATATAAAAGATGTGTATTCGGCCAGATTAGTGACGATCGATCTACCGGAAATGAAGCCGTGTTGGTAGTTTGACATCAAAGGAGTAATGTGGCATCTCAATCGCCTCGAAAGAATAAAATCCAAAATTGCAGCGGGAACTGAAAGCATGGATATTGGACGAAAACCATCAGGTTTCAACTTACCATCTCGCTTCAATATAGGTATGATCTTACTTGACTTCCATAGTTTCGGGAAATAGCTAGATATGAGGCATGCGTTAAACAAATGATGCAAAGGCTCGACAAGAAATCTAATGTTGTCTTTGAATATCCCACTAGGCAGTCTGTCTGGGCCAGGAGTTCGACCGTACTGAAAATGGGATATGGCTGCTTCGATCTCTGGTATAGAAATTTCTGTGATTGCCAACGTTTCTGCATTTGAAGAGTGAGGTGATTGTGGCGTTGGTTGGCTGGAGTTGGCAGCGAAAGAGGCTGAGTGATTACCACTACTCACATATACAGAAGAAAACTGGTTAGCAAGAGCATTCGCAATTTGGCCAGGCTCCGAACAGGGTCTTCCATTTATTTCAAGAGATTTACCATCATTATTTTTACGTTGGCTATTTACAAAACTCCAGAAACTGCGCGGGTTAACCCTGAAGTTGGTTTCAACTTCATCCAGGTAATTTTTATAACAGGATTGCGTATCAATTTTAATTTCAGATCGGAGTGCTGAATACTCGGAGTACCGTGGAGAAAGGGGGTGTTTCCGACGATGAAGTTTATTTTTCAGTTTAATTTTAGATATAAGTTCCTTTGAGAACCACCTTGGGTATTTGCTGACAAAAGACGCGGCTGAGGTATGAGGGATGTGACGGTCCATAACAGCGTATATTACCTTATAGAAAGCATCAACCTTGCTGTCAACATCCGGTGCCTGATAAACAATATCCCAGTGAGTTGACTGGATATCCAAATTCAGAGCCAGCACATTCCCCTTCTTCAAATTGTAGAACCAATCTATGATAGAATTGCAAGAGCTTCCGGTACTTGAAGGAATGTGTGAATATGGTATCTGCATGTACAAGGGGGGATGGTGTGGGTCAATATTACATAAGGGATCGGCTGCGTAATGAACGTCAATATCATTGTTACTTAACACTAGGTCAAGAGTCCGTTGATTCAAATTTCTGATATCATTACGCGAGTCGAGATCATAATATGCTAGGAGATCATGAATTGCCAAATCGAAACTGCTGCCATTTAAAAAGTTAAAAGCTTTACCAGTAACATGAGGGAGATTGAAATCGCCCACGACCAGAACGTCCTCGCAAAAATTCATACTACAGATCAATTCGCTTAGTTCGCAATAGTGAACCAGATTTGTGCGAGGGGGGACATAGGCCACTACAAAGTCGACGCACAAACCAGCTCTGTTAGCAACGTTGACCATGAGAATCTCTTTATCATTGTAACCAGCAAAGTCATATCTGAAGGATTTATATGATCTGGACACCGCCAACAAGACTCCCCCTCCATCTTTTTTCATTGTAGTACTAAGGTCCCGGTCCCTCCTATACACCACATATTTATCATTAAATAATTCGGAGTCGTATACATGCTGCTGCAAGAAGGTTTCGGTAAGAGCAATGACATCATAGTTGGAGGCTGCGACGCTCCTAAAAAATTGTTGCGTTTTCGAACGAAGACCCCGGCAGTTCTGATAATATACATTTACTTGACGTGAGCTGCGCGATTTGTTAGGATCACTGCAAGCTGTGTTTAGTCACGAATCCGTGGTATTAGGTATGATAACAGTATCAGCGGCGGAGAATATCAATGTATTATGGTTGGGGACAAATGACATAATGCTCCGACGAATCAGGTTTCCCAATATCCTCCTCCCAGAGGATTTGTAGAAGGGATCAGGAGAATTTGAATGGTACATATTTTCATCAATTAGGCACGTATCTATGAATGTAACGAAACTATATCTGTATGACAGTTGGAGTAGAAATTTGTTCAGTTTGAAGATTGCTGTGTTCACAATAGACCATTGCGGTAAGAGGTAATTGAAAGGAGCTTTTAGTAGTATCAATTTTGATTTCGTACCAGACTGACAAAACCCAAGCAGATCGTGCTTGAAACGTTTCAGTTCATTGTACGCCACGTCCACTGCACCAGCTGAAAGCACGATATAGTCTGGATGCGAAGACTTATTTGGCAACGAGCTGAGCAACACCGATAAAGGTGCATCAGTCATAATAAGGCTATTCACCGAATATTTACTCGGAAGCAGAGACTCCACCTCCTGGCCCATTCCGTACAGGAATGAATCACCGAGAAGGAGCACATTAGTCCCCCCACGCGATCCTCGGCGATGCCCTCCCGTCGATGAAGAGGCCCCAGCAGACCCATCCACAGGAGGATCCCCGCCGCCGACCTCAACCTGGGCCAACAGATCCTCTATTACCTTGTTCAAGTATATTTTCTCCTTCTCCAGATCCCCCATCTCCACACGCAATACCCTCAATTCAGCCTGGAGTTGGTCAGTGCGTTTCAATAATTCACTGCGATGAAGGTTAGCTTCATTCAAATTGTGTAGGAAATTCTGTTCGTTGCGCAGGAAGATCTCATCTTGATTCACCAAACTGGCACAGACACTCCCATACAAGGATTCCACCCTTTCGAGTCTACCAGAAAGCTCACTTATTTTCGAATCCTGACTAGGTGCTGATAAGTCCTCTGCCTTGCTGCCACACAGGGAAGTCTGAGTGCTCGAATCAAGGATCTGAACAATAGGGAGATCTCCTCCAACCTTGGCGTCCGATACAGAGACTGGAACTGGACTATTGATAGGCAGTTCGATTCTGGTTACCAATTTACTCTCCAGAACCCTAACTTTCTTTTTTAGCTGGATTACTGACGCCTCAAGAGTCTCTTTTTCCTCCAACCATATGGCCTCGTACCTCAAATGTTCCTGAACCGAAGAATTCAATAATTCGCGGGTCGAAACATAGGCACCATTCAGAGTGGAAAATTCCTGTCTATGACCATCCAATTCATCTAACCTATCTTGAATTACGTGAAACAAAGTGCCGAGATGTTTGGTAAATAAGGCAACATTCAAGTCAGCTGTGTCAAATCGCAATGTATTGGCAGCTAGAATTAGATTATCTTTATTCTCGTTCAATTCGGGATCACCAAGTTGTAGAGCGTAAATGCTATCCAAGGTATGGCAGGAATTAATTTCACCTTGGTCTTCAGACATAACTCAAGGATAGAGAAAACTATCGTAAAGAAGGGTCACCACGACCGCTGAATGGTAGGTGGCTTCTGAACTGGTTAAATATATCCTATACGCTGGGAGCCTCTTACTATAGATGCGGGACTGAACCAACAATGATTTATGTGGAAAAGCAGGAAAGCGGCAAAGCTATGCAAACCCGCAATGCAGGAGAGTTTAGCGGGTTCGGATCTAATGGAATCAGCACAGTACACTTAATTAATGTCGCAGGTAACAGATAGCGCGAGGATCTCATATAGCGCCCTGCTGAAGTGATACGGTAGTATCGGATCGGATGAACAAACTTTGGTGTAACAAACTTCAGAAGTCAATTCTAGAGCTCATTTCTGATCGAAAGTTCCTCATATAGATTTTTTAAACGCTTTGTTTTCGAGTTTTTCAATTTTTTCCACGTCTTCTACCTTATGTCATTGAAACGGTCATAACTCCCCTTAGAATCACTGTAAGTTCTAAAATAAGGACATCGTTGGAAAGAGCGTTAAGCTTCCTATCTTTCCAATGTAAAACCAACATTGTCGGAGCTGACTTAATGCGTAAGAAAATGAGACCAAAGTGGAAATTTTGAAATTTTCCAGAATTTGACTTTTTTTCATCCGTTTTTCTGCTCCAAATTACTAAGTTATTTTGACTGGCACAGGAAAAACTTCCTGAGAATCTCAGCTTTCCAACGCTATGGTTAATATTAATTTTACTCTGCTTATTAGGGTAACACCTTAGGTTGTCCGTCCAGTGGACGCGATTTCGCGCGAAGAGGCGAAATCGCGCGAACGGTTCGCCTCCCTTTCAAACACACTGTTTTAACTGAGAGCCCGTCCACTGCAAGACGCGAAGTGGGGCGAAAAGGGGCGAACGCGAAGAGAATCAAACCAGTTTGTTTTTCAACGCGCCAACAAGCGAAATGGATGTTGACAGTGTGTTTGAAGGGAGGGAAACCGTTCGCGCGAATTCGCCTCTTTCCGCCTCTTCGCGCGAAATCGCGTCCACTGGACGGACAGCCTCAAGTGTGTTCACCCTGTACCTATATAGGCACCTAATTTAGTTTCTTGATCACTAAGTGAAAATCAGCACAGGTTTAGGTTCTTGAGAGTCATTATGTATAATATCAAAAAGTAGACATATATCAGTAGGTATATAAATGAAAAAATTATTAAAATCCAGGAATCGTTTCAGAATGTCTGAAATTTTTCATTTTAAAATAAATTTGCTGAAATGATAAAAAATTGTGAAAATCCAAAAATGTTTTGGAAAGCTGCAGATTATTATTTTTTTATTAATTTATTTATTTTTATTTATTTTATTTTTTATTTTTAACCAACTAAACGTGAATATGAATACTAAAATACGGTCATAAGATTATGCTGCATGAAAATTCCCAAGCTTTTTTCCCCATAAGTTGTGGACAATGAGGAACTTTCATGTGTTGGAATTGTACACTTTTAACCTCAGATTCGGAATCAGCGCACTTGAAAACCCCTCAAGTACAGAGTTTCAGTTCAAAATACCGTTTATTTTGGCCAATAAACGGGTAGGAAGATCACACGTAGGTATAGTAGTAGTGCCAGACAGATGGAGACCATGATATGACGCCAAGTTGCATATGAATTTCAAGAGCCGTATTACTGGTCAGATACACATCATATAGCACCTTTTAGCAAAGCTCTCGCTTTGATCTTTCGATTAAGCAAATAAAAAATAACCATGAAAATTACGCGTGCTTACCATGAAAATTGACTAACATCCTCATCCACTAATCACTGGAAATTGAACTACTATAGCTTCCAAAGAACCAATGCACATTGCTCCAAGCTTTCATAGTTTATGGTTGCAGGTACGGAGTTGACAGCTCATGGGACTTGATCACACCCTTGACTCACCTTATCGATATTGCCGTTATGGGCTATTTCGCCTTCAGAGACACCAAGTACATCCTCCTCGTCAGTGGGCTCGGGTTCCTCCTATCACTCTACCGCTCCCGTACTAACGACCGCAAAGTCTACGTCAACATTTTCAACGCTATTGGGGTGTTTGCATCCGGCTGGTTCTTTGGCGGGAAAGATCTCAAGGACTTAGGCATTGACATCGGATAAAATCTGTCCAGTTCATAAATGATTGTTTGCTTAATCCTGTGAGATTATACTTTACCTATCTGACTCGTTTTAGGCTAATTGAGAACACTAATTTCAGACATCTTATCATTACTTTGGGATGTAACATTGCAAAATTCTTCCCGCGAGATAAACACCACATTCTCCCGCAAAACCATCAGCTGGAGGCAAGAAAAGATTGAGCATAGATCCGTATTGCATGAAGTTCTTATTCCTGTTGGAAGGTTTGTTCCTAATGAATATTTTTCAACCTGTTTGTTGTCTTCTAGGCCATCTCTTAACGGTTCAAGTTCTTTATTAATACATATAATGTTTACCTATTCAAAGGATGGAGCGAGCCCACCAAGCAGATTACAGCAGTTGGAGGCTACGCAATGGTTTACTTCAGTCAAACCTGTTCGCAGTGCGGATTGGGTTACCAACGGTTTGAGATGGTGGTCACGCATGCAACTAAACCAATCACAAACCTGGTCACCAATGGTTGCAACCGTTTCCAACCGGCACTGCGAACAAACCTTATACCTTTGGAAAGATTACCTAATTACCTGTTGAGGGCTCGTTTATCAATAATCTCAGAAGAGTTGTTGAAGACTTCTTGTGATAATCCTCTATAATTTAGGTAATTGTAAGGAAACACCTTTAGATTATCACATCTAACATGTGCATGAGCACATGCAACAGCAATCAGCAAAAACACAAAGCTTTTCAGCTAAATTTTAGCCATCTTCAGGCACACACAACAAAAACTAACACAGGAGTTTTTCTCCTACCTAGAGGTTACCACAACCTATCGAACAAATTCGGTAGGGCGTTTATCAATCAACTTTATGCCCTCAGGTAGCTGCCTACAGATAGCTAACTGCTCAGATAATTACGTCTGTGGGAAAAAGGGGTACCACTGCTACAACAATGATTTCCCCACAAAACAGCCTTACAACACTGGTATTGTTAGTTTTTTGTGATGTCCATGGGTAAAAAGTAGATAGATACACCATAACACAAAAAACAACACTTCTGTCCTTTCTTTTTCATCTCCGATTGTCGTTTTATGTTATATTATGGTACATTATTAGGTAGGAACTACTCACCAAGACCATAGAATCCGAGCGTTTTGTGATTGGCTTTATGGAGTTGTTTCTGTCAATGCGGGATTCTAATTTCCCTTTTATCAACTCCAGCACAAACATCGTCGTTTCTTTCGATAGTCAGAAACAGGTGTGAAAATCGATATCGTCGAGTAAATTAAAATAATCGAACCGTTAAAGGTCTTTGTTCGTATTCTAGGAATTGAACGATTTCCTCACCCGAAAAATCGGAATCAATCAAGTCAACTTAACAATGGTATTTTTCATTCTTCTTCGTATGTCCATGGGCAAAAAGTAGATACTTTAACACGACACAACAACAACTCCTGCTCTTTCGGTTTTTCCTGTGTGATTATTTTTCTTTTCTGGATGTACGGAGAGCGAAGTGAGTTGGTCTGGAATGAGTAATTATAGAAATGCACAAGTAAAATATAAAAGTAAATATGCACAAGTGCACTACGGAACTCGCCTGCGTAGGTACGTAAGTTGTATAGCATAAAAGTCCCCTAGAACAGACACACATCGACATTTTGATTATCTTCCAAACTAAGGGAGTTTTACGAAAATTGGAAATTTAGCTAATCTTGCCAACGATCTATTTCCCCTTGATCTTTTCTGTTCAGTTTCTAGGCTAGCATACAGTCTGAAAAGATTTTATGACTGAGGAACGACCTAAAGTAGAAAGGCTGAAAAATTCTCTGTTGTATAACAAAAACAAGGAAAATTATAGTTCCCTCTGAAGCCCAGATGAATTTTGTTAGGCTCATCGAAGTTTCGATTTGGCCATATTACCTAGGTATATAAAAACTCAGGGGCACCGAAGAACATATTTTCAGCACCCTTACCAACTCACTGTGAATTATCAGTGAATATATATGTATATAAAACAGTGGCTCTAAAAAAGAAAAGGAGAAAAACACCCCCCCCCCCCCCTCGTCGAGCTCACCCCCCATACTAGGGGACTTTTGAGATAAGATTTACGACGTGTGAAAGAAGAGCTTGGTGAAGAAATTTCTTTACTATGAATTTTTTCTCCTGATTTCTCTAATTTGACTGGGCTACCCGAATTTGAGCGAGATTGCACAACTAGGGCATAAGAAAATTATGCTCGATGGAATTTGCGCTTGCTCATGCGCAGGGTTAAGTAGGTATTGATTTGGGAACACTGAAACTGATACAGGTCCATCCACACACTGACCCGCACATTCTCTGAAAATTTATTTAAAATCGGGTGGAAATTAAGGTTGCACAAGGATTTGCAGACACACACAGACAGACAGATTCGGAGCGAAAGTTGTTCAGAATGGAATAAAACGTGAAATGCGAGTGAACATTTTAATTTTGGAGACAAAAAATTGTTCGTTTCCCTTAAGTGAAAACTATGCTTTCGCTAATATAGGTGAACTAGGATTAAAAAAAAAAAAAAAAAAAAAAAAAAAAAAACCCCGGATGTTATTACTTTGAGCCTACTGCTAAAATGTAAAAAACATGGAATCATGTTTTAGCTCCTCGCTCTCACTTTATTATAGAAATGATCACGACGATTGAGCTCTTGTGAGATGGTGATCTCCTAATAGAAACTCGCGAGTAAACATTCACTTTATTATAGAAAGAGGCTACATACGAAATTACTGCTTCCTATAGTGTAAAGTATAGAAATTACCTATTAAAATGATTTAACCACCGCTTCACAAATCAAACCGTTCTCGCAATATTCGGATCACCTGCTATGAATCACATAATCGAAACACCAGCTCAATGAAATCATCAGAAATTATCAAGCGGTTGCAATCATGTTCACAATATCAATAATTGAGAATGATCACCTGTGTGCAAACAATTATTCATATAACCACGCTCATAACTCAGCTTGTTGGCCACGCACTTCGCAGTTGTTAATATAGTATGGTTGGATAAATCGAGAGCTTTCGAACGAATGGTCAACGAATTTTGTGGGATGAAAAACGACGAAGTATCATATCCCTAGCAACGACTCGGTTGTAAGCGGAAATCATCAGAAAACCAACCGTAACGCTTTTGACATTTTATGTCTTTACTTTGGCACATAAACGAAAAAAGCGTTGAAAAAAAGTTTTCAAAATCTCGATTTTTAAATATTTCAGTCCTTAAATTCTACCATTTAGGGTTGATCGAATGTGATGCCAATGTTACTGGCACATCCCCGGCTGATAAATCATTGTGGAGCCAAATTTGTTTATAAAAGTCAATAAACATTTTGAAGTTGTTAATAAAACAAAACCTCAATAAGTGAATAGTTTATCAGTTGAATACTTGAAATTAATCATTTTTCATCTTCTCCAGTGTCGCTAACTGGGCCTCCATATATGTATCTGTTGCTCACTCCTGTTCGATAAGTCTTGTTTGTTTTGTAATTCTGTATGATATGTCTTTGTTTTCAACATGTTAACGGGCCAGCATGCTCTGAGCCCAAACCCATTCCTCTACTTAAAAGTCACGTATTTTCAGTGCCGTCAACAAAAATCTTGCCGAATTCACGAAAAAAAGCCCCAAAATCCCCCAGGATGAACTAGAAAATCCCTTAAATTTGAGGTGTCGATACAAGTATTTTTGGACACAACATTGATCACAAATTAAATTATCAAGTAATAAAAGGTCATACCTACAACAAGGCAATGGCGTAGTTTGAGGAGGGGCAGGGTAGGCAGAGCCCCTCCATGAATTAGAGGACTCGTGGAGGAGGAATCGTGGTATGAATACAATCAAAACTAATAATTTTAATAAACTTCAGTACCTAAAACCTTCAATTGGAGAATGTAGGTAATCAGTAAAAAGCAATTACCATTATAAATTATACGGATCCGGTTGCCTAGCAACTTTAGACGCTCTCTAGCAACTTTAGACGCGCTCTCTTCTTTGGACACTCTAAAGAAGAATTTCTTTACTTCTAAGGTTGTAAGGGGCCGTTTATCAATAACAGATATAGCCTAGGAAAACTCTAGGTAACTAGCGGCTTCGGGTAACTTCTCGTTGGTTCGTCAACTCACATTTACCTGCAAGATATCCTTGGTATCCTTACCCGAGGCTCATGTCCCTCAGTTAACGATTTATCCTGGAGGTATGTTGTGTGGAACGTGTAGAAAATGCACTTACGAAGTTTCTTGAAGAAAATTATAGAAAATATGTCTCTTGAAAATTTTGGATCCATCGCAATAGCTTTATTTTCTATACAAATTCAATAATATATAGCACACTATCATACCTACTCAACGACATAAAAAAATAAGTATCAGAAGCAATAACAGCAAACAAACACTTCGGTGCCCCTGAGTTTTCATATACCTAGGTAATATGGCCAAATCGAAACTTCGATGAGCCTAACAAAATTCATCTGGGCTTCAGAGGGAACTATAATTTTCCTTGTTTTTGTTATACAACAGAGAATTTTTCAGCCTTTCTACTTTAGGTCGTTCCTCAGTCATAAAATCTTTTCAGACTGTATGCTAGCCTAGAAACTGAACAGAAAAGATCAAGGGGAAATAGATCGTTGGCAAGATTAGCTAAATTTCCAATTTTCGTAAAACTCCCTTAGTTTGGAAGATAATCAAAATGTCGATGTGTGTCTGTTCTAGGGGACTTTTATGCTATACAACTTACGTACCTACGCAGGCGAGTTCCGTAGTGCACTTGTGCATATTTACTTTTATATTTTACTTGTGCATTTCTATAATTACTCATTCCAGACCAACTCACTTCGCTCTCCGTACATCCAGAGGGAACTTGGAAACTGCCAGACCAGGAGACTGACGGAATTTCTGCCCCAAAACCGATTCGGGGAGTTCAAGGAGTTCACGTAAATGTCTCCGAAAGTAGGGCCAGGAAACTGTCGGAAAACAGAAAGCTGCAGAACTGTCCGAAAATATTCCGGCAGAATGGACAATCCCCGTTTCGACTTCGAAAACTGTCCGAATGTCTGCTCAGGGCAAAGAACTCCGAGTGGGTCCTTTTTAATCCAGTCTCATTCTAATCCGAGTCACATTCTAATCCGTCTTTGTAAAGCGTCTTCTTCCATTATTAGAGGGAAGCCTATGTATGGCCATTCTTTTATTGTGTCAGATTCTAATCCGTTATTATAATGGCAACCACTGCGTCTTGCGTTCATTAGGGGGAAGCCTATATATGGCCATTCTCGCACCATAACAATTCATTCGAAAAGTTTCATTCCTGAGAGTAAGATATTCTCTGTGACGTGTTTCTGTTCGTTCAACATGGTTCTTGTAATGCAGGGCCAACGAGCCAACTCACTTCTTTAAGTTGACGAGTGCAATAATTTCTTATATATTAGAGGTAAAAAGAAAAACTCAGTGTGGTACATGAGATGTTCGCATATGTCATGTCCTGTATAAGGAATTTAGCTGCCCCCCCCCCCCCCCCCCCCCAGAGGTGCAATGGGGGCCTAAATCCTCATAAATCAGGTAGAGGAGAGTAACAGGCATCCCGTCAGAGAGATACCACCCCTACTAATAGCTTTTAATGAGCCATGTTACTGGCCTTCTGTTGTCTGGCAGTGAACTTGGGAGTTCCTCAGGAGCTAATTACTTAGTTCGTATTTCTTTGATAAGGCCCAAGGTGGAACCTGGTAAAGGGATTTACGACCCTACTTTCGGACAGTTTTCAGTTCGTACAGATTCGGGCAGTTCCCCCTCTTCGCAATCTGTGTTTCAAGTTTTCTGGCAGAATCCTCGTTCCACCTTTTCGGGGAGTTTGGAGAAACAGGTTTTCCGGGAGTTTTGAAACGAAACCCCGATCTCCCCGAATTTCTAGGAAGGGCGTTTCGGACAGTTTCCTGGTCTGGCAGTTTCCCCCCGACCCATCCAGATGTACGTACGTACATGTGCCAGTAACATTGGCATCACATTCGATCAACCCTAAATGGTAGAATTTAAGGACTGAAATATTTAAAAATCGAGATTTTGAAAACTTTTTTTCAACGCTTTTTTCGTTTATGTGCCAAAGTAAAGACATAAAATGTCAAAAGCGTTACGGTTGGTTTTCTGATGATTTCCGCTTACAACCGAGTCGTTGCTAGGGATATGATACTTCGTCGTTTTTCATCCCACAAAATTCGTTGACCATTCGTTCGAAAGCTCTCGATTTATCCAACCATACTATATTAACAACTGCGAAGTGCGTGGCCAACAAGCTGAGTTATGAGCGTGGTTATATGAATAATTGTTTGCACACAGGTGATCATTCTCAATTATTGATATTGTGAACATGATTGCAACCGCTTGATAATTTCTGATGATTTCATTGAGCTGGTGTTTCGATTATGTGATTCATAGCAGGTGATCCGAATATTGCGAGAACGGTTTGATTTGTGAAGCGGTGGTTAAATCATTTTAATAGGTAATTTCTATACTTTACACTATAGGAAGCAGTAATTTCGTATGTAGCCTCTTTCTATAATAAAGTGAATGTTTACTCGCGAGTTTCTATTAGGAGATCACCATCTCACAAGAGCTCAATCGTCGTGATCATTTCTATAATAAAGTGAGAGCGAGGAGCTAAAACATGATTCCATGTTTTTTACATTTTAGCAGTAGGCTCAAAGTAATAACATCCGGGTTTTTTTTTTTTTTTTTTTTTTTTTTTTTTTAATCCTAGTTCACCTATATTAGCGAAAGCATAGTTTTCACTTAAGGGAAACGAACAATTTTTTGTCTCCAAAATTAAAATGTTCACTCGCATTTCACGTTTTATTCCATTCTGAACAACTTTCGCTCCGAATCTGTCTGTCTGTGTGTGTCTGCAAATCCTTGTGCAACCTTAATTTCCACCCGATTTTAAATAAATTTTCAGAGAATGTGCGGGTCAGTGTGTGGATGGACCTGTATCAGTTTCAGTGTTCCCAAATCAATACCTACTTAACCCTGCGCATGAGCAAGCGCAAATTCCATCGAGCATAATTTTCTTATGCCCTAGTTGTGCAATCTCGCTCAAATTCGGGTAGCCCAGTCAAATTAGAGAAATCAGGAGAAAAAATTCATAGTAAAGAAATTTCTTCACCAAGCTCTTCTTTCACACGTCGTAAATCTTATCTCAAAAGTCCCCTAGTATGGGGGGTGAGCTCGACGAGGGGGGGGGGGGGGGTGTTTTTCTCCTTTTCTTTTTTAGAGCCACTGTTTTATATACATATATATTCACTAATAATTCACAGTGAGTTGGTAAGGGTGCTGAAAATATGTTATGGTTATCACAGTTTCCAGGATGTAAGCTAAGCGAAGAACAGAAAAAAAAAGACATACATGAAACCTGCTCAAGCCACTGTCCGAGCATCACTGACGTTTGGAAAACAAGTCATGATGTATTCTAAGTCACCCAGAAGCTTCATACGAATGATTTCTGCGTAAAAAGAGCATAAAGGCCTTTTTGCTGATTTGTTGAAATTATACCTACTTTTCAACGCGCTCTAGCGGCGGAACGCCTAATCGTAGAGAATGAAGTCAGGTGTGCAAATTGTAGGAAATTTTAAGCACTTAAATTCTGGTAATAGTAAACAAGTCGCTAGAACGCATACTTTTCGAGTTATAGGCAAAAAACGAAAAAAAAGTCGAAAAAAAGGAGAACCCCCCCCCCCCTCGTCGAGCTCACCCCCCATACTAGGGGACTTTTGAGATATGTTTTACTACGTGTGAAGGAAGAGCCTGGTGAAGAAATTTCTCTACTATGAATTATTTCCCCTATTTGCCTCTTTTTGGTCAAATTTGACTGGGCTAGGGGGATAGTTAGGAGAAAACAAATCCAACAACCCATATATCAATTTCAACAGGAATGTACAGGAAGTAGCTTCTGCGCATGCACGAATGTGTAATCCTTGTAACGAGTGTAATTTCCACAATTTTCATCCGATTTCGATGAGATTTTCAGGGAATGTGCGGGTAAGGCTGTAGATGGTCCCCTACCAATTTCACTGTTCTCAAATCATTGCTTAATTCTGGGTATGTGCAAACGTAAATTACATCAAGCATTTTTTTTCTCGTTTCCTAATTGACAAATTTTGACGTTTTATACTACATCTTGATTCACTACTTTCCAAAATGGAATTTTTAGGATCATTTGAAATATTTCAATGATCTATACATTCATGTTACGGATACGAGAAAACTGTGCCACACCCAACTTGGTAGACTTTTTTCTGTTTATCCGCAACATCACATCACATTATTTCGATAATATCCAATAATTGTTTGCTGTATAATCAGAACCTGTATAGACAAAAGGCACACAAAAAGAAGGGCACGCTGTAAGTTTTAATAGTAATTTATTGTGATTTAAATCGCGATGTCATTCATTTTAAAGGGGTAAATCAAAAAGTAAAAATAAAACTGGTAAAATGATCTGTTTTCACAAGTCCTAGGAAACAATTTACAGAATGAACTGAGAGTTTTCAAATCAAAATGAAGGTACAGTAATGAGTAGTACAAAAATCTAGTTTGTGTACATATTCTATTTCAAAATGGTATACCTACATTTGGTATGGTGATATAATACACCTACTTAGGTAATGATGAGAAAACTTGATTTTTTAATGGAAACTCGGCATATGCATTTTTACACTAAAATGCATCTAAACAGCCTATTAGAAGCGAATTACACGAGCCTATCAACGAATCTTTGGGATCAACTTTTCAGTCACTTTGGTAATTAAAGCAACAATGAATATCTAGTTAACTAGACCTGCTTGTAAAATTTATAATGACAATTGCGTTATCTACAGTAGTCAAGCGACTGAAATCATAATGAAACATTTCTAATTTTTTTAAATTCCATTTCACAAATTGAAACAAAATATGACTCATAGTCACCGAAAACGAAGGCTGAGGCCACTGCAACCATCTAACCCACTCTTGTTCTTTTTGATTGGCATGTTCCATACGGATTTCATAGATAGGTACCTAAAACTTCATCACAACACCCAGCAACTAAGGGCTGCGTCAAAATAAAAGTAATAAAATTATAAATGAATTTGATGGCCAGCGATCTACCCACCTGAAACGAATTTCTGCTGATTATCAACACGTGAATAAATATTTTAGAACTTTATTCTTAGATTGAATTTTTGATAATCCCAATAGAAGGGATATGCATAAGCTAGTGCAATTCCGATTCTGACGAAAAAGCTATTTGCAGATCGAGGGGAAAATTAAGTTAATTGATTAAATTAACCCCAAGAAACTTCGTGACACCTCAAAGTCCCAATTGAAGAAATTCATCACTGCAGAACTGTATGCTCCTAAAAATGGCGTTGATATTATCTCTTGCGATTAGGCTGGCAGTGCGTATGTTCACAGCTGTCACCAATGGTGATATTCACACTTTAGGTGGCCTGCTAGAATAACGGAAATTTATTTAGAGAAGATTGACGGAGTTCTTTGGTTTACTGTTTAGTCAGCCATAAGCGTAATATCTATGGTAATATCCATGAGCTTCGTTTTGATAAGGAAATAAGCAGATCAACTTTATAAATTAAGAATGCAAGGTACCCAAATAACAAAGTAGATTCAAGTAGTCCAGCAAATTCACGACAAGGCCTCCCAAACGATCACATTATTTTCTTCTGTTATAGGTGGTGATGACCAACAACCGTAAATGACTTAAGCCTTGCAACAAATTTTCACCCCGTTTTTAAGGTAACGGTACCTAACCAAAAGTATTCGTAATAATTATGATGATGTATCAGACATCATGAAACCATTGTTTCCTGAACTGATTTTCTTCTTCAAAACCTTCTGTTCGTTAATATCAAAGATCTCTTGAGCCCTTACATGGTTACAACTGTGCTTTAAGATGACACCTCATCTCCTAGTTCGGAAATGGTAAAACATTTCATTAATATTCATTATTAGGGGCACGGAGCAGTGAGGATTCTGACACAAGAGAGAATTGATGCGAGTGGTCTCAGTAAAAGCCTTCCTAGTACTTAGCCATTGGTTCAAACATCAGTGATGACTATGAGGGCCAAGGGAATGGGCGAGAAAGAATGATATGTAGGGGCAAGAGATGCCCCTTCCCACCAATGGTTAGTACATACATTAAAGTAACTATCTATTGTAAGCGGTATTCACTAGCCTTTAAATTTTCTTGAAGGGGCGATGAAGAGTTTGAAACTCACTACTTATACTCATCATGGACGTTGAAAGGACAGACGGCTTATTAAAGAGGTATTACATAACAATGTAATTCAAATGAAAGTTAATCAGGGTTTCCTATTACAGAGCAAAATGATCACGACATGCTCGTGATCATTTAATTTGATGAGATGAACATACAAAAATAAGACTACAAATGGAACCAGAAGCTGCATTTACACTGTCATCAACAAACTTATATGTTTTGTAGTTTTAACCAATAAAGAATGCAACCGACCCAACTTGCTAAGCAGTTAGAAATCATGAGATGGCCACATGGCCCCAAGTTGGAACCAAGTCCCCAAGGGAGGGGCTATAATGTGTCCCTAATGGGGACACACCCGTATAAATATCAAGCAAGCCGGGTCGGATTCATCACTATAATTTGAACCCTCGTACATGTATATCATTTCTCCTCGTACATCTAACCTTCCTAGTCGGTACTACTCTTCAGGTTCTGGCTCTACCTCACCTTTGGGCTTCTGGTCTTTCCCTTTCAAGACTACAGTTCCAGCTCTACAGTCAGATGGCTCTACTATAGTTGTTAAAAAGGTACTTGGCAGCAGCACGTTCATGTGCTAAATTGAACCAGGTTTTCAGAATAAATGCTTATATTTCAAGGAAAAGAAGGAATTTTGGTACTGGTGGTGATCACCCTAGTAGGTCATACCAACCGGAACAACTCTGTAACCTGTAATTACGTTTCGTTTGTTGAGTCAAAAGATGTTTTTCCTCGCTAAATTCATTATCTTCGAACAATTTTTTTGTAGTAGTTTGCATCAAATGTATTTCTTCCTTTTTTGTTGTTCAATTTAAAATACAGACTAATTTTCAAAGACAATGAATTGAACTAAAGAATTGACACTATCAGTGAAGCAGTTATTCAGGAATTTCGAAACTTCCTATCGCAGCAATATTTCGAGTTTAGTTTAATCTTTCCATCCTTAGTGAGAAATGTACTTCACTAAACGAGTACTCTAATTGATTTCCCTCCCCTTAAGAGCGTGCAGATCTTCAGACTCCACAGCTCTGTTGATGAAGCACCATCTCAACGCTACTGAATATCCTTAGTAGTAGTAGTATTAATAACTTCTTTTTCAATTCAGCAATTTAGAAAATTTCTTGATGAACATATCATAACCACAAAGCTCTAGTGATGTCGAGATGATGTTCGGGCTCATCATATCCAGTGGTGAAATGTTAATGAAGATATATGAAAACCAGGTTTCTATTAGGTTTCATTCTATTTTCTCTGGACGTTAATAAATAATGAGTACGATTCACATCACACATTTCGTAGTCATGACTTCAAAACTTAACATAACTGTTAAAAGGATCAGATTTCTTGCACAAGAATGTGTGCTGAAACAACTCCAACCTACTTTAGTGGATGTTTGTTGTATGGGGAAGGTAGGACAGCTGTTTCCAAGTGTCTCCACTCACTCTAGTAAGAGTTTGGGGAAGAAAGGTTAGTTAGTTCCGTGTGAACCCACCCTCATGTGTGACACCCAACATACTTGTTACAGGGTCAGATTTCTGACAGAAGAATGAGTGGTGAAACAACTCCAACCTACTCTAGTTCGAGTTTGGGGAAGGTAAGTCAGCTATTTCTGAGTTTCTCTACACACTCTAATTGGAGTTGGGGGAAGGTAGGTTAGTTGGTTCTGTGTGTTCACCTATATATATTGTCAAAATCACAAAACTGGAAAAAATGTCATGGATTTTGAGCCGATTCAGCATACTTTAGGGCCTGATGGCTACCTCCATGTAACAATAGGGTAGAATAACCACTACTGAGGCACCTATTGTATTGAACACCATCTAGATAAAAAATATATTTTCCCAGGTGTAGATGCAGCTTCAGAAAGACCATGAGCAGATTTGGGCGAAATTCCTCCAGCAACCTAATAAAACATTTCTATGGTTGTGTTAATGCCATGATTGAGCTCATTTTGGCTTGGACTAAGCCTACATACAGGACTTGATCCAAACTTAGCGAGGCGCCGAAGCATGGTGCAGGTAAAAACATGAGCAATGAAATAAAAAATCTAAAATCAAATTTAGTTCTACAACTTAGAAAGATAATACCACCTTCGATGGATTTAAAGAATCATCAAACGTAATTCTAGCTCAATGCACTGTCCAGGAAGTTTAAATATTTTTTAAAAATCTAAGTTATGTACCTACAAAAAATCATGAAAATTTTCACAATAAACCAACTTATTACCAATAAAATCACATCATGGATGTTGTTGATAGTAAACTACAACAAAGTGCCTTATATCTTCATCTCGTTCATCATATTAGAGTTAAAGACTTTATAAAGTAGTAACATAATTTTATGTACTTAGGTACAGGTAACTGAAATAGTAAACAGCAATAATACCCTACGGAAATGAGACCCAAACCATAAAAGGCACATACTTAATTATCTTACTATATAGAGTTCTATAAATTTCTACAATAAGTACAATTATTTATGGATAAAAGATTGATGCATAAAGGTGAGAATTTGACTAGAGCAAGCACAATCTCGATTGCTATTGATAGAGCAAAGTAGAATACGAATGGTTACTGTCAAGTTGCCTTCACTGAAAGCTGTGGGAATTCACGTGCGATCTACGTGCTACCCAAAACTTAGTTCGTTATTATTGTCTGACAAGCACTGAAAACAATAATACAATTCAAAGTCGATAATAAATTCCTGTCTAGTATATGCCACTTTCAATTGGCCTTTACCTAACGTAGTGCTTGTTCCAGGCCTAAAAAATAACGATGGAATAAAATAAAGCAGAATAATAAGCGTAAAATGGAGAATGATCAATCAAGCAGTGGCAATTACAAAAAATAAGTGTAATACGAGTACATTTTTTGTCATGTAACGAAAATGAAAGGGACATATTTTGTTTGGAAAGGATACTCGAGTCGCTCAACAACAAATATTCACTTGGAATAAGGAGGTAGAGCTCGTACGGATTTTAGAAGCGTAGAACTTCTAAAAATTAATTTTGCGGAGCAGTCCAAGGTTACGTATCTTTAAAATTCGTACAAACTCTACACCAGTAAGTATTTAGATTAGAATATGAAAAGCAGACACTGATTTAAAGCTTTTCAGAAATCATTTTGCTTGTCTTTCAATTTCTAAGGATAGGATATATTAAAAAAAAGGAATATATACTCTTGAAAACGGTAGAGAAGGAACCATACCTCATGCAATGAGATAAGACAGAGAGATTCGAAAAACACTGCACTAGTGACAAAAGGGAACAATATGGAATACAAAATAATAATGAAAAAAAAATAAAATAAAATAAACTTCATTACAATATTGTTAGGATAATAATGTCAAATTAGTACGGCCAAACCAAATGTTGGACTTAGTTGTTAAGGTAGGGAATTTCGGCATGTGAAAGTTCACAAATTATGAATAAAAATACCCACAAAATAGAATAAAATCTGTTTGTATTGTTTAGGTTGTTTGTTGCACTAAATAGTAGTATATTATTTGTTACCATCGATTTGAATTTGACAGTCTAATGAGTTAGTAGAGAGTTCCTGGTAATTACGGTGTTCCTCTATGGTGTACGTGAACCAAGGGAAAACAATATTTATGCAAACACAGCTCGCGTTTTACGCATCTTCACACGTCATCTCACATAAAATATTCGTAACCTGACTGACATTCGAAATCTTGTATTTCCCTGGTACTTAATCGTTTTCTTTATCCCGACTTTTCATCATCCATCATCATTAACGTTTTTATTTTAACATTTTCTCGTTCTAGAAATGCTACAGACTTCGCTTTTGTACGATTCTGGTTTGTTAAGTTAGAACGAGTTCGGTGATGTGTTATATGTTTACCTTAAAGACACCTCAGTCATCAGGAACACTTCTCGATCATTCAAGTAAGTAACTCAACTTTAATAGCAGAAATTGGTACTTGTACATATATATATATATATATATATATATATATATATATATATATATATATATATATATATATATATAGTTTCTACTCGTGATCACGGCACAAATAGCCGAAATATTGAGGTACCATATATTTATTTTCCCTTTTACAGAAGTTTTTGTGTGTCTAAATCTGTCTTCTTTCTCTCATATCCAAATATATATATATATATATATATATATATATATATATACACAGACTGTAAAGCATTTTGTAGAGACTCAGGAGAATAATACATAACGTTTTTATCAGGTTATGTGTTGGTAAAAGTAGATGATTGAAATTATTTAACTGGCCACCCCAAATCAACTGTAATATTATGTCATTCTAGGGTAGCTTCTGATAACTTCAAGTAAAAATAAGACGAATATAAATTAATGTAAGTGAATTTTAATATAGATATGAATTGAACAATCTCATCATGGAAACCTTTTTCGGGTTCATAAATTTACGACGTTGGTGCTGAGGACGTGTTAGCGAGAACTTGTGTTATAAATTGCGATCTCCGATTCACGTTTCCCCTTTTCATAGAAATTCGTCAACTGCAGGTTGTTACCTAATCAGCTGAACCATGTGAACTGTGAGATCAATAACCTCAGTAACCGGGAACTCTCTATTATTAATACATATATAATACTTGGAATTACATTAGCGCTCCTGTAGGAGGCCGTGTTGATGAACTTTGGTCCATTACCTATTCCAACCTATTTCGTCAACATTTATTTCTTCCCTTATATGTGTTTCAATTTGAATTGATGTTCAGCATTAAACAATAAATCCTTTTTATTAATTGGACAAAAACTATGTCCTTGAAAATTAGGATTCATTCTTAAGCAAAATAACCTGTTTCCTATGCTTTGCTCGGGAAAAAGTGTATTAAAACACAATTGTTGGTTTATTGTTCATTTTATAGATTATAGATGGCTCGCTTTTACGAATCAGAATTTTTCCTCGACTAAAGGAAATCCCTAGTAATTAATACTCAACAAGGCTACTAAGCGAAACGAAAACATAGGATAGGAGCTGAAAACACACTCAAATTGACAGTAGTTCAATGAAAATTGCACAAAATGAAGAACCGAGTGTACATTCATACTGTTTAATTATTCAAGCTGTGCTAAATGATTAGAGCAAAAAAATTAAACGTGATAATTTCCGAAAAGTTCAAGACAGCAGGTACTTACAACATGAGGCAAGGAGGCCGGCTCCTTTTTAGTTTCTCGACATTATGAGCAACTAGTGTTACAACCCTTATCCACCAGAGTAGAAACTTCATTTACCTATCCGACGTTTTTTAATCTGGACATAATTGTTATCAAAAACAAGTTTTTCGATTACATAAACAAACTCAATATATGAGAGATCAGAAATTGAACTTAGCGTAGAAAACTAACGTTATGTGGACACTATTAAGTTACACTTCTAATGTACCGGCCAAACCAAAGATTCGGATATATTCTAGAACTATGACAAAAAATCCCTCTTAGAGTTGAACCGCTTCTTAAAACTAATCAAAGAACGTGTATTATGATCACAAGAGTATTCAAAAACCTAACAATCTCGCACCACGCAAACAGGAGTAATTTCGTTGTTCTTATACTTTTTTGTTACTTTACAATTACTAACTCATTTACGCGAACCCTCAACTCACTAATATTGTGGCAGAGGACGAAAAAACGGACTAGAATGAATTGATGAAGAGGCGGAGTGTTCCTTGGTACATCCCCAACCAGCTTCTGCTGAGCTTGCCGAATGGAGTCTTTGGCACTGCAAGAAGGTTACAATAGGTAGATAGTTTTATTTACGACCGCACAATCAGGTACTGAATACACCTGAATAAGCCAAAATTACACACAAACACACACATATATAAATATGTATGTATTTGAATATACTATCTCACAAATACCTACCTATTCTTTCGAAGAAATGAATCCGTTATTTTTACTAGAGCATTGAGAGTAAATAACTGTTTGAAGTAAATTATCTTGGTTCACTCAACTGGTGAAAGAGGAATTTAGAAGCCATTTTTACTGGAATGCAACACCGAGTGAGACTGCATCCAGGCCGACCGACAGCCCCCCCCACAGCCAAAACCCAGCAAGAAACAAACATACCTTTAGCCAAGCCAAACACTATAAATTAAATGCATACCAAATATTCATTCATACAATTCAACAATCAAAAAAATCATTCATAGTCAACAAACAATGATAAATAAAAATATAGAATTATAAAAACTAAATATCCAAAAGCGAACAACAATGCATACCAAATTTCATCACAGTGGACCTAAAAGGTAGCTCAAATGGATAGGCTTCAATCTTTATTAATTGTAATGAAATCATACAACTGAAAATGGAAGACGAAAAGGCGAATGAAAGTTGAGTGATAATTTTAAACCAATATATTTCACTACAAAGCCTAACCAAGGTTATGGCAGTCTAGTATACCCTCAAGGCGTCTCGCACACCAGGGAGGCACAGGACAGGAATCAGCCGCAGAAGACAAGCTTTTTTTCGTTTCTGTGTAATTAAACAAAGACAAGGTGGAACGTGGCGGTAATGGCATGGGCCAGGCACAGGACGGCAAATACCACCAACTTCCTTGAAGGGAATAGTGGTGTGTCCTAGCACGGGACATTCTCCCTCCACCTTCCAATGTTTTCATTCTCCACGTTTACGCTCTACTTCCCGTACCTTTCGTTCGAACATACCTAACACCTCAGTGAATTTTTCATAGCTCATTTAGTACACACTAATTCATTGAACACTCTAATTTTCTTGTGATGCTCATGAATCAACATCAGGCCATTTGGTTCAGTGAGCAGAACTGCCGCAACTATAGAAATGATGATGTTGAATCACTCATGAATGTAGGTAGACGTGTGATGTTGGCAACTTATGAACTTAGATAAACTGATGAAAATGATGACGATGAAAATGAAACTACACTGTTCTTTTCTACACTGAAACTACACCCACATCTCCTGAAGGTGGAGAAAACAGAGTTGAGGGATGTCCGGCCTAGTGTGCCTGAAGTGAACTGCTAGGTCATTGAATGTGATGGTTACAGTCGGACTTGCCTCTCACTATTCAAGCTGGTCCTACTGCCTGCACCATTGTAACCAGCAGACCAGGTCAACAATTAAGCCAACCCACTTAGTTAACGAGGTCAATACTAATGTAAACTGTTCTAGTTGTAGGAGTTTTACTACCTACAGGAGCAGGAGTTGGCACATGTCAACAAAGAATGAAGTACCTATAAATTTGCTGTTGGAATCAAATTTCTTCTTTTCGTAGCTGTTGATAGATTTTACAAAGAATTGATTCAAAATACTTATTATTAATGTATTTATTTAATATTTATTGATACCTAATCAAACTCTGAGGGGATACCAACCACAATCAAGCAGGTGATCATTGGTATTCTGGATTGAACATGGTCACTTATGTGATTCATGCATGAGAATGATTACATGACCCTCACCCTAACAGTAATAAAATAACGAATTGATTTAAATTTGGTAAATATAAATAGCAGGTACCAACCGTGTTGCACACCAGCTCACTGCTGCTTAAGGCGAGAGGACGATGAACCAGGCAGCTTACTTCCTATGAAAGCAAACAGTTTGGCAAGACTTGGACACAGCACAGCTTGATGTACAACGGCAAACACACGGTACCAACGTCCATCGAAAGGATCTCTCACAGCAGGGCACAGCATGTGGTTCAGGTTCACTTTGGCAGGCTGGAAAGTACGTAATAAACTAAAGCTGGACGTCCAATGCAGTGCAGTTTATGAAGGAAATTAGACATCAGTATAAGAAAACAAGGAGAACTCTATTTTGTTTTAATGTAAGGAGTGTGATCATATTGAAAAGGTGAAAAGTCTTTTCTACGGACATACTGAACTACTTCATGACCGTATTGTCATATTTCAATATATATATATATAAGGGGGGGGGGGGGGAGAAGGGTCGTATGTCAAGTACTACCTGAAGGGACTTGTTGGAAAAGTTGTAGAAAAATTTACAAAATCAGCAAAAACTTGACCAAAATATCAGCTTTTCAACAGTGTAATCAATTTTACTTAGCTAAATGGGGGAGATAAGTATGTTTGTTTGTTAAAAAAAAAAATTCTATGAAATCGAGGGTTACTGTGAAAAATGACCCTCTAAAAAATTCGAGTTTGGGGCCGGTTTCTACTTATTTTTTCACGCTGATCAAATGGTAACGCTTGCAGATCTCCCAACTCCGTTATAATCGAGTTTTACACTTTACCTTTAGAGTGGCGAACTGGAGTCAATTTTGAAACACCAGGAAATCAGTGGGCAGTATCGAAATTTCAGGGATGTCCACCTCAAATTTTGAAGATTTGCTTACAAAAATCGCGCCAGTGATTCAGAAGGAGGCAAAAAAATTACGTGAACCCATCTCAATTCAAGATAGGTAAGTCATTTATTTTATATTCATCATCGTCATTTTTTATTTATCATTCATCATTGAATTCATTGGTAATACAAATCAATAGATTTGAGAATAATGATTAATTACTTATTAATTTTTATTTAGACGAATATAAATGAAAGATTAATAATCAATTTTTAATCATAAGAATAAAAACTAAAGATTTATTATTTTATTTTTCTGATCAGATCAGATGCAAGTGGGTACTCAGATGAGAGCTTACGAGAAAAAAAAAAAAAAAGAAAACAACGTGAAAAATGGAAAAGAATGAGATTATACGAAGCGGAGCTCATGAATTCCGAAAACGAACTGTCTGCCCTCCCAACTAGCAGCCCGTTCCGCACGCGCTCCCCTTTGATGGATCGCCAAAAAACCGACAAAATCTGGATCGCCGTGATCAAATCCACTCCGATGCCGCTCCGAGCGGAGCACGTTCGCCGAGACGTCCACATTAGCGCTCCCAGCCCGCTCTGCTCGGAGCAGCATCGGAGCGGAGCGCTAATGTGGACGCGGCTCTAAGTGTGAATACCCTGAATAGGACACCCAGCAAACCGGACTGCACCAGTCGTTCAGTCACCATTGGGAACAATGGAATATTATACGGATGGGCCACATGTGATCTACTAATCGAATTAAAACCACTACAACGCTGTCTTTGTGTAGGTTGGCAGACTAACCTACCAAGGTGGCCCCACACCCCTTGAGGTTCACCCTGGGCTCATTCATACATATATAAGTAAGGAAAAAAACTCAGAAATCTCAATGCTCTCTTTGCAGCGGCCCAAAAATATTTGATATCTCGACTGAGTTCGAAATCATGCCTTTACTTTCTTTGAGCTTTTACCAACCATTGATATTGATTTAATCAAACCTTTCTGACTGTGGGTGCTTCCCCTGAACACAAATTTCCCCAAAGTCTAATATAAGTCGTCTCAGCTGGATTGGGGACGGAAGAATGACAGATTGGAACCGAAGGCCACTGGCTCAGTAGATTAGTAGATGCTCACTGGAAAACTCCTGCAATTGAAGAGGCTTGATTAAATAAGTTTAATGATTTAAATGAGTTATGGTTTAAATCAGTTTTAAGGTTGGCAAAAGTGCTGTCGCTAAAGAGCTTTCCTCTAAAATAAAAGTTAATATTTGATACCTTGACAGAGTTCGAACGCATGCCTTTATTTTCTCTGAGAGTAAAGCTCTTTGGAGACAGCACTTTTGCTAACTGTGCTATCTAGACCGATTTAATCAAACCTCTTTGACTGCGGGAGTTTTCCTTGTACATAACACCTTCTCTCTCTAGCTTGACTGAGGTTTTGGTTTACTGTTTCTCAGAATCCAAACCTGTTCGGCTTTCTCTCATGTTCGCTACAGCATTTGTAAATTATATTCTTCGTTTTTCGAAAGACAGTGAGCACTGACTCTTCAACTTAACACTCGGAGGTGGCAGACGTCCACAGGGTGAGGAAAGGCAGCTAGCGAAAGAGCAACCACCAGGAACCTATTCCACCACTTCTAGAAAGTATTCTAGTAGTACTTATAATTCAATGGATCTACTTTAGCAATAAATACTATGACAACTTTTATGGTTATGCACACTGAAGATGGTTTTACATGAACCAAAAGATAGGCGATAAAGACATCAACCAATTTTCAACTTTAATCCCAATACCTTGGCATCTTATGAACAATAGCAGTCAGCATTTCAAATTTTCTAGGATCTTAATTCACATTTCAATTTTTCTTGGATCTTAATTCGCATTTTAAATATATTTTGCTTTAAAAAAAAGTCTTTCAACCTGAGAGTCTTGAGCGTTTCAGTACCTACTATATTCAAATTTCCAGCAAACACCGACAAACAAATTTCATGAACCCAACATGAACTATTTTTGTGCCAGATAAAAAAGGTATCCTATAGCTGGGAGCATAAAAATAACGTTTAAAACAGCTGATGATTTTACACATCCAAATAGCAATAGCAGGCTTAACTTGTTGAACATGTTGGAAAAGTAGTGACAAGCTGTACACCTGATGTTTTAATTATGTCTTCTACAAGGGAAGTTGGATCTATTGTTGGCCACATCATAAGGAGTGGGCTTCAAAACCGAGCCACTTGCATCAAATCACAGTTTCAATCTGGGGCCCTTCCCAAGGCTGGGTCGAGAGAAGATGGTGAGGAGCTGTGAACGATCACTACTATTACTATTCTCAAGATGATTTAATATACTTACCAGTCCGATTCCTTGAAGTATTATAAAGTGGTAGAAAATGATGACGCTATACGACATAATGCACCATGAAAAGTCTTCTATGGCTTCTACAGCATATACTCCTGAAAACATCACCAGATTATAAAACTCTATACATGTAATACAAACAGATACCTCCTAGCATCATTTCTCTACTGGCACATAGCTTTCTTGACAATAATCTGCAAAGTTTATGAAATTATAAGGGATACTCCATCAATGTTGTTACTATAACTGAATTCTCCTTATGTAATAGTTTTGGCGAAGATTAATAATTTCACAATAGGTAATCAATAATAATGTGTAATAATCATTGATATAGTGTATCTGTACAGTAGGGAATCCAAAAAATGTCACAATACAATAGCTGTCACTACTTAAATGATCAAAAATGCTACAATCATAGAGTGCATCTTGAATTAAAGTGAATACCTAAAATGAATTAAAATTAATAATATAAATCAGGGGTCGGCTACCTGGCACTTGATTGGGGCTCCTTACTTCGTTTGAATGAAGGCAACCGCCCCCCCCCCCCCCCTCCAATGTGTTCAATCAACTGAAAGGAACCGGTTAATTCACTTACTAATGAATATTAAAAATAAAAGTTATTTAGAAAATTAACTGAACTGTTGGCTGATGGCTGAACTGGTTGGAAGACAGTTGGCTTTGAACTCTACATTGCTTCAACAGCATTCAGAATACGGCGAATAGCTCTTTAAGTTTAAGGTAGATCTGTTCTTCCAAACGGATTCATAAAAAATGCTGCAAATCATGACACACAGATTTATTATTTCTGTATTAGATAGCCCTTCAACGGAGATCACTGGTCCATACAAAATTATCTATTAAACTGCGTCCATTATTGAAATATAACTACGAGGACGATGTCACCCACCGAAAAAAGTAAATTAATAAACAAAACAAATAAATAGATATCCTGGGCTCAATAAACCCAGACAAGATCGCCTTACTATGAGAGACGAACATCAACACAATATATGGTCTCATTCGATTCAGTGAGACCCGTTGTCCATAAATCAATCAAAAATATTTTTTTTATTTCAAGATTTCAATTTTCTAACATTTCAACTCTTAAATTCTACCCTTTAGGGATCGAAAGTGATGCATATTCCCTGCCAATGTATGATTTTAGAGCCGAATTTCAAAAAGTTTAGCCCAGTAGTTTACGGGAAAGCTTCGGACAGTGGATGGTAGGTTTCATTTTTATTTTTTTAATTTGAATTTTGGAATCTATACCCTGAAACAAAAACCAACAAAATTTGAGGGAGGGTTAAAATGTTTTTTTCTTGGTCGATTAGAAAGGATCATTATTGAAAATAATAAACCAAAAACATGGTGGCAGGCTAAATTTTGTGAAACTACGTAAACCTCTCTGAAAACTATTTCTGCAACACTTCTAAATGCACAATGTATTTATTAGCGTGAAAACTCTAAAAAAACCCTTAAAAGCCTCTTAAAACTTGAGAAACAAGACAGAAATTTTACACTCAAATGAGATTTCCGTAGCTTTGGCTTGCTTTTAAGCATATTATAATGATAAGTGCTTGCTCCAAGATCTTGCGTATTTTATTAATTTTAAAACTAACATAACCCCCCCCCCCCCCCCCCCCCACCTTCAACAACATGTTAAAAGGTATAGCAGCAACAAGTTTACAACAAAGACAAGAGGATGGGTCCCCCTAACCACTGATATCAATAAAAAGACTTATATAGAGAAAATTACAAGACAAACAATCTACCAAATGGAAATTGTAACAATAAGCAACCCCCACATATAAATCTGAGCTCTGACGAGGCCAATAAAGGCGAAGGCGCTTAGCTAATAAATTCATACGAGAAGCTGAGCTCTCTTTCTCACCCTCAACAACTCTAGGATAAGTTAAATACGTGTCTAGTTAATTTTTCTAATAAAAATGCCAGCACACCGGATTAACCGGATGTCGGGGCAACACTGTTTGATTCCACTCCATTTTCCCTCTTGATTCAAGTCCGCCATACTTTTCCAGAATCTGATATCGGACTTTTCTGAACCAACCTTTATTTGACCCTTTTGATCCAGAAAACTTATACTACCGCAAATCGACCCTTTCATAGTCGTAAACCCGCATTCCTCCTGTCAAAATATTCTTGACAAGATATACAAGATATGTATCCCAATTAATTTACCTCTAAAATACTTACCTTTTATTCTTTTCCTCCACATCCTCTGCTATTCCCTCTCTTCCCGTCAATCCAACGCTCAAGTCAAGAACCAGCACCCCCCCCCCCCCCCCCTTCATTTACGTGATTTTTCTCAAGTTTTATTTTACTTTTAGTTTAATATTTATGCCCGCCCACTTGTCTCTGTCACCGGCCAAAACTCTGGTCCCGAGGTGGCCGGCTAAGAGAGAGTCTTTCTTTGATAATTGTATCATAATAATAAAATAATAAAGACTCATATTATCTTATAAAGATACTTTTTTTAACGACGATATTTTTATTTAACTTTGAATGCTCCGAACGTTCATGGGCTTAGAGACAACCCGCCTCAGAGGAAGAGTTGCCGACCCCTGCTATAAACCAAAATGAATAGATGACAGATGGCAAATAATGATCATAGATGCACATGGTGCATGCATGAGTTGCGATGATAAATGTTCATAAATGGTAAAACACCTGGGTGCCATCGATGAAGAAAAATTGGAGATGATATTTATACTGGAGAGAAACAATCCTGACAGAAACAATAATAGGCAGTACAAACATTCCAACAAATTCAATAATTTAATTTACACTACGAGGAATTTCAATGTTGCATTGATGTCCGAACTTACAGTCACATTATTCTCACTCAATAGGTACAGACTAGTTGTGATGATTTCTTTATAATAAATTCATAACCAATGGAAAATAGGGAAAATCTTCAGATTTTGTATCAAACAAAAGCATTTGTACAATCGGATGTTGCGTTCTTTTCACGCCAGGATCTTCCAAACCCGTAGCACCAGCGATGCGCCTCTTTGTGAAAAGACTTCTCACAACATCCAACGTACACAACACACACAAGATTATACACCGTTTAGACTCATCTGAAACTTCCCGAGTCACGATTCTCAACACTTACTGCCTCTTCTAACAACCTGGTATTTTTCTTCTTATAAAATTCCATACATTGATAATGCGTAAAATTTCCAAAGATAAAAGAAGCCTAGTTGAACAGCTGTCACTCCTCATTTGACATATTTACAATCTCTAAATTCCCCTAGCCTCAGTTAGCGAATTTTCGTAATATTGCAATGGCTCGGAAAATTTTAAAACACAAATTTTTGTTCAACACTTTTATATATATATATATACATGTGTCATTACAGACGATAACTCGCCTTAGGATTGAGATAAAAATTTCGTTCTTGCGCCAAAAAAAATTAAGCTTTCCAAACAAAAGGATGAGTTCGTAGGCTAGAACTTTTCGAGTACATTAAATTGGTCAAATTTTACAAAAAGTACTAAAACAATCAATAAAAATGGCTAAAAATTGTTAAATTTATATTTAAATTTCAAAACAATTCAACAGTACTTATACAATACGGTAATTTACGAAAATTCGCTCATACGATCATGCTGCATGACTGGAACTTTTTGTTTTATAAGCAACATGCACATTGAGGTTTTCATCAACCAGGGAGAAAATTCAGAAAATGCCAGTTCAAACAGTCGAATTGATAAGGAGGCACATGTGAGAGCGCAAAATCATAAATGAACCAATGACAACACAAAGTAACAACTACAATATTTATAAAAATTATAAACACAAAAACTCCTCGTTTCAATAAGGTTTCTTGGGCATTTTATAATGAGACCATATCACTCTAGCATCTTCACAGGGCAGTAGAGCTCTTAATTATCGAAGCTTGTTTTAAAATATAATACAGCTTTTACGCGTGGAGTAGTACCACCTAAACAACCTAACCATGGAGTAGTACTACCTAAACAAATGCAGCTTTATGAAAACTGATCCACAGTCTGCTCACTCACTCACTGCTCGGGGTTACCATTGGAAAAGAGTTTCAGGCACCATGAACGGCTTATAAATAAGCTGCTCTCTGATGATTTCTGGTACATTCTTGATAACGATCCTCAAGGCACAGCCGTTAGTACAAGCATCCAATTTCGTTTACTCCAATCATTTCAAGAGGCACGATTTTCTATTGTAACTTTGTTTGTCACATAAGTAGACTTTGTCAACAGCTGCACTTACTTAGATTCGATGAGAATGGGAACCGAATTCGAATGCGAGAAGTTGGAGAGGAATGAGAACTAAGACAGCGCATGTAGTGCAAGTAGTTGGCCGAACGTTGTTTCCCTGACAGTAGAAGTTTGACGTTAAAATATTTTTTCTATTTAGTGGTTTAAGCCGCACCTCAACCATAAGGGTCATTAGCGGCTTTTGACATTAATAGTTGTCAGATTTAGACAAGTAATGTTGAAGCTAGTCAGAGTGTAATATTCTGTCTCAGAACTTTAAAATATATTATTCAAGTTGAAAAATGCATCTTATAGAAGTAGAGATTTTTCCATAGATAGTAATGAATGCTGTCCAACGAACTCGTCCTTTCTTTTAGAATGCTTGATTTTTCGGCCAAACTTGTATTTTTATCTTAATCCCAACATAAGTTATAATCTGGAATAACATATACCTATATGTATACATATATATATTATAAATATATATATGTATAATACCATAAATATTATACATATCATATCAAAAAGTGTTAAAATCCACAGGTTTTGGATTCGGTCAACTCAAAATTCGGTCAACTTTTGGAAATATAACCAACAGTGGACTAGTTTTTCACTGGACTAATTTTCCGCCAACAGGCAAAACGCGGGCAAAGTACAGAACACCCCCCCCCCCCCCCCCCCTCGTAAACGTTTCAGAATGATCCTAAATCGATTTCCAGGAAGACAATTTTGGAAGCCATTGCAATAGCTTTTCTTCAAAAATTCGCAAAATGAGTTTTTTTAACCATAAATTTGATAGTTACATTTCAAAAAAATAAATATAATACGATAATTTGCTCATAAGGTCATGCTCCATGACTGAAACTATTTAAAATTCGGGACAGAAATATAACTAGCACACATGTTGGGAAATTCACTCAAAACTCGAATCTGACGCATGTCAGGAACCATTCAAATTTGTATAGGCTCTCACAACGGCGTGTTACCTCTATGTCCTGTAACGAAGGTGTGCAAGCAGCATGAAACCTAATCATTCCTACTCCAAGTAATACCAGAAATAAAAGTAGGAAATCAATGGAGCAGATGATACACGACATTTCGAAGAGCTAGAATGACATGTGCTCAGTCAAACCATGCGAACAGCAAAGCGGTGCTTCACCCTTTTTTCATGAGATTACATACCTCCCAGCGTGATCAGATATAAGGGAATGATCATCATCATTGTATGTTGTATCCAATACAACCAGGTTTCGAAGGGCAGCTTTGAGGGAACATGTCCACAATTTATTAGAATCATTGCATAGGGTATCGAGAAAAAAGGTTTAGTAACACAATGAGAACAAAGCATTTGACATGTTTGGCATTTGACCAGATGAACTACTTACATTCAGTGCGTCCAGCTCAGGAAATGCTAACGCCAGAACTGCTCCATTCATGCAGTTCATTTGAAAACGGAACAAAGTACCAACTCTCTTGCTTGGACGAGCCGCTAACAGGTAAATCTGAAAATCATACCGATTCTTTCAGTTGAAATATATTCAGTAATTTATAATTCCAGTCCTTATTTAAAGATTAACCCCAGGATCACATGTTCTTAGGATTCCCGTGGCGATGTGTGCAAATGGCTAGAGACTAGTTCTATTACGAACTAAATCACTTGCGATGAAGTTGTGGAAAACCATTTCAAAACGGAGGTCAGTGGAAAATGTTGTATATTTCCACGAAAAATAAAGAGTTACTATGTTGAATCGATTTCGAAGGTTAGGCCATCATCAGTAACAAACAACAACTTGGGGCCAACGACAACTTGGCCTAACCGTCAAAATCGATTTAACATTGAAACTCTTCATTTTTCGTGGAAATAGACAAAGTTTTTCACTGACTTCCGTTTTACTAGTTCTATTGTTATCAAACTCATTGTTATCATAACATTAATGGCTTCGCTCAAATGTTGACATCGAGATCCCTTCTAACAGCTACAAATAGTTATAAAAGTGTATGGCCCATTGTAAACATTGAGAAGCCTCTGCAATGTCACTCCCCCCTTATAATAAAATCAATCCAAATAGCCTGTACTGTTTCCTTGTTTTTCATATTGCAGCGAAATACTTTTTTTACTAGCCTATCCAGTACAGCTCTTCATCGCCTTCAGTTTGTTTCAATTCAATGGCTAGCTGTTTTCAACAAAGGACGATATAAATATATTACCATATTTCACAATTGTCCGTCTCCATGCTCAATTGCTCCATGAACGATTTTTTTCAAAATAAGAATTTTTTTTTTTTTTTTTTTTTTTTTTTTTTCTCATGACTAGTAAAACCATGTTGGAAATGTTTTCTTTTGGGAGGTCAGAGGGCCTCTCCGAGTCCTTAATGTAGTTCCTCACCAAAACATTTATCTAGAGAAGTCTAGGGCTGCTGGTTTTACTTTTCTTCCTCTTTCTTCGTTTTAATATCTAAAACATCTCGTTAATTAAAAGAGCGTGATATTTTTCTTACAAAGGTATAGTATTTTACGTTACACCTTTAGAGGGCTCATGAGGCCTATTTGTAACATGAAATGTCAATAAAGTTCTTATTCATGAGCAGATTCGGGCTATGATCGTGAGTAATGTTTTCATAAAATTCACTTCTGTATATATATATATATATATATATATATATGTGTGTGTGTGTGTGTGTGTGTGTGTGTGTGTGTGTGTGTGTGTGTGTGTGTGTGTGTGTGCTGATGGCGAAGAAAACAATTCCTTATATTTTTTAATAAACAAAATTTACCTAATGGTTACAGTCTCTCAGCGTTTTGAAATTTTACGTTTGCATATGCTTAGTAGTGATCCAATCCCGAATCCATAAGTTATCTCACTTTGGGAGATTCCTTCAATACCCTTCAATTTCGGACAGATTTGGGCCTTTCAGTTGAAAAGAGTAAGGGTCTTATGAAATGATGTTGTCTGAAAGATTTTGATAAACTTAGGACGGTCAAGGATCTAACCAGCACAACCCATGAAGTTTTAAATACAAATTCCACTGTAATTCCCAAAGTTTTGGCCGAGAAATAGTGTATGCGTCTTCATAGTAGAATCATGAAGAGATGGGTAGAGAGGTGCTCGCCTTCATAATAACAATGTTCACCTTTTCCCTTCTTCATCGCATGTTACTTACAAGTTACGTTCTCACCACTTTCCGTTATCGGACCCCTCCTGCTTGTGCCGTCACATTCTGTTAATTGATCCTAGTAATTAGTTATTGAAATAAGTTAATAACCTAGTATTCGATTGTAAAATTTCCCATAAATTAACCCACACAAATATGCTCTGAAACTTACCTGTTTGTTTGTATAACAACCTCTTGCCGTTCCACCAACCACTGTCTGTCGTGATAACCAGCGTCGATAAAGGATTCTACGCTCCACAGAAGCTGTGAGTACATTTCACGTTTGTTTCAAGATAGCATATATCTAATGCTTACTCAGAATTCTCTGTTACTTTTTTTTCATAGTTAATGCCAATGTCTCCGAGTTTTACGACAGTGAAATATAGTCATACACAATGAATTACCACAAATAGAACAAGAACCAAAAGTATTATAAAGCTACTGAAATTTAGAGTTTTGAGAGAGAGAGAGACCGGAAAATAAAGTGTAGTTAATTAATAACTATGCTAATTTAACTCTTTCCCAAAAAACTAACTTTTTTCTTAGATATTGGTGTATTATGCAAGATGATCCAAAAGGAGCACAAGTAACACTAACCTGCATAGCTGTAGTGATATGGCAAGGATTAAGGAGAAATATCACAGTCCTAGAGGAGAACTTGAATCCTATCTCGATACCCCAGATGAGACACATGGCGACGAGGAGGACCCGTTTGAGAGTTGGTTCCGGCCGGTCTTCTTTCCATTCTGTCGGGAGTGGGGACAGCCGCTTCACAGACCACAGGAACAACGGGACGAATATCATCATGACTACGATAGTTTCCAATGTACGGACTTTCATCGTCAGAAACTCAGCACACTCGATTCCACCATTCCTTGGAACCGAGATGTTGACTCCTTGGCTCGCCCACTCAAACATTGTTATGAGTTAAATACCAACAATGACCTGTTAACAAAACAATAAGAGCCCATTAGAGACCACTTGCTTAATATTGATTTATCAACAAAAATTTTTTTATTGTCAGCACAGAATCAGCTATCTAATCTCCAAACTGAACAATTTGGTTACCATCTTTCTCTTTCCACAAAGTTTTCTTTCTGTTTTTCATACACAAGTGGCCAAATAACAATGTTGGCAAAACCCTTTATCCAAGTTGTGATTAAACTAGGTCAGAGTGATTGCTTATAAGATAAAATTTAAATTAACATGCACACCTTCCGTTTTTACCAACATTTCCTATGAAAAACGCTGCAAATTATTACACAAAGGTTTATTATTTATGTATTATAGACAGCCCTTCTACGTAGATCTCTGGTCCATAATTATTAAACGCCGCTTATAGTGTACTTAGTATCGGAACTCGGAGCTTCGGACCTCACAATTGGGTTCAATCCATTACAGCAGCGGAACCTCACAATTTTGCGCTTTTTAATATAGTTGATAAACAAAACAATTTATTACCAAGTCATCTTTCCAACACATAAAAGTGTTACCTATACTGTATATTGATATCATTTAATTGGTCAAATTTCAAAAAATGTGCTGACAAAATCACTGAAAATGGCTAAGAATCTTTAAATTGATATTTTTTAGCATAACATTGGTCAAATAAAGTTTATCAACTATGAAATAGAACATTCAAAAATTTATGTACGAAATTATGCTAAAAACTTGAACTTCATTAAATTTTGTTTTAAAAAATCTATAAAATTGCAACAAATAGCCTAAAATCCAAAATCTCTTTTTGAATAGAAGAGTATCATTTAGAATACTTTTTTTCCATAAAATTAATAGCTAACATTTTCTTTTCACTCATAAATTTCCAATTTCTATACAACTTGAAATATACGAAAAAAGACACTTTGTCACCTATTTTTGGCTCATAGCACCCATGAGAGTGGAGCGATCGAGCTGGCGAGAAGTTAGGACCAACTAGACCCCAAGTGGAGTCTATGTGCGAAAGAACAGATTTTTTAAGTCAATTCTAAGGCCTTTTATGGCCCGGACGGCGGACGGACATTTCAAATTTGGATTCTACGCACCTTGAAACGTAAAGTGACAAAGTTTGAGGGGGGTTATAACAATTTTTTGCTATTCGATCACATAGGCTTATTATTGGAAATAATAGGTTTGTTCGCAGTGACCATCAAACCGGTAAGAAATGGTTAGAAACGCGTTTGGGGCGTTCACAGTGTCCATTTGAGGAAATGTATGACTGTATAGCATCCATAGTGGTCCGTTCGCAGTGACCACCAAATCAGTTTGAAACGCGTTGTGGATCGGTTAGACCGGTCAGAGAAATTTCTGCTGACCGATCTGACGGTTTGTCTCCCACCACACCGCTACTCGAAGTAGCCAATCAAATCATTCCACTGTGAGATGGAGGGTAGTGGGAGCTCAGCGAGCTGAGAGATGATAAGATAAGCCAGCCGAACGAGATGAGAAAGCTGTCGGACATCTGCATGACGTGCACTGTTCACTAAGTTCTACCTTTGCATTTACCCTCGTTTTACTTCTACGGTTATTTATTGAAAGTTTCCTACTAGTTGTGTGATATGGAAAATCTTATTGATGACAACGACGTAGAAAGGAATCTTCGTCTGAATAGCAACAAAATCAAACAGTAAAATGTTATTTCTCAAATCTCAACTGAAGAGTTATTTGTAAAGCTATTAACATTAAAAATTAAGAACGACGGTCGACTTCGAGATCGATTTCAATTGTTCCCGCGAGATAAACACCACATTCTCCAACAAAATCATCAGCTGGAGGCAAGAAAAGATTGAGCATGGATTTCTTATTCCTGTTGGAAGGTTTGTTCCCAATGAATATTTTTCATTTTTCAACCTGTTTGTTGTCTTGCAGGCCATCTCTTTACGGTTCAGGTTCTTTATTCATACATGAATGTTTACCTATTCAAAGGATGGCGAGAGCCCACCAAGCAGGTTACAGCTGTTGGAGGCTATGCGACGGTTAACTTTAGTCAAACCCGTTCGCAGTGCGGATTTGGTTACAAACGGTTTGAAATTAGGTGTTGGTCACGCATGCGCACTAAACCAATCACAAACCTGGTCGCCAACGGTTGGTAACCGTTTCCAACCGGCACTGCGAACAAAGCTAATTAACCAAAAAGGGGGAAAACGGTAAAAACTGTTCAATGTCAGTCAATGAAACAACTGCTACCGTGGCAATGGGCGTTTGCCCCGTATTAATTTTATATTTTTAAATGAAAGGAGATTTCATTCCAAGAAATTTGATACCATCCGCACTCTCTTATGTTGAGCAATTTTTGTCTATGATTTTTTTAAGTTTGCACTGGTGACGTCACAATGAGAGGCAGGTGGGGGTGGCACTTTGACGTTACCAGTGCGCGAAATTTTGAAAAATCATAGAAAGAAGAACTACTCATCGTAGAAGGATGCGGTTGACGCCAAACTTCTCAGGATGCAATCTTCTTCCATTTGAAAGTAGTTAAAATACCTTTTTCGCACCCATGGTTAACGCTCATTGCTGTGACAATTACTTGAATTAATAACAAAGCTTAACCTAACACTGAAATTCCTCCTAATACTTAAGGCCTTACGTAACACTCATTAAATTTCAAGACAGGTGCCTTACTCAAGGTTGGTTCCAAAGCCAATAGCTAGCCATACGAGCGGGTTTTCCGAGGGTTTGTCGGCTTTTGTAAGAAATCTGCTGATTTGTAATCTCCGTTACTAGAGCAGGAAACTCGCAGTCCAAAGCTGACTGACCGTCATCGGGTATTCCGAAAAACCTGCAGTTTAAAATCTGTTAGTGCTGGGCCAGGTGCCACGCCCCAGAACCGGAGGTTTTTGGAGGTCGCACTCCGCAAACCGGTGCTCTACTCACAGTTTTTCTCGCATTAGAGTATTTTGCTTCTGCAGCTTATGGGTCACAATTCATGCACACGAACAATAAGCATAAGCTAGGGAAACAGCTCAGAGTGTCATTAGGGGAACAATATACATATAATTTTTTTTAATTAACTCAGGAGAGGAGCCGCTATAATTAACTTCTTTTTTTTTAAGGTTTAAGCCGCACCTCAACATATTGTTCATTTTACATATATCATGTTCTGCCAAATTAATTTCAATTTATAAATGAAATTTAATAAATTAATCTCAAATTAAAAATTAAATTTTATAATTTGAAATCAATCAACAGTTTATAAATTCCATCCATCCCTTCTCCAACTTTTTGCGTTTTCTTTTACGGGATACTAACACGCTCAAGGCGTACAGCCACCTGCAGCAGGTACAATTTTTTTTACTCTGGTCTCCCATCTCCGACGCCAGTAAGATACTGCAATGACTCCGAAAAAACCTCCACCTCTGGCCTCTGGACTGTCCAAAACTGACAACTTTCCGCTTAAAAAAAAGAAAAAAAAATTTCTCCATCAATGAAAAGTTATGGATGCAAGGACCAGTTCCCCCACTTTTCTATTCTACGTCAGTGGTGTACAACGGTTCAGAAACCGAGGATCTGGACTTTAAGAAAAACTTACAGTTTTAAAGCTGTGGATGAAGACTACCATCAACCACTAACGGGCGCCTCAGATTTATGATGAAATCCACGCGCTTGGACTGTTCCGAAAACTGACTGTTTTGGGGGGATGGTCTAAAACTACAGGATTGGAATGTTCATGTATCGCTATGTCGAAATTTGATAGAGTACCTCTGGGACAAGAGCCAAGCACAGTGAGGAGCGCCATCCTGATCAGCTGAGTTAACCAAAAACTCTCTAGTTCACCGTTAGACGTTGAAAATTGATAGGAAGCCTCTCTGGGATAACAAGAGACGAATGACCTTACAGGCTCCATCCTGATCAGCTGAACAATGCTTAAAGTTATGTCGTCTGTCTGACAACAACGAAATTTGATAGGGAGCCACTCTAGGAAATCGAGGGACGAATGAAATGGCGGGCTCCACCCAGAGCTCCAGCTGATCGATTCAAAAAGTTGGTTCTCCGTAAGCAAACTGCGTTTTTTTTTTTTTTTTTTTTTTTTTTTTTTTCATTTATTATTACTACTATTATGTCTAGTAACATTCAAAACATTTGGTAGGGTTTGTAACTTTCAAAATTCTGCAACATCTTTAGGGGCAATTTCAGGCAGATAAAATCTATAACAAAAGGTTGAGTAAGTGAATCAATATCAATAATAATTTCTTGGTTCTGTGGAAACAGTGGTGTGAAAATGGAAAAATGAATAACGGTAAAACTAAAAAAAACCCTTGATTCGCATCGTATTTTCAATTTTTTGCAATCAATCGACGCAGAATATAATTCTCTATCACTCTGATAGCCGCAGAAAATCACCATTGACCAGTTAAATTAAAAAATCTGCATTTCCCGGCCATGTAAACCTTTGAAAAGCGATATCTTCCATATTATTCATCAAATTTTCAATTTCTTGTGACCAGTCGACGCAGAATTTTATTCTCTACAACTTTTTTTGTGAGAAACAAAATTTTTTAAGACGGTTTTTGTAGGCGAAACTTTGAAAAATATGTCAAAAAAAGCAATGTTTTTGCATGAAAGAGGTGTAAAGAAACTATTTTAGATATAGGAACATGGGTACATGCGGGATCAGCTTGAAATTTCCTATAAGAATAGCCAATAAAATAATTTTGTTCGCCTAGAATCGCATTTTGCCACACTGTGCGATGTCCGAGACGCAAACTTTATTTATTCTTTAGGAGGAATGTGATAGTTCTAATCTTAACCAAAGGTGGGTATATTTCGCGCGGAGTTGGACCGCTCTAACGACACCTACTTTGATTTGCAGTTATTGGGTACATCTCGACCTCGAACAACCTGGGAAGGGATTTCCTGATAGCTGCACAATGTGCACTATTAAGGTTTTCACGAAGCTGTCACCTCCTCTACCGGTATGATGTCATTTGATTATGTGAGCCCTATCCCTTAATCCAAAATCAATTTTAAATTGCAAAATTTATTGACATAATCAATTAGATACATGCCTATGACAAATCAACAAACTACAGCCAACGTAGGTAGGTAGGACAATAAGAAACAGTAATGAAGGCCTTATGCCTTCACTATAATCACAGATGACACCTACTTTCCAAAATATGAAATAAGTAGGTATGTACCTACAACATTAATTAGACTATAAAGCACGGTAAATATCAATAGCATAAAAACAGTATATAATGTCAACTACGTTTATGAAGAGATATTCAATGCTAATTAAAGCAGCAATGAAGTTGAAGCACTACATCAGCATACGAGCAATATAGGAAGGAACCCCAGATCAATACCTACGAATAACTGAAGTAAGATAATCTAGTCAAATTCATTCTTCACTCAGAAATGAATGCTCTTTGCATATTTTCAACTGAACTGTTTGTAATGTTTAGATGGGACATTTGTATCGTTAGAAATAGTTTAAAACAACTGGGAGCCAAATTTAATCCGAATAACTTACTCAAAGATGTGGAAGGGGATGGGGGACCACCACTACTTTGCGCAGAGCATAATTAGGTAAGTGCTGGACGATTGGAGTGTAGGTTCGTGGATGTTGCCGTCATATAACGATCATAAAATATCGTCAGAATAGGCTGATTAATTTAAAGAAACCCAATTCAATATTATTCTGGAAAATCGGATATTCTCAAATGGGAATTAGTAAAACGCCCGACCGCGGACATACGTACATCGAATGTGTGTAGATCGGGTTGTTCTATTTACGGGACTGCGGCAACGGCATGGAATTCAAAGGTACTGTTCCATGAGGGTAGATATTCGTTGTAGGGGGACCACATTTCTCTGACTAATCATAACACTGTAAGAATTTGGAAAAAAACTAATTGATGTCTCTAGCTCTCAACCTAATCAAATTAGATGATTGAAATGTCCCTCCTTCAAGCTGATCCAGACTCCCCCTTGGAGTAAGGAAAGGATCAGGAGAACTATTCTTGAGAAGAGGGTACCAACAAAATATCGCGGTTCCAGCTTTATTTCAACCTCCCTTGAAACCTCCTGTTTTTATTTCCTCCCCACTAGAAGCGTATTCAAGAGACAAGGTATTACCGCAACCTATTGAACAAATTTCGTAGGGCGTTTATCAATCAACTTTATCCCCTCAGGTAGCTACCTACAGATAGCTAACTGCTTAGATAACTTCGTCTGAGGGAAAAAGGGGTACCACTACTACAACAATGATTTCCCCACAAAACAGTCTTACAACACTGGTATTTTTAGTTCTACGCGACGACCATCAGTAAAAAGTTGATAGGTATAGTACAACACAACAACAACAACACTCCTGATCCTGAACTCCTGTCCTTTCGGTTTCATCTCCCACGTGTGATCGCGGTTACAACGCTTTAAATTTTTCCTTCGTGAATTTCATATTTACAGTTTATTTGTTGTTGTTAATCTTTATTCGCCAACTTTAAAAAAACATGGATTCGCAAAGTTCCGATGGTAAGTAGGTACCTTTATATTAATTTCAAGTGAATATGCATGCAGTAAAATGGAAATTGCTTGGACATTTGCCGTCAAAACCAAATAACGCAGTAACCTAGTAGGTTGATCATAGTTTGATCCATGTTATTATTAAAGTTTGAACACATTCCTAGATCTCTCTAACCATTTGAAATGTACCTATTTTCCACTCCTGTCTCTATCTAGAAGGATAATTAGGTAATCGTGTGTCCTTATCAGTTGCCAGACAGAAGAAGAGGAGCGCGAATTTCACTCCCGAGGAAAGGCGGCTCCTCATTTCGTTGGCAAACAAATATTCTTATATACCTAATTGGGATGATTGAAAATTCCTCAGGTGTCTGTACTGCTGTGTAGGTACCTAGCCATTGCTCAGGTAGCTTCATCAGCGTTTTATTATAAGTTCGTAGTACTATGCTTAACTGAGGAAGCTTTACTTGCTATATTGAATGAATAAAAGGAGAGATTTGTCAAAATAAACAAGGCAGGAAAGGCCAGGCTTGGGTTGCTACATCAAGAAACGAAACTACTTAGACGTCCTACCAGATTTGCTGTTGGTTTAAAGTGCCTAAACAAAGTAGGTTGCTTTGCCGACGAATACAACCGCTGATTAGCAAGTTTGTCAAATATCGAATCAGGGAATATGCAACATGAATTAAAAACCAGCTGCAAGGAAAAAACCTTGAAATGCATTCCTCTGAAGGTAAGATTTCATAAAGACGGCAATGGCAGTGCAGTTATTGCGCGAGTTTTGCAGTTACGCAAATTGTATGGACAAAAAAGGTAATTAGGTAGGTACCTACTTTCGTTTTGATCAATGAAGTACCTACATGAACAAGTAATAATATACGGAAAGTACGTAGGTATACCTTACCTCTAGTTATAAGAAGACGGATGCCGTTACAACGACCGAGAAGAAAAAATGTTGGGTTGTAATCGAACAACTCTTCAATGCCTCAGCTAAAGGACCTCACCGGGATACCAGTCGAACGTAGTCTGAGGTGGTGTGTAGTGGACTGCATTTATTTTTGGTGAAGTACTACACAATGGACGACATAGATAGTTATTATTTGCTGGATAATGCTCTCGTAAATTTCCTTCGGATGAGAAGGAAACGACGAAAGTTCTGGATGAACCCAATATTGACAAGGAGGCTAAGTTTGGGTGAATTCAACCATTTTCACGACGAGCTAAAGGGAGATTTGGAGAAGTTTCGAAATTATTATAGGATGGACCTACAAACGGTTACATCCTGTATAGGGTTTATGACAGTTGGAGGGGAAGAGATGTCAAGTGGCGGCATAATATACGGCATTACACGCCAGTTTCTACGTCTTATATTGTATATATATATATATATATATATATATATATATATATATATATATATATATATACTATATAATGTGGTTTAAATGGCCCTACGAGAGCACAATACACTGATGCGAAATTAAGAAACAACAAAAAGTAAAACAGAAAGGAACTTCGAAAACTAAATTTTTTATACTTAGTTTCATTTTTTGTTTCTTAATTTTGCATCAGTATTATATATATATATATATGTAAATGTATTTAGTTCCACTTTTTGTTTCTTAATTTCGCATCAGTGCATTGTGCTCTTGTAGGGCCATTAAAACCACATTACATATTCCACATAGGTACCTACATATTCGACGTACTTTTGTACCGTTGAATGTGAATATTTTGGACTAACAACCATACCTACCTACGTGTAAATATGCCGAGAAAACATTGGAGGGGGAAGCCAGGTCGCTCGAAGACAGGCGACCGATCCCATCCTGATGGGATCAGTCGCTCGTCACCTCAAACGTACGAGTCGCGTTGCTCATGTAGCTTGCAGTGAAAGACCTCTAATACGTTTCAAGCTTATGGGATTAGTCGCTTGTATATGGATGAAAATGCTTAGTCGCTCAAAAACGCTTCCAGTTGAGGACCACCCTTAATTGGTTGTTCCTTCTCCTGGTCTTGCTCTATGTGACAACTCTTATCCGTTGTTAGGTGGGTGGCCTTCTGTGGTCACAATGTGTCAGAGTTGTGGTGAATTTCACACCACACTACGCTTTGACGACCCTTTTAAGGGCCACCAAAGATAAAGCGAAACACTCACTACGTGAGTCAAGCTATTTAAGACAGTACGCTAGAAAAATTACTTTCCAAACAGGACAGGAAAACTATACAAACGAAGGTAAAAAGAAACACAAGTTTCAATAATAGTGAGAAAATGTCCTTCAGACAGTCAAGGATATTTTACTCAAAGTATTACAGACCAAGAACGGGCGTGCACAAGGCCCTAACGGGAGTCAGTACTCCTGACCTGGAACAAGCCAAACGCTCACTGCGAGAGAGGAGTCCCACACGCTGGCAAGTTGACACGGACAACTTGCCTTCTCACTTAGTGCCCGTGGCTCCAGCCAGGACGCACGAGGCGAGGACAAGTCCACCTACAACGCCCTTGAGGCCGACAAGGTCACAGAAATCGCAATCCCATTGGCTTCTTATGACAGACAGAAGAAGTTAACACTTCGCCCCGACACACACAGGGCGCGAATAACTGCCGCCAAATTGAACAGCCAATCACAGAGCACCCGGGCGGAGCAGGTTGTATAAATATGGCACCCGACGGGCATACCGATCCTGACCAGCCTACGAAGAAGACCTCCTCTCCAGAAGAAGCCTTCCTCAAGAGAACCAGCTCTGATTCGACTCTACTGGCGCTCACAGGCTTTGGGATCAAGACGCTCATTCATGCGAGCATACCTACCTATCTACGAAGAACTTCTAGACCTTCACATAGGTGTCAGGTCCGGCTTTTTGCTCGGCCGCGTGACCTCCCTATAAAGCCCTCGTACAAAGCCGAGGCCCTAGGCGGGAACGGATTTTGCTACCCCGCTCTGGACCAGTAAGCCCTCACCACCGGGTTACACTACGTAACCACCCAAGAGGTTCGAGGCCGGGTAACTCTCAAGAAGGTGTATCCACTGAGTTACCTAGTGCGAGGATCCTGGGTTCGTAGGAAGCTTCACTTCCTCGTCTGGTCGAACCCGCAGTGCGACCCCGTGTTCAATAGGAGGCTTCACCTCCTAGCACCTTGGTCCGCACGTTCAAATAGTCCTTATCAGGACTAACAGACTAACAAACCTTCAGTCCTTTTCAGGACCTGAGTCACTCTCTAGGCAAGCGAACTCACGATTCTCCCGGAGATGGAACAGTCTCCGACTTTCCACACTCCCGGGACACAATCGCCACAGGGCAACAAAGAAGCTAGCCTTCCCGTGACTGACACCCTAATCCAAGTGGAATACGACGAAATCGACAAAGTCGGCGTACCAACGCTCGAGCCTCCGAGCACAACGCCAATGACCGTCCATAGGGGCTTTCCTCTATCACATGCCTCGATACTATCCAAGCATCCTTTTCAGGACCTACCAGGGTCTTCCTACGCAAACCCTGAATCTGCTTATCGATCCACATTCGACAATCATTACCTAAGAGGCAATTTATTCTATACTCAGCTTTCAGCTATACACGCTGTCAAGGAAGCACACGGCCTTCCATTCAACACCTCTTTTCAGAGGACAGACACAGCAGCCCACAAAGGTCCAACCACGGGCGTCTGTCCTCTTCAGTCGTCTCCTATGACACCTAAGGTGTCATACGACTACGGTCCTTTTCAGACCCAGAGACTAGATACCATAAAGGGTTCATATCCGATAACCACGTCTCCACATTCACCCCCATTCTATGCCCATGAGGGTAGCCCTCATGCGCCTACAGCGGATTATTATGTCTCACAAAACTGTCCACTGGGAGTACCAACTCCCAGCCAAGTATATGTAAATTCACCCAAAGGGGTGAATCCGCATAACCAAACAACAAATCCACTACAAGAGTCAAATTGCTTGCCACAGGTCAAGCCCACCAGGTCTGCTCCATATCCACGCTCCACTGACAACCTAGACATCCAGGATTATTGCAGACCCACCGAGCTTGGTCACTCAGCATGTGATATAGTCTCTCCCTTTCGACATCCCAACCGCTGGATGACAAAGTGCCTGCTATCTGCTTAGCAACCACATCATGACCGTAGATTGCGGCCACTGTGAGTACAAGGACACTGCAGCACCACATGACATATATTCTCATTCTTACCCCGACAGGCACGGCAAAGGGTGTCTACTGTCCCGCTACTACTCCTCAAACCTGAACTGCATGACTATCAATAGTCATGGGCCCCAATGCCTTCTGAAGCCCATTCCACCCACTGGGATAAAAATGGAGATTCAGAACACTGTCGGAGTTCCTTACCATCTACTGATTCATGCAGAGCAGCAGTGAACTCAGCAGATGAGCTGGGTTTGGGCGCAGTTGGTGTTGCGTGGTAACACCACAGCAACTGCTGCCTGACGAAGTCAAGGTCAGCAGAAGTGTGGGCGACCTCCCAGCTTGAGCCCCTAAGAGCAAGTAGGGGCTGGTGGCGTAATGATGGAATGCTGACCAAAAGAGAGACCTATAGGTTAACATTGGCAGTAAGTACATGCAAAGGAGGCCCACCTTTAGTTGTTGTTGGTTACTGATGATGCCCTAACCGATGAAATCGATCAAACATTGTAACTTCTAATTTTTTGTAGATTCTTGTGTCTTGTAATTTTGTCTCTCTTGTAGTTTTTCATAGACAACGTTTTATTTTTTCACTAACTTCAGTTTTGATCCCCTGACATCTCGCCTCCTGCCTTGAGGACCGTCACGCCTTCTTGGTACAAACGGACAACATACTCAACTAAACGAGCAGGGACCTCGACACGACGAAGGCAATTGGTCATGGCAAAATGGCTTACAGTTTCCTGAGCCTTAGCGAAGTCCAGATGGGGCTGCTATTTCTTGATGCGGGCCAGCCAAATGACAGTTTGGAGAACTGTTACGTTCTCCGCTGTGCCATCTGCTGGCCAAAATGCTCTCTGGACGTCACCGATGACACCAGCCACTTGGAAGCAAGATGCCAGAATCTTTTGAAAGAGGCGGAAGACTACTGACGATATTGAAATCAGGTGGTAGCCTCCAGGCCCACTTACTCCTTTCTTAGAGATGAAGATGGTCCGGGCTCAGGTCAACGCTTTTGAAGGCCTTCCCAACAGAAGTAAAAGGTTGAGGATGAGCAGCTTGACAATCTTTTGCGCTTTATTCCAGCGTCAGGCAGAAATACCATCGGTTCCCGCAGACGTGGAGTTTTTGACACGGCACTTATGTGCCTCGTCGTGAAGCACCGGTGTGCACATAATGCTGCATAAGGAATCCCTGGTGGAAGCTGGGGGCACCACCGGCTCACCAGGGTGTGGCTGGGAGCACTCAAGAGTGGCTCCCAATAGTCCACAAACTCCTGAAGAGGGGGTAAAACTTAGCTCCCTCCTGTACCTCCGCAGCTACACGAGTAGGATGCTTCCTCCACAACTTCTGGACCCACTGATATTCCCGCCTTCTTGCTTGTTTAGCTGCTCTGCGACCTCCACGAGGCACCATTGTGGAGGAACCCTAATTCGAGTCATTTTAGATCCATAGATATGAGATTAAAACCCGTTCTATAACCAAAAACTCTAACAGTCCAAGAAAGAATGAATTCGTTAAGAACACATAAATTGAATACAATAAATTGCTAACATTTCAAAAACATCACTGAATAGTTTATAAACCGCTAAATTATTAAATTGTTACTACACCTTAGTGTTGGCAGAAATTTATCCGGAAAACATTTATGAACCATGAACTATAACATTAAAAAAATTAATGTGTGCGCAAAATTGTATTGAAAAAATATGTATGTACCTATTAAAAACAGTTGAAAATGGTTAAAAATCCTAAAATTTATTTTCATCATAGAATGTTATACTATGGAAGAGGTGTTTTGCTATAAAACTGATGGGTATTAGTTTTTGTGCACACAAAGCGCTCAAATTTCAAAATAATTTATAGTAATACGAAAAAAAGTTCCAGTCAGGCGAGATGTCCAGATGAGTGCATTTTTGTAGGTAAATAAGTTGTGCTCGTATTATATTATGCTAAATCATTCTGAATCTGAGTACAGAATTTAATATTTATTAAATCATGACGAAAATACTCGTGCTATATCTTGAAAAATCTCCTATGTAAACCGTTTTCAGGATTTGAAACATGTTTGGATATCGTTGTTGATTTTTAGAGTCTTGAGGAAATTATTTAAGTTCATATCTCCCTACGTTTCCAGCTCGAATTCACACTCAAATGTTTGAATGTTCTAAAGTTCATAAGTAGTTAATAAGCGTTTCCCAAATAAAATTCTGCCAAAAACTTTAAATTCAACGATTTTTAGCCGTTTTCTGTCTATTTTAGTTATTTTTATACCACATTTTTTGAAATTTGAAAAATGTTTTTGTAGTAAACACGGACCTGTGGAATCATGTCACGTAACCTAGGTCTGGTGGAGACACCTCCCGGGGAAGAACCAGGAAGCCACCCAAATATATCACATCTACATCAGTCATAGACTCCTCCTTTCTCTCTTCTGCATCCAGGTTGAAGTACATTATATTGGTGACCAGCCGGCATCTCGAATCCTGGCTTCTTGCAGTCAACGAAAACACTCAAGCGGAGTCCCTTCTGAAGCCTCGCATTGCGCTGCCAGCTACCTTCTCTGCTCTGCGGCTGCGGTTCTGCTTCCATTGAGTTATGGAAGTGACAAAAGGTCGAAAACACGAAAAAAAAATCTTGAAAATTAAATTACGTACGTACCTACCTACTCATTTACTCGAAAACTAAGCGTAAAAAAAAAATTGTTTAAGAAGAACTTTCGAGCAGAAAGGAGCTCTCGGTCTGCAGTTTGGCAGACCTGTTTTGTGTGTATCCTGTATCTACATACCTAAATTAAGAAAAATGTAATATTGAAATAATAATGTAGGTGCCTACCTATATTATGAAAAATTGTTTAGCTCCAGGAATCGTTTAGAAAGCCTCAAAACTAATTTCGACGAAGAAAAGTTTGGAAAATAGTATTTCTTCCAAAATTATATTTTTGGAGTGGCGAACGTTATTTTCTTCGAAAGTTCGCTAATTTGGTCAAGCTGGTAATAATCCGGATAAAGTGGGACAAAACGTGAAAGATATTTGCGAAGCTCCCAAAGTTGCCTAGTACCCTCCTAGTTTCTCCACCACCAGCCGTAGGAAAGAAATTCAGTTTAATTTTTACCGACATTTGTCATAGAAAATTTGTCAAAGCAATCTTTTGTGACAGACGATAAAAGCGAGGTGCGGCCATTTGATAGGAGAAGGAAAACAAAAATTCTGTTTACCTGTGACTAGTTGTAGTCCCTTTGACGGACGAGCGGGAGGGAGGGGGTCGGGCCGTAGTTGCAGGTGCTACTGACCCTTTGGAAAGTGGCTTCTGATGTCCATTAATTATGAACAGAGTCCCTTCAATGGAAAACCCAATAATCAATACAGTTCAAGTCAAGTACCCACCTGTCATTATCTTTATTCACCTCTTTGAGAGATGGGTTTTTTCGTTGTTTTTTTTCTTTTTCTTTTTTTTCTTTAGGTCGATTAGCTGATGAGATCTAGCTTTCTGCGATATCTTTGTTATGCTATATTATTCGTAGGTACCTACGCGTATATTGGGAGATGGGTACCTACCGATCATCATTAATGACCATCGTCATTAAGACCTTGATACCTCATCTATTTTCGGCATAGGTATAGGTACCTATTATTGTTAAAAGCATAACAAGAGGTAGGTACCTAATTGACTACTCTTACGGTAAGAATAACTTGTTATGTTCCACAAGTTGCTCGTTAAATCATTTATTTCAAATCTGTACCTAATGGCGGAAATACAAGGTATTTTTGAAGTGTTGTCTCATGGAAGAAGAGAGAATTTCTACTTCCGTGGGTTGATTGGTGTAAACAGAGTTTTAGGTTGGATTGGGGTGTTTGGTTTGGTTGGAGCAGTTGAATATTATTGCTTAATCTCTGGATCTTGGGGCGAATTCAAATCCGTCCTGGATGTTGGGTCGTGATTTTCGGTTTGAATAAGCGAATTTTCGAGAAAAATAAATAAATAAATAAAGCTACTCGTTATTACAATAACTCCAAAATTTAAAAAAAATAATATTTTCCAAAACTTTCCCTATGGAAGTCCGTTTTGAGGCATTTTGAAAAAATTCCTGGAGTTTACATTTTCATTACCTACCATTTTCATTAGGTACCTAAATTGTCATCACCATTTTCATACCTGCCTAGGTAGGTAAGTATAACTTTTGTACGACTTTGGTTTGAGAATGACGAAATTTCAAGGATCGATTCCACTTTGCAACAAAAAGTGTCTCTTTGAGATTATTATTATTATTTTATTTATTTTTACATTTAATTTTTTACGATTTTTTCCTTTTTTCCACCTTCTGACATTAAAATGACCATTACTCCCTTAAGTTAACTAAAAATTAAAAAATACCTAAGCGTATCGTTGTAGATGATGCGGATGTAGTGAAATACTCTCAGGGTGGGGTTATTTTGGCCCAAAGCATGGATGCCTGTTGGGTTGTTGTACCAACTTTTCGTTTAGTTATTGCGTTTAATCAGAGAGATTCACCCCTCAGGTGAAGGATGTGAGGCCCTTGATTAATTTATTGTCCGCTTCGAATAGACCACACAGGGGTTTGTGACCCAGAGAGTTCAAACCTCTGATGGGTGTGTGCAGTGTGTAGGGCATTCGAAGTTTATATGGGATGCTGTTTTGTCTGTCCCCTCACATACTCTGCACAGGGTTACATTTTTGAGACCCCTATGTGGTGCAGGTGGAATCGTAGGGGTGGAAAGCCAGTTACGAGAGTCTATTTTTTTTTAAGTTCTCGGCGGTTGATCCTGAAAAGTCTCTCAGTAAGTTTGGTATTGGGCTTGGCCACCATGAGTTTGCTGCGGATATGTCCCTCAATATTGGACCATTCTTGTGGGTCACTAGGTTGGCCCGAACCAATCCTCCTTCCTTCCTCCTCCTGCAGGTTTGGTAAACAAACTGCTGGCTCGGGCCCTACAAATGGGGTTTGGGAGCCCCTTCTTGCGAGCTTGTCCTTCTTTTCGTTATCAGTAATACCTCCATGCCCTGGCACCTCCTAGTGAACCTGATTGTGTTTTGCTAGGGTGTTGAGTGTTTGCATACAACACCAGATCACATGATGAGATTGCTGGAGCTGTTAATGCATCGATGCTTGGCTGATAGAGAGGATGCAGATGTGGGCTTCTTGGTACCCCCTTCCAATGCTGTTCACAGCCACAGACTCGATTGTATTTCTGTCTGGAATACTGAGGTGTGTTACCATTCATTTTCGTTTTTGCCCCATGTACACCTGCACCAGTAGCTGCTTGACCCGTATATGTACCAGATGATGACATTGGAGTAGCATCCACCCATTGGTAGGTACCATTTTCTAAATTTTTCTCAGTCTGTATGTTAGTCCGCTTTTCGCGGTTAAAGGGGTCATTGGACAACTGATATGAATAAGAGGAAATGTCTGTATGAGTCCAACTTAAATTATAGGTTATTTGAAGTTTTTAAAATTTGCGTCAGAAGGGTTGTTTTGGGGGAGGGGTGAAATGGGGTATCTTGGACACCATTGAACGAACAGGTAATCTGATTGGGTGAATATGTTTAGATTACTCTAACTTGAACCACAAGCTACTTTAAATTTTCTAAATCTGACCCAATAGGGGGTGTTTTGGGAGAGGAGGGGGTGAAATGGGGTATCATGGACATCAGTAAATAAACTGGAGACATGACTGTTGAAATATGTTTGGGTTACTCCAACTTGGATCGCAGAATAGGTGCCTACCTACTTGAAATTTTCAAACCTGACCTTTGGGGGGGGGGGGGGATGAAATCGGGTTATCTTGGACATCACCGAACGAACTGGTGATCTGATGTTCGGACGAATGCAATTGGATTAGTCTGAATGTTCTTTTGGGTTAGGTACCTATCAAGAATATTCTTAATTTGAAATATGGGGGGTGTTTGTGGAGAGGGAGTGGGCTTTGATCTCAGTAGTTTGGTCCTAATAGGTAATTTATACTTTATTTGTACTTTTAAGTAGGGACTTTTTTTAATCAGATCCATGGGGGTGTCCCAAAATGTTTGGTGGGGGGAACTTGTGTATATTCAAGTCAACCTGTGCAACGCACGGGTGAACCAACTACTTTCTAATAACCTTCTGTGCCGTTACAAATCAGAACAAACCTAAAACCCAATTCACTCGATCTCTATCAAATGATCCATACCTACTAGATGATGTTTGAATCCATGTATTTCAAGTTTGCCTTTTTTAGCAACACTGGAAGACAATAACAATCTCCGTTGTCACTTCTGAATCCGAAATTCAGAGTTTCGCGTTTCGAAGTGTTGTCCATGTCCAGTCCGGGGCAGATCGGATATCCCTCCAAGTGTCTCTAGTCGTTATAGAGGCAATCGAAATCCTAGTGGGTGGGAGACGAGTTAACGGTAGATTGGCCGGTCGGTAGGGGTACGTCCCGTAGGACTCGCCCATAACAGTGCCAAGGTGTCAAGTGATTTCAGCCCCATCTACTTTCTGTAACATCCACTCAATAGAGGCCCCTCTTTGCCCTATATTTAAAAACAAAAAAGTGACCTCCTAGGGACACTCAGTCTCGTAGATTCGTGATTTGTGGTCAGGATGGCTCTCAACATCCTTGTCCTGGCGACTGTCGTGGCCGTCTCTGCTGCTTCTCCAGTCGAGCCTTCGCTGATCCTCCCTAACACGACCGGCATCGATGGAGAGCTCATATCAAAACTGGGAGTTGACCGCTTTTTCAGCCTCTGGATTGTCTTCAATAATGATGACGTCACCACTTCAGGTCATTACATATTCCCTACTTTAAATTAGGTAATTGAGAATCACTATGATGCAGCCTCGACTGCGCAATTCTCGTGAACCAACTAAGTAACTCATTCATATATGGTGCAGTATTATAGCAACTTTTTCGCTTGCAATTCTATGTTAAAAAACACTGGAATCCTCAGCCTTCTATGGGGAACGGAGTATGTACAGTATACATAACACTAATGTTAGTAAATAGTCATTTACATAATTTTTGTTTCTAAATGAATTCTAAAGAATGAAGAGGCTACTCTGTGGATCTACAAATTTTGGAGACAAATTTTTCCTCTTCGAAATCCATTTTTGGGGTCCCTACTTCGAATCGAACCCTGTATTGTTTTACAGTTTATCCTAAGTGTGCATACCTACAGCCTAATTACATAATGAATTCGTATGCAGGTATGAATAGTATACCCATCAGAAGGCACAGGATTTATCGATAGAAACACATTCCTCTTTTCACCAGGATTTTGGAGGATATCAAACAGAAACGGGGAATCATATCCAAAGGTAAAAAAAACTTGAGTGAACCTTAAATACCTAGATATAAATTGAAAAGAAATGAAATTGGATTGGATAGGTACATTATGTGTGTAATTACTGTCAATCGAAGTAGACGTATAGTATTTAAATATAACTTTGAAATATGAATATTTTTGAACTGGAGAATAATTTTAGAATGGTCCTAAACGTGCACATATAATTCCTATAATGATATTCTGAAATTCCATTTACCAAAATTTCGAAGCCATCAATACGAAATTTTGCTAAGTTGGGGAACAATATTAACGTCAAAAATTACTAAACTTGTCCGTTGAACACGTTCATGTTAGTACACTTGATGTACTAACTATGAGTTCAATTGTTATTTGTGGGTAAATGTGTATAAAAAGCATATATTTTGCTTATGATTTTTCAGTGGAGTCCATGATGACACTCCGTTTAGTCACGGATGGCAACATGGTTCCCCTTAGAATCGCGTCACTTGCAGTTTCCCTTTAGACACCTTGTTCATTGCCGGTAATGTCCCTTCTGGTTGGGGTGCGGCTTAAACCATTAAATTAGAAAAAGGCTTATATAATCATTTTTCATTATAAGTAAAGTTCCAGTCATGCAGCATGATTGAATGAGCGAATTTTCTTAAATTACCTGTCTTATTACAGTACCTATGTTAAATTGTATTGAAATTTGAGGACAAAGAAAACATTTTATTGCTGAAAAATTTGTTCTAAATAACATTCTATTATTTAAACAAAGATATTGGATTTCTAGAATTTTTTACATTTTTATCGATTTTGTAGCACATTTTAATGAAATTTAATTACAATTTTGAGCATAGGTTTGAGCTTTAATTTTTAAATTACCAACTTCATAGTTGATAAACTTTATTTGAGTAATATTCTACTAAAAAATAAAAACACCGATGTTTAGCCTTTTTTTTTTTTTTTTTTTTGTCATTTTTTGTGATTTTTTTAGTACATTTTTTGAAATTTGACCAATTTAATGTGCTCAAAAAGTGTTGTCCAACAAACTCATTCTTTCTCTTGAAATGCTTGATTTTTTGGCGAAAGAACGAAGTTTTTATCTCAATTCTATCGAGAGTTATCGTCTGGAATGACACATACATATATATATTTGTGGTGATGGAGATGACTAGTCCAATATATAAACTCATCTGGTGGTCATTCACCAAACCCATCAACCAAAGTTTATATATATATATAAGCGTTAAAATCCAGGAATCATTTCAGAATGCCTCAAAACAGATTTCAATGAAGACAATTTTTGAAAATTTTTATTTTAAAATTTTTGGTAGCCATTTCAATAGCTTTATTTTCCAAGAAAATTCGCTAAAAGATAGCCAAAATTCAATACGTAATATTTTTATTGCAGAATGATATTGAAGTCTGCCTTTGATTTGAATGTCGGTCTATTTTGAGGCCAAATTAGAAAATTTAAGAAATAAAATTACCTTTACCGAAAAAATTGAAATTTGAGCCTTTAGATCATATAATTTTTAGTCTTTTTTTTGCCTTATAATAATTAGTTGACTTTTAATTTGAACTCCCAATCCGAATCCTTTCGCTTATGATACACATTCTAGTGTTTGTGTTGCAAGTGAAAGCAGCGCTGCGAATTTTGACACCAACCACGCTCTGCCATGATCGGTAAAATTTTACCCGGGATTTTTCAGTTTCAAATAATAGTGTCACACCACCCCTCTCGCCACTATCGTCTGCTCGAGCCTCCCTGCCCCCTGAGACATAAATATAGTAAATGGGGCAGATTTTTCAAATTTTTTCATTTTAAAAACTTTCCGAGCCATTGCAATAGCTTCATGTTCTACGAAAATTCGCTAAGACGTTCGTTCCTCGTCTGTTTGTGCGTGCGTGTGAGTGTCAATCACATGTCCCCTAATCTTTGTTAATTGCCTATTTTCCACAGTTTTCATCCAATTTAGATGAAATTTTTAGGGATTGTGCGGGGGGTGTAGAACACAACACAGAAAAGGGAACACTCTTTTCTGTGTTCTGTGGTGTAGGCGGTCCCCAATCAGTTTCATTGTTCCCAAATCAATACTTTACTCTGCGCATGCGCAAACCTTAAATTCCACCAAGCAATTTCTCACGACCTAGTTGGTCGGTCTCGCTCGAATTTGGATGATAGTCACGGAAGACGATTTGATCATACATATCCGTTCTAACATGAGCTTATCACTGCTGCGCACGCGCCAGTGTGTAAGCTTTGTAAACAGTGACCTTAATTTCCAGTGTTCATCCGATTTTGATGACATTTTTAGGGAAAGTGTGGATTAGGCTGTACATGATCCCGTACCACTTTTATTATTCTCTAATCATTACTTCATTCTGCGCATGCCACCCAACTTGGCAGACATTTTTTTAATTTGTCAGCGAGTTCCTGAGCGACGTACAGATTATGGTGAAATATTGTAAACGTATAATGATACTCGTCCTTCGTGATACTTAACATTCCAAATTTAGTTTCCGTTTACGGTCCCATTACTCCTATCCTATTTGTTTTAAATTTCCTACAAAATCTATTCCATTAATCTATCCTAGATTTGTTATCGAGGCGTGACCTTGCTGACATTTCACTCATAGCATTTTGCAAGAGACTCCTCTCCTCATTTGCGGGCAACAACACAGAATTAATGTGTGCGAATGCGTATTTTTTAGATGAAAAATATGGAATTGATTAGCATTTACGTACCGTAGGAAAGAATGTAGGTAGGTATTCATTTAGGTATTATTTATTTTAATTTTTACTAAAAATTTTTCAATTTTTTGATGTTAGCTTCGTGTTACCCCGTTTATGGTGCATGCGGTTACCTGTATTTACATACTTCGAATGAAATTATTGAAACACAGAATGTGGTTTAGCTCACGCTTTTCACATAATCCCGTGAATCCCGCTCTACCTAGGAATGACTCAGATTTTGCGGTGTATCGTATCACTAGATGTCAAGTTGTTTTATTTATTTATCACCAGTGCCATATTTGAAACCTCCTTGTCATAAGCTTTCATTTGAGCCCTCTCACGAAAAATGTATATTTTATAGTCCCCCCCCCCCCCCCCTGCCCCTCACTCCTCGTCATAAGCTTTCACTCATTCATGAATTATCAGAAATTATCAAGCGGTTGCAATCATGTTCACAATATTAATTATTGAGGATGATCATCTGTGTGTAAACAATTATTCATATATATACCCATGCTCATAACTCAGCTTGTTGGCCAGCGCAGTTCAACATAATATGAGCTTTCGAACGAATGGTCAACGAATTTTGTGGGAAGGAAAATGACAAAGTACCGTTTCTCTAGCAACGACTCGGTTATAATCGGAAACCATCATTAAATTGTTGCAACACATTTTCGTTACACAAAAGCGCAACACATTTTCGTTAACACAAAACGTTTCGTTCTCGGTTGGAGTTGCTATGCCTAAAACACGTTCTGTGTTAAAATTGTCCTCCAGAATAGAAATAAAAAAATTTTTTTTCTATCAATATCTTTGTAATTAATCGTATTTTATTATAATCAGTAAGAAGTAGTGACTAGTAAAAAACTTGAGAGCCCTCAGTTTTCTTTTAACCGTTTAAATGAAACTTTCAATAGGACTTTGACCCAACTTTTTGGTCTAATAAATAAGAAGTTTATCTAGGCCGTCGTTTCGTTCAATTTATTGAACATCTTCAGGGCTATTGAAGGTACAGAGGTTAAACCAAGATTTATATATATATATATATATATATATATATATATATATATATATATATATATATAATTTGAAGTTGGGGGATCTTGAGGTTCAGTCAGTGGATTAGGTTTTCATTGGGCCATATATTCGATTTATTTATAAATCTTCATCAGGGCTATACAACACAAGAATATAAGTAATATAGAATTAGTCATAATAGTAGGATAGTCAACTTAGTAGGATATATAGGTACATCGTCCTCTTGGTGTTGTAATAATTATTGTTACAAACCTTAGATGGGGGTTTGCTTTTTTCCCTTCACATAATTGAATCACACTGAACCTCAAGATCCCCCAACTTCAAATTATTTTTATAGAATACAGTCGAGAAAACCTACCAATCTATATATATATATATATATACAACATTCTTTTCTCAGTACTCCTTCGAACTTTGGTGAGGATCCGCTAGCCACGAGCCGTAATATCAACTATAATGATGGCAAAATCGTGCTAAAATCTCTCCTATTTGCCATAAGGACGTCGAAATTTGATGGGGCGCCTCTCGTGGACAAAGAGACGAATGACCTTACAGGCTCCATCCTGATCAGCTGAGTGTGCGAAAAGTTACGTCGTCTGTCTGATTGCAACGAAATTTGAGGGGGGGCATCAAGGTACGAATGAAATGACTGGCTGATCGATTCTAGTGGCGTTTTTTTGCAACATGCTCCGGAAACCAGCGGGACGTAGGAAAAGACACTTTGAAAAAAAAAAATGTACCTACTCTACAAACGTTTTTATAATTTAGGCATGTTTCCTCTCTCTGATTCATAGAAAATAAATGTGTTCATTACTTTTCACCTACTTATATTTTGCCTATCCCTAATCGAAAAGTTGGTTCTGCTTACGCAAACCGAAAGGATTTTTTTCCCCTCTATTTTTTGTTAAAACTAGAGGAAGTGGAAAATCTTTACAGTGGTTTTTTCAAATTTCTTTACGAATGAAGAATAATGGAGTTATAAATATTGGAAAATGGGAGGAGATGCCGAGAAAATTAGTTGTGCAGCATCACATAACCCTCACAAGTCAGCCATCGTCTGTGGCTTCCACAGAGCCTTGCCACTAGAATAAATTCTGCCAAGTTAGATAGGCAGAATAGCTGCCTCACTTATTGTAACATGGACGTTTATTAGTTATAAGAACCAATTACGACCTTATCGACGTTATCAGATATTCCCGAATGCGCGTGTGCACACTATTGATTCTATGGTAATGAGTTGTCCACTCAGTAGCTAACCCACACTTTCATTTAAAAAAAAAAAAAAAAAAAGAAAAAATCGTTTTTGAATTTTATCAAAATCGGTCCATCAGTTTCGGAGTTCACGTGTGCCAACCAACTTCAGTTTCGAACTTGCGCAATAATTATTACTTTACCACTCGCGATAAAATTCATAGGGCACCTTGCTGAAACTCATGCCCAACTACCCTCCAACTGTTCGGACGAAATCGGACCGATGGATCGCTAGAAACCGTAAGAAATCTGCAAATCCGTTCGATTCAGCGTGAAAAATTGCGTAGAAACCGATCCCAAATTCGTTGGTTCATAGAGGATAATTTTTCAAGAAAACCCTCAATTTCTTTGGGGAAAAATGATTTTTATTTAACGTTGACATATAATTTTCTTCCCCAATTAGCAAATTAAAATTACCTATACTGTTGGAAAGCTGGGATTCTGAAGTAATTTTTCCAAGAGCTTGGTCCAAATTTCAGCGGAAAATAGTACCTGTCATGCAGCCAGATCGTTCGAGCAAATTTTTGTAAATTATCGTATAACTTTATATTAAGTACATCGTTTTGGAAATTGAGCACTGTGAGTCATAGAAATTATTAGCTACCAATTTTATGAAAAAAAAAAAAAAAAAAATCGTTCTAAATTATGTTCTGCCGTTCAAAAAAGATTTGGACTTTTAACATTTTTTGCACCTATTTGTTCGTCTGGCGATATTTCCCCTCCATTCAGGATGCAATGTACTTTTATTAGTGAAACTTGCATCCGTATAATCAGCACAGTAGGTAGTTAATACAGTCGCATCTTTCCCGCTAAATTGAGTTCAATTGAACGATTCCTGCAAAAAATTGTACAATTCCTGGATTCCTGCGCCAACCTGAATCTGCGCGTCTGGCGCTACCCCCCCCCCCCCCCCCCCCCCCCCCCCCACTTGATATGCAATCTACTTTTGATTAGTGAAACTTTCAACTATACCATTCCGGTTAAGTTTAGTGTAATTTTAACGCACTTTGGTGAGTCTGGCTGTGCCAACCAGCGCGTCTGGCAAATCCCCCCTTCACAGGTTGCAAAATACTTTTGGTTTGTGAAACTTTCATCCATACCTATATCCCTCCGATTGTTAGGTGCAATTTTGACCTGGTTGCGTTTTCTCCCAGCTTGCGAGTCTGGCACTATTTTTACCCCGCTCAAGATGCAAAACACTTTTGATTTGTAAAACTTCCATTTATATACCATTCCGGTTAAGTTAGGTGCAATTTTTGACGCACTTTGGTGCGTATGCCTGCGCTCTTGCGCCAACCTGCGCGTCTGGCACTATTCCCCCCCCCCCCCCCCTCACTTAAGATGCAGTCCACGTTTGATTAGTGAACCTTCCATTCATACCCTTTCGGTTAAGTTTAGTGCAATTTTTGACGCACTTCGGTGCGTCTGGCTGCGCTCTTGCGCCAACCTGCACGCTTGGCACTATTTTTCCCCCTCTCAGGGTGTAAAATACTTCTGATTCGTAAAACTTCCATCCATATACCCTTCCGGTTAAGTTAGGTGCAATTTTTTACGCAACTTGGTGCGTCACCACAAAGCTATGCGCCAGGTACATACTGCCAGACGATCAATTTCGTTATCAGTTAGTAAAAAACTATATTTTAGGATATTCAAACCTTCTATACCCTTCCGGTTAAGTTTTTGGTCGCTGGTTCTCGGACTACTCCTAAAAAAAACGACTCTTAGACATTGTAAACCTACAAAATATCGTTACCTGACGATTTGTATGGTTTTTAACAGGAAACCTACAACAGCACTCATGTAAATTGAATACGTGTGAAAGTGTTTGAAGCCTCGCGACAGTCGTCTTTTAGTTGGTATTTCCTTGAAAATTGGATGGGCTCATTATGGGTCAAGGTTTGGGGCAGACAGCGCGACGGCTATTTCCTGTTTATAAGTGTGAGTGTGGTCATTCGTAAATATAAATATTTAATTCCAACTAATGCTTATCTCAGATCCTTGTCATCTTAATCTCTCCGCTTTGTATTACGTTGGCTGCTCCGACGTTTCATTAGTTTGAGCGATTTATTTGAAATTATTATACCTATGGGTAAAACGAAACTAAGCTGCTGATGCAGCAAGTAGATGCACGAGGAGTAGTAGTGCAAGTGGTGCACGAATGGTCCAATGGCGATGACATTTTCGGAGGACTAAAAGAGCTTATTACAGAGACTTACACAAAAAAAAAAAAAAAACATTTGTGATGGAGACCTAAACATCAAATCAAGGTGTTTTAGAGTGTCCTGAACACACGTCCTAAGCCCGTTTCTCCCCTCTCACCAGGGCTTTGAGATATATTCCAAATTTTCAAGTTACTGTGCAGTTGAAGAGCGTGAAGCATCCTTTCCTATAGCTTTTAGGACGTCCCTCTAAAGCTAAGGCTTCGTCAATAGGCGAATACGACCTGTTGGTATTGATCCATAGTGAGGGGGAAAACCAAGCATGAGGGGGAAAAAAAATCGCATACGAATCCATTTCAGACCATTCCGAGACCGAATCCGTGAAAAAAACCATGTTGTGTGTGTGTGTGTGTGCGTGCGTGCGCGAGCGCGCGTGTGTGCTACGACCATTTTGTAGACGCAGCCCAGGCCACAATTCTCAACCTATTTTCGAGATTCTTTATTCGCTCCACCTTTTAGCCTAGTTGTGCAACTAACTCCTAAATTTTTAATTTCATGGTGGATACGAGATAATGGAGAGGTTAAAGCCGAAAAAAGTGGGTTTTTCTTGAAATTTTGTCTACGTCACCCGGGCTGCAATTCTCAACTGATTTTTGTGATTCTTATTTTGTTCGATTCCAATTTTAGTGTAGTTGTGCAACAAAACTTGGGAATTTTGTATTTGCTGTCGTGGTGGGGTTGGAGGGGGTAATTACCGTTATTTTCAAGCTCTGCCCAAGCTACGAATCTCGACCGATTTGCGTGATTCGCATTTTGTTTCAGTAAGGATTCGACCTATTTTTAGAAATTATGTCAGGAGTTTCCCCAATTTGATTATGTAAGGGTTGAATGGAGGGGATTATACTGATAAATTGTGATGTTTCACCTATTCTCGTCAGATTTTTGTGTCTTTTTTTGTTCAATGAAATCGGTCTAGTTTTGGAACATACGTGCGGAGTTTCAAATTTCATTATGGAGGGGGTAATAGTGATAAATCGTGTTGTTTCAATTGTTTTCGACAGATTTTGATTCTTTTTTGTTCAATTATGAATTCGGTTTAGTTTCGTTCGTCTTAATTACTTATCCATTAAGTTTTGAATACCAACAAAAAACAACATGAACTTATCTGCAGGGAAAGTTGTAGGTTGAGGAGAAACGCATCGAACTTGCTGTCGTACAAATTATTCCTATAGATCGGGCTGTGAACGCTCTAGCTTTACATTTGCTAGCCCGTAGGAAATGTTTCCGAATAAAAAGTGGATAATCGGCCACTTTCCTGCGGAATGTCCCAGAAATGTTCTCCGGATGTTTGGATGGGCTATTAAGGCGTGAGAGTGAGAGCCTCTCAGATGACTCAGCTTTGCGGTCTCAGAAGCCGCTGGTCCCGTTTGTGATTCACAGTTTGACCCCCCGTGGGTCTTTGTCCACTTCTCATTTGGTATTCGTCAAATGCTCCGCCTCTCTCAACCTTCACACAGTTTCGTCAGATTTTTTACTTTCCCAACTCCCTGATAGGGTCGGGTCGAAAGGAAGTTACCTAATCGGCCTGAAAAAAATCCTTCTGGAACTCCCATAAGTACATGGGGTAGTGACCGAATCCGAACGCTTTGTTTGCCTTTTAGTTTATTTGATAAGTATGGGCGGTCACATAGCTTCTTCTTCGTAACCGTCACATGAATTTGTTATTGGGTACTAAGAAATCAATGATAGGATCATTGGAATGTTTTAATTAACTTTGAAAATTCCACAGCAAGTTCCTTCTTGTAAATTATAATAGTAAAAAAAACCTGCAAATTATTACATAAAAGTATATTATTTCTGTGTTAGATAGCCCTTCTACGCAGATCACTGGTTAATAATATATATATATATATATATATATATATATATATATATATATATATATATATATATATATATATAGATGTATATGATGTATACGTATTATTTCGAATCCCGGAGCCTTGCGCCTAGGGTTCAAATGGGTTCACATCACCAGGACCCCACAATTTTACGAGTTATGACAACGGCATCTATCCGCCATATAGAATGGTTGTGTAGACTGCATATTGATTTGAAACTATGTTTTTTTTATTGCACATACAGTCCTTAATTACAATTACCTACCTAATGCATTTCAGTAGATCGATTAGAAAAGAAATCAGTCTCAGAAGACCCACAGCTGATAAGTGAAATCGTTTTCAGGGTGTCCCAAAGGCGCTAAGTAAATCTCAGATTTCAGCATTCTTGATCGTTGAGAAAATAAATTAGCCTATGAGGTCTCTCTGCTGGTCAGTTCACTTCCATACCTTGTCATTGTATTTTACATATTTCTAAAGCTCTCCATTTCAAATTTTCACTCTAGGTCGATAAGGACAGAAATTAGCCTCAGAGGCTCCTCAGCTGAACACAGCTCCTCCATACTTTGTCTTAGTATTCTCGATGTCCCAAAGGAGCTCCATTTCAGGTTTCAGAACGATAAGTCGATTACGAAACAAATTGGGTTCAGGGGTCCGTCAGCTGATCAGTGCGCCTCCGTGCAGTGGCATTGTATTCTAGATATCCCAAAGGAGCTTGATTTCGAATTTCAGCACCATAGGTTGATTAAAAGAGGGAAATTATTTTCATGGGTCACTTAGCGTAGTGTTCGGGCGAAAGGCTTACTTTGTCATGAATATGTCAACGTAGATATAGGCACCTACGGAGAGAAAATTAATGAAATTAAATAAAACGTCATCATTTATTAAATAAAATAATACTAATAATTAAATAAAACGGCATCACTAGTCTCTTGGATCCAGTAATACTGACTTTGACGCCTGCATTCACCTACTGAAAATGAATAAGGTAGAATAAATCACCTACCAACGCTTCCCAAGTCGGTCTACAGGTGACAAAAGTTATAATAAACTCGATTTCATGAAGTCAGAATTCCATTAAAATTATATCAGTTTTACAATCGCGTAGTTTTCCAGGCGACTTTTACTATGTTTAACTTTATCTACTCATATTGATGTCAACCTACTGATCTGCAGTTTGAAATGGACCTCTTTTGTAATATCAAGAATTCAATACTGAACAGCTGTGGGGCCTCTGAGCCTAATTAGTTCCTTAATCGTCCTTTGCTGCTGAAACCTGAAATGTAGTTCATTTTTGGAGATTTGGAATACAATTACGAAGTATGGAGGGACTCAGATCAGCTTCGGAATCTCTGAGGCTGATTTCTTTCCTAATTGACTTACGGTGCTGTTATTTAGAAGGAGTTCCTTTGGGACACTTCGGAGATAATTATGAGGCACGGAGGCGCACTGATCTGCTAAGGGGCCTCTGAACCTATATTTTTTCTCATTATCGGGGTCCTGGAACTATAAAGGTCCGCACTCTTCTTGGAGGTATGATATATTCTGATCATATACACGGGGTTAAATAATTACAGACCAATGATCTGCGTAGAAGGGCTATCTAACACAGAAATAATAAAACTTTTTTATCGTACCGTTTTTATCTTACAGGTATGGTCGTTTTAATGTCTTAAGGTAAGTGGTAACAAAAAAATCTTGAAAATTAAAGTACCTACTAGAAAACATAGCGTTTAAAAAATCTCTACCGTTCCCTGAAGTTTATTAACCATTAGATAGGGACACCTTGTAACACTGAGACACCTATCCAATGTAATACAGCTGCAATAATAGTTAGCAATGTTTTTTTGGATTCTCCGTATCTTGAAATATAATCCTTAAAATTAGTCAGGAGGGGGGGAATGCGGATTTTTTCTTGATCGACTACGAAGGTTCATTACTTCAAATAATATACCAAAATTATCCAATTCTGTCTAATGTTCACTACTTGGGAAAATGTACATTGGAAATCATACTAATCTCCATTGAAAGTCCAAACCACAAGAGAAATGATACTGAAGATAGTTCGATAACGTTAGGAAAGTAGAGTGAAGCTTCTCTGCGGAGGTTATCTTTTAGAGTTAGGGCCCACGCATTCTTGGCTTGAGGGAATTCACAGATATTTATTAGGATGGCTCAATCCTCTTTCAAGGTCTTTTTAATCTTGAAGGTTTCCCCGCTTGGAATTGTTATTGCTCCTGCAATAATACCAAGGTGCCTTATGGTTTATTCATTATTATGAAATGGTGGTTAGTATTTACCAATAGACCTTTTGTAAGCGTTCAAAACTGGAAACTGTGAATGCGGTTAAGATTCCGTAGGTTGATTGTCTCGAAATGGTATTTCGGAAACGTATTTCCTTCTAATTTCAAACTGGCGCCTTTCCCGGACGCCGGACGACAACTGACCGAGTGAAGATCAAGGCAAGAGCGAGGACCCCCTGTAGGAAACCCGTAGTGGGCTAATCATAAGATGTTGAACACCTGTACGTTGATTTTTTTTTTTTTTTGATTTTTTTTATTTATATATATATATATATATATATATATATATATATATATTGCATTTATTAAATTATGATATTAAAAAATTACATAATTAGATAAATAACATATATGAAATGCCACACTCTTCCTTTGAGTCAAACTCGTGCTGGAAGAGGGAGCGTCAAAACGAAATAATATAATTATTTTCTAAAGAACCATATAGTATGTATACCTACATACCCATATCTACATGACAAAATTATTCATTTACATTCATTCATGAAATTAAGCTTGTACATATTTACAAGAACATAGAATACAATATTACTGAATTGCATAATATTTTTCTTTAAAACGTTTAAATTGACCGCGGAGCTTCTCAATTTTGCTGGTGGGCTTTGAGCCGATGCCGTGTTACAGCGCGGTGTGAGCAAGGTAATATTGTCGCTACTCCTGTTAGCTGTGTGTAATCTGACAATTTTATTTGCTAAGAACATTTTGTATGTATATATCGTTGTGGTTTGTTTGTACAATCTGTGAAAATCAAGGACTTTAAATAAGTTGAAAAGTGAAGCTGTTTTAATAAAAAGTCTAGGTTTTTTAGAACAGTTTTGATGAGGGCCTTTTGGGTGATTATAAGCGGTTGTAATTTCGTTTTATATGTTGATACTATTGGACCGAAGTTTCAAAACTCAGGACTCGGATCAAAAATCATTCATCGGCCGGGGATGTGGAAGTACTCTCAGCATCACTATCAATCAACCCCAAGGGGTGAAAGGGTTGTTTAACTCCTAGGTGAAGCTCAAGTGCTGCAAGGGAAAAAATCGTAAATACGAATTTTAATCGCAATATGACTTGGTTGGCAGGACTAGGCTGAACTTCTGCTAATTCGGTTCGATCTTATAAAGGTTACTTGTAAGTTGGAACTTTACACAAGTGTGGTGCCCAACGAACTATAACTACTGAACACCGAGCTGTCTGAGCGTTTAGCCTGTGGTTGGGCAGGTTGAGAGATTCACCACCCCTAAGTGGGCCACCTTAACGATTACTCCCATCCAAAAGCACTATAAATTCACTCTAAATTACTTATATGAGCTAAATCACTCGCGACGAAGTTGTAGAAACCCATTTCAAAACGGAATTTAGTGAAAATTTTTGTTGTTTATTTCCTCGAAAAATGAAGAGTTATAGTGTTATAATCGATTTCGATGGTTATGGTCACCATCAGTTACAAACAATAACTGAACACAATAGAAAGGACACAGCTTATATAGTCACAGGTGAAGGGAGATTGAAGTCTGTTGGTCGAGAGAAAGGAAAGGGTCAGGAGGTAAAACCAATTAAGTGCAAGTGAAGTAAAGGGGATTATAGCTTATCAAATGAAGTGAAAGGAAGGGAAGTAGTTCTCAATCAGGTTTTATCAGTGTGAAGGGATAATTCCAAGCTTTATAGAAAGCCACCCAATCATAGTTATTTGACAGATAGAAAATTTGTAGAATTTCTTCATTTTTGTCTATAAGAGGTATGTTGAATATAAGTACTTGAAAAATTCGAAATTATCGAAAGTGAAAGATCTGGTTAATGTTTAAATGAGGATATGTCCCTTCACACTGTTCAAACCTGATTGAGTACTTCTTTCCCTCCTTTCACTTCATCTGATTAGCCAAAATCCCCTTCTCTTCGCTTGCACTTAATTGATTGTACCTTCCGACCCTTTCCTTTCCCTCGACCAATGGGATTCAATCTCCTTTCACCTGTGAATATATAAGCTGTGTCCTTTCTAATGTGTGTTCAGTTATTGTTCGTTACTGATGATGTTCTAACCATCGTAATCGATCTGACACTGTAACTCTTTATTTTTCGTGGAAATAGACAACGTTTTCATTTATTTGTTTTTTCACTAAATTCCGCTCTTTCACTTGGTTGAGGTACTGGCTGGCCGTAACTAACCAAACATGTATTCTTTTTTCCAATATCTACTCTAGCGTTAATAAATGCAATTATATACGATCTAAAATGAGTATTTCTATATTGCAGACAAACAGTTCACTATACTGGCCCCCGTGAACAACGCGTCGATCCAGGTGCCAATGGAGCGGCTGAAGAGTCACCCGGAGTCCGTGAAGAAGCTACTCCTGGACCACGTCGTCCTGGGACAGAGGCTCGACCTCGGCATCGGAGCAGACCTCAGCTTCACCACTCTCGGCGGTCGCACGGTTCAAATCAAATCTAAACCAGGTGAGTTATCAATTTATTAATTTTTCAAGTATGTCGGTACAGAACATCTTAATGTTAATAGTCCTACCAACGTGGATGTTCAGACAGAGTCGTGAGTGAAAAAATGGAAGGGAGGGGTTGGGATTTAGTTCCAGAGTTCGTGAAAATGCTTTTCAGTTCTTGGGTAGGGGAAGAGGATCACCATCCTCCAGGCCCATGTCGGCCTAGAGGAGTCGGAAAAATGCGTCCCTCGATATATTGGCCGTCTGGAGCTGCGAAGTCCCGAAGAAATGTCGCGAATGATGGTGAGCTGAAGGTGAACTTGATTTTGGTTTTTTCCCATTTCAAAGGCAAAACATCGACCAATCTCTTTGAAAATGCTAGGATTTTGAAACCAGGTTGTTGGTCTCAAAAACATCTCTTAGGGGCCTAAAGAAGCATCTTCTTCTGTGACACCACAGTCTAGGGTACCTAATATAAAACCTAGATATAGGACCTAATATAAAAAATATAGCCCTATTATTGTTTGAGTATGAATTGTAGGGCTATTGAGAGTAGTTGTAGCAATTTAATCATTCGTGCCACCAGTGGTCTTACAAAGTTTTTCACTTTATCTTACAAGTTTTGTTACTTTTTTATGCTTGATTTTATGTTTTTAGGGATTAAAATCGTTTATAACGGTGTCGTGGCAATCAGCATTTTGCGTTTCAGATCTTACTGATCAATTTTGTTTTCAACTCTATCTGTCTGTGCTAATTCCTTCTCACGCCCAAAACTATTCTATGTGTTAGTCTGATTTTGATGAAAGTTTTGGGGATTGTGCGGATTAGCTCTTTTGCTAGTCCCCTATTCAGTCTGGGTGGTGAATCCCGTTTTTCAACTATGGTACCTAGGTAAATGTGTACTTTTTCACAGTGTGTGTGCATGCTTAAACTTGGATTATCTGGAACACCGATATTTGAAGCTTTATTGATCCGATATTCAAATTTAGTGGTCAACTAGGTACCTCTTTCTGCATGCCCATGTGACAACATCAACGAGGAACTATACCTACTGCCAGGAAATTTGGCTGATTTTTTTTTTCTTTTCCATCAGTGTTCTATAAAAAGTGTTTTTTTTTTTTTTTTTTTTTTTTTTTAATCTTGTGGTACCAGGAGGACTTGTTGCGAATGGGGCCAACGTAGCGACTGACAAGGTGGATGTGGGGATCGGTCGCCTCATCATCCTTGACAACTACCTCTTCCCCGAAGATCTGACTGCCGACCACTCATTCGTTCAGGACATGACTCAGGTCCTCAGCCTTCTCCAGAGTGGTGTCCGAGTCTTCCAACACCTTTTGGCCCGCTCAAACGTCACTAAACTTCTGAAGAAAGGTAAGTTATTGAAGTTGTCTACAATCAATATTTATCACAGATAAATAAGAAGGAAATCAGAAAACTATTACTCAGTAATATATAGCTTAGCTTATATCTTAACGTTCCCACCAGAGTGAAAGTCTGGTTCAGATTTTTGTAACTGAGAAGTAATCGAGATTGTTGTAGGAGTGTGCCCTTCTCTCTTAATGTTGCCAGTATCTCAGCAATCCGATATTGACCATCCTGAATCCATCAGCAGCAAATTAGATTGTAGGGTGACCAAAAAAATAAATAAAACATAATAATAAAAATAAATCATTAAAAAAAAAAAAAAAAACAATTTAAAAAAAATAATAATAAAATAATCCCCGGGGAAAAAAAATCCCCAAGAATACTCAAGGGCGAAAAAATCTCAAAGGTTGTCACACGGGTCCCCAAGTTTCCAGCGAATCAATTTGGTGAGTTCCCGGGAAACGTCTAGCTGAATGTCCCCTATCAATTTTCAAACGGACGGATACTTTCGTAGAACCAACTTCAAAAAACGTTTATTTCAACCTGTTCAAGGAAAAAATTAATAATTTAATTAACGCTATTTTGTCTTTGGGAATTTTTTCCAAGATCGGAAAATATTGAGAATTTTTTTTTCCTTTTTTTTCCAGAAATTTTTTTCTTACGTGAATCAGATTGTAGGGACTGGGTGGTCGATCTAGGACGAATTTAATTCATATTTAGTGTAAGTTGTGACAGAGTTCCCGTCAGAATCCCAGAGAAAGTGCTGCCGTCGCTCCGTTGTTTCCCAACGGACGTCGCATGCCTGTTCTCGGGTTCTTAAAAGACTGCGTTTGGCGTTGGATGGGTGATCCAAGAACTGGAAAACCAATCTACTCCGAACATAGCACATTAATGCTATTAGTACGAGTGGTATCTCTATCACGGGATACTGTCACTCTACTCTCCCTTTCGAGGATTTAGGGCCCCATTGCACCTCTGGGGGGCTACTTAAGTCCTTGATAAAGTACTTTTATAATGTTCCAATGTAAAAGTTTTGTTTTGAGTGTGTTCTTTGTGACTCATAGGTCGAGTCAGAACACGACTTCCCACTCGTGAAATCCAACTTAGGGGTTATCATCTGTATTGCTATCCCCACTAACATTCAAGTTGGAATCCCGACTTACTACTTGCAGGATCTGTAAGAACACTCTATGACCTTCATCTGGTGGTATTTGAGTTACCCTTAATCAGTATAGATACTTTTAATCAGTATCTGATTTTGTTTTATTAGTTATTCGAGGGAAACAATTGTACATTAATATATGAATTGGAGTCTTATTAAAGAATGACAGGTAGATTCAACTTACTTTTTTTTAAACTGTTGCCATACAGTGCTGATTTATGAAAAAACGTACTGAATCTAAGTAAATTATAATTATTATTGACTGGGTAGGTATTTAAAATTTAGTAGTTTATCAAGATTTCCACTTCTGCGTATTATTAACGTACCAAAAGTGACGACGTATTGTGAATCTAACGAGCCCTTAAGACACTCACGACATACAAAATATCACAGTCGACCATAAAGAATGATACCATTCGCTGGGTAAATGGCCACAGAGGCTAGAGCTTTCTTAATCCTTATCCTAGCATAACAATATTTTGGGCATTTTTCCCCCTCTAGGAGCATTCAACAAACATTATATTTACATGTGTTGTGTCTTAGATGAAGATTACACAGTACTTGTGCCGACTGACCGAGCATTCCAACGGTGGCATCCAATTGACTGGGGCTTCTATCCGTTCTCCGTTCCTGAGTTCACTGAAATGGTTCTCTTGAATCATTTCATTAAAGGCTCCATCAAGCAAGAAACTTTGATCGGCAGCAACACCGTTACTTCGCTGGGAGGCAGACAGATCACATTTGCAAAAACTAGTAAGACTCTAACTGTCAATGTTCTTAGATTTCATTTGTACTAATAGTGGAAAAGAGTTAGTATACGATAGAAATGCATATTTAATTACGGAAAAGTGGGGGAAATATTCTAAAACGATTTGTAAGCAGTTAGGAATGGCTAAGTCCTATAAAATTGATAGGTTTTCTGGAAAGTCAGAGTTCTGTAGAATCGCGGAAGGCCAGAACTACTTTTGAGTTGTATGACTCTTCATATAAAGGAGCTGGTGCCTGGTGGTACCTATACCCCTCTCAAGAGTATAGGTACTTGAGAACGGATTGATTGCATACCGGAAAGCAGCTATATGTGAAGTTCCCGGAGTCGTCAAGGGGTGATAAAGGATATTACCTCCAACAGAAAAACAAGTGGATGGTGGTAACATTAGGTCCACTGGTTGACTCTAAGCGATATTGATTATGAATGGCCACAGATAATAATGACATAATACCTAAATATCCATAAACTTCTCCCTATAAAAAAGTTAAATTGTCAAGAACTTGAGGGTTAGAATAGGTTTTAGGTTTGACGTTATGAAAGAGAAAGCGATTTAGATACAGCTTGCAGCTGTAGCATAGTCTAAGGGCGACAATTTTATTAATTTTTTTAATTTTTACCAAAGTTTTTACCATGTGAAGTTCAAGAGACAGTCCGTGGGTTTTTAAATTCAAATGGTCAATTTCTTTTAATTAAACTTCTTTTTAAATCAACTTAATTTGGGATGGAAAAAGAAGAACTTCGAGGAACAACTCTTAATTCGTTCACTCTTCTAGAGTATTATTTTTTAAAATATAGTATACATCTGCGTAAACTATCCATGAATGTTCCAAGTTGCGGGCAGGGATCGTTCGAATCAATTCCCCCCCCCCCCCCTCCCCACCCGTTTTTCATCCAGCACAGTAAATGAGCGATTAGTGATGCACTAGTCAAGAGATGGGTACTGCATATAGGTACTCATTGTATTCATGAAGAAGAAGAAAAATGATTATCAATAAATTTTCATTTATTTATAGTCTTATGTAACAAAATAAACAGAAAACATGGTTTATTTAAAGTCACCTGGTCCAAGTCTGCCACTCAAAGTGACAGAATACACTTAAGTTCTTGATCAATTAGAGGTTTTTAACTTTCAATAATTAAGAACACAAACAGGGATACAATTTAAAGAAATCTAAACTTATTCAAGAAAATTAATCAAAAATTAAATTCACACACTAACATCACTCTAAATATCGCCAAGTTAATTTACAAAATGATACCAGTTGTGACCACCCGTCTCCATTTAACAGCCTTACCGTCTTATCTCGTGATAACAAGATAACTAAAACTTAATCGCTCAACCATGGGAGAGCAGCTCCATCCTCCATCCCCAAGGACCTCAACCTTCTCCGTGTCCCTCGTATTCGTTGAGAAACTGCTTTTAGTATGGCCATTAGAATGTTTATCCTGTCCACCCCAAGACTTGTGGGTACGGTCGTCTCCATTTCCCGGCAAGAGTGTGAGCCATCCTTTTCAAAAACACGTTGAATTCGTCGTGTAGCGCTCCATCCACTGAACAGATTAGGGAGGTGAAAGAACCTCGATGGTCTTCGGCTGCCTGGTCATATTTCCTATGCTTCTCTGCTGCTGCTGATCGGGCTACTTACTTCCAGGTATGGGAAAAGTGAGAAACGGCGTCGGCATTGGTTATGCGATTGTCGAAGAACGCCGGCCTCCCACTTTCCCGTACCCCTTTCCACCTTGATGTCAGCTATTAAGGCTGGAACTTCGTCTTCAGCTTATCGTAGCACAGGTTCTATGACTGCCCCTCCCCATGTCAGGTCTGCTAACATTGCCGTTTCGTCACGTACTGCATCATGACCCCGTTTGACCAACCCCCCTCTTTTACAATTTAAGGCATGTGTCACGTCAAATTTCTCTCCACAGCCATCACAGGTCTCGGGCAATCCTATTGGTGTACGGCCGTACCGCAATGCTAGCGCATCTTGAAATTGTGTGGCCGTCAAGTCGAAACTGTCGGCCATCTTTGGGAGAACCGTCATTGCATCATTGCAAAACTTAGATGGGTCAAGTCGTTCATTTTAGTATTATTATGAACGATCTTTCATCTCCAAGCTATTTCTCAACTTAACGTTGAGAAATAGCTTGAATTGAACAAATAGTGGAAGGTAATTGAGAATCCAATTAAGTATTGTCATGTACTTGATGCTTTTCCATTCATGCACCATGCATAATTTTCTCAGTTGCATCAAACGTTATTGAATTTTTCAGAGTTTCGGTCGGTTGAGCCCTTAATGGTGGTGGTTCCTATTGAATTTCTCTGCATCTGGATCTGTTTTTTCCTTATGACAATTGTAAAATTCGAGCAGCCTGCTGAATCCTCCAAATTTTTAATTTACAATGGTCACCATTGATCATAATGTACAAATGTAAAATTCAAAATGAATTTTCAATTCGATTTTGATGCCACTTTTAGGTCATTGCAGGAGTGGCTCATGATGACTCCTCATGAAATATTTTCGTATTATTTAAGTAAATATTAACCACTGTGCATCCGCTTGCAATGAATCCTACCAACTCCTTTATGATAGGCACCTGCATAATCTAACTGCTTCGATATTCCATAGGTTCTATTCATACGTTCGATTGATCATGGAAACTGATGTAGACTTACTCTCACTTGGAAATTTTCTTCTTCTGTTTTTAGATGCACATTTCTGTTGTCCTAAACTCTGGTAAATATTCTTATACCAGTGATCTGTTGTAGATGATGGTCAAATAACTGCCAATGGAGTAGAGCTTGTGAAGGGAGATACACCAATAAATAAAGGTAAAGTAATATTAATTAAGTCTTTTTCAAGATCTATCCTGTGCCCAATGTGATTTTCTCAAACTTGCTTTTTTGTTTTGTACAGGAAATATCATGTTTGTGACCGAGGTGCTGTTCGTGGATGAGCAGGTGGTGAGTCAGCTACACGAAGAACACCGTGATAAGGAAACACCGCCTCTCCTCGCGTTTCCCTGGTTCGGATCTCAATTCTTATCACATGCGTTTGTGGCTCTGGAAGCTGATGCACGTTTCAAACACGTCACCCGATTCCTAAACCAAGCGGATCTCGCTTTCTACGTGTCTGGTGCAGGTAATTTTTTGTCATTGCAACTTGAACAGCAGTTTCATTAAACACTCATGAAGCAAATTTGATGTTGGGACGTTGCTATGATAAGGGACAACCGTTCTGTACCTCATCGACCAATGGACTAATTAATTTGGCTTTCGCCTAACAAGATTTACCACAGGTGGGTCTGATCTCTGTTCCATGTGCAATTTGTATGTGCCCGAGGACATACACTACTTTCTCTGCGTTTGCCCTATCCTTGCTGAGTTCCAGATTCCCATCTTTGGTACGCCAATACTTTCCCGAGACCAAGCAATACGTATAGTCAGCGGCCCAGACTCGTCAGATTTGTTGAAATACTGCTAACTGGCTTGAAGGAGTTACCGGTTGTCCTTGGTCAGGGAGTTCAACTGGTAGTTAGAGTGAACATTTTGTGTCCTTCCCAGTGTTGGAGATGAGGATGATACCTAATGAACTGCTTTCACCCTAGACATTATTTCCTTTCGAATCAATAATTCAATATCGCATATTCCCAGCAAACTGTTTTTAAAAACCATGCGGTTCAGTTTATTTTGTAACTTTATTAATTGTCAATTAATCTGTATTTTGTTGAATAAACCTTTCTTCTTCTTCTTCATTAGGGCCTGTAAGTTGTGGAGGGGGGGGGGGGGGGGAGTGTACTTGTCTCGAAGCAAGTTGAACACCGACCACTCCAAGCCGTGTTATAAGTGGTGTTCCCAACGGGCTACCAGGCTTGGGTGGAGGGTCGGAGGCGTGGGCAGCAGAATCTGTGGGTTCGTCCCCATCGGCAAAAGAAAAACGCTGCAAATTATTTCACAAAGGTTTATTATTTTTTCAATTGAGTATGATCATAGTTTTAGTAGGTTAGCGTACGTCATAAGGCCCGTCCAGACTCTTCGGCGTGTCCTACTTCGAGTTGCCACAACCTATACTTCTATAATTATATACGCATGTTTGTATTTCTCGATTTGAGCTCCTATCTATTCAAATAGTTATTGCCTTAATAATATCATTATCTAAGTACGTACGAAAAGTCGAGAGGATATGTTATTAAATATGCGTAGGAAAAGCTTTGGTATTAACACACAAATATGACCTTGAAAAAAACATATTCATGCCTCGAACGAACGCCGGCGCCGTACCCACCACAAGCCTCGGCGCCGGCGCCTCCTCTCACTCCACCCACCCGCTCACCCCCCCCCCCCCTCCTCACCACCCACCGTGACCCCCTGCCAAGCGTGCCAGGCGTGAGCGCGTCGAAAAACACACTTTTTTGCCCGTTTTTGGCCCATAGCATCTATGCGAGTAAAGCGATCGGGATGGTTAAACGTTAGGACCAACTAGACCCCAAATGGAGTCTATGTGCGAAAGAACGGGTTTTTAAAGTCAATTCTTAGGCCTTTTATGGCCCGGACGGCGAACGGCGGACGGACATTTCAAATATGGATTCTACGTACCTTGAAACGTAAAGTGACAAAGTTTGAGGGGGGGTTATAAAAATTTTTTGCTACACGATCACATAGGCTTATTATTGGAAATAATAAACCAAAAGCGGGTCTGGAGTACCGTCTGGATTCTCTTAAGCAGGGTCGAAACCCAAAAAATTCTCCGATTTGCCTGATAACATCGGTTGCTGATTGGGGGTCTAGGGGTGATTATCCCCGATATCGCCCATTGAATTATTAAGGTTAATCGGTTCAAAAAACTCAATCTCGCTCCCATCTGACTCAGAATGCGAATGGTATTCCGGAGGGTCTTCAATTGGAGACCTATGTCCTTGGCTCGTTCGGCCTCGACAAAAAAGAAGTGTGACGCCAACTGCCCTGAATCCTCGTTCTGGCGGACCCTGGAAAGATTTCTTCACTCTCGCCTGGGCGACAAACAAATTTCCCCCTTCCTGATAGGGATGGAAAAGGCCTATGCACGAAACATTTCACTTAAAGAATATCGAAACTAACTTCACTAGAACTTTCGCACACACGGCCTTGGGTACTTTTGGCATAAACCAAGAAAACCACAATTCGGTACGAAATTATGTTCGAAAACTTTTGAAATTCGCAATAAACACGGAGCTCTAAGTGATCGTGGCTCGAGCTAACGAACAAGTGAGGAAGCAGATGGCCCGGACAGGCTGCCAACATGCCGGGTGAAATACCTCTATTGGCCGGTTGGCACAACCTCCCTGCCGGCGCCTGTCCCACGAATATTATTCTCTTTTATTCAATAGCTGTATAGCATATTGAGACATAGATGAAATGTTGAGTGGGGGGATTCTACTTATTATTTCTTGGCTATCTCAAAGGTTTATGGAAATATACCTATAAAAAAACCCAAAAATAACTCATTTATCCTTCTATTTCAGTATTATTTTCACCGTAAGGTGAATGTAATATTATCTATAGATGGATAATCTTGGAATATCGACGTGATTTTTTTTTTTTTTTTTTTTTTTTTTTTTTTTTTTTTTTTTTTTTTTTTTTTTTTTTTTTTGTATGTGCACTGAAGCATCCTTTTAAGAACTGTTATCATTGTTAGTCTCAACACGTCCCACATTTTAAGTTACTCATCCCTTTTAAAAATTTTACGTAATTAAAATTGTAAGACTGGTAGCGCAGATAGATTTATATCTTTATTACTTATGTGTATATATATTCTGTTGCAGGGTACACATTCTTCGTACCAACAGATGCTGCCTTCAATCAAATAGGTCTGGACAATGCGCCTGACAATGTTTTAGCGTCTTCTGAGAAAGGAATGTCAGTTCTTCTCTCTCACTTTGTGAAAACCCGCCTGTACGACAAAGATATTAAAGATGGCGCTACCTTCACCTCTCTGTCTAACAGAACCCTCCACATTACCAGAAAACCTGGTGAGCATCCACACCTACCAAATTATCAAACCCTCATGGGTTCTGGGAAAATTGAGGAAAACGGATGTTAATGAAGAATGTAGTCCATTTCCCCAAAAAATAAAGAGTGATCAATAATAAATTGATTTTGATGGTTAAGTCATCATCGTTAGCTAACAATACTGAACGTAAGATAGAAACGACAGAGCTTATAAAGTCATAAGTGAAAAGGATCTTAAATCCCATTGGTCGAGAGAAAAAACAAAGTAAAAGGGGGATTGAAGCTGATCAGAAGTGAAGAGGATGGGAAAGGGTTACTGAATTAGTTTTTCACATTAGTGAAATATATTGCCGGGTATCCTCATTTAGAAATTTACCAATCGCTATAATTGTTTCGAATTTTTCAAGATCATTCGACATACTCCTTATGGACGAAAAGGATGTACGCTATGTTCTTTCTCTTATGTTCGGTACATATTGTTTGTTACTGATGATGACTCAATCGAGAACGATTCAACATTATAATTTCATTTGCGTCCGCTTTCTTCAACAAGATGGGTTTCCTTTTAGTTCGGGTTATGGGAATACCACAATATTAGAAAAAAGAAGAGAGAGAAAAATCCCACGAGTAAAACTCTCGCATGTTGAAGATGACTGGGGGGGGGGGGGGGGGGGGGGGGGGGGGGTACGTATTCATATTGTATGTATGTATGTGTCATTTCAGACGATAACTCTCCTTAGGATTGAGATAGAAATTCCGTTCTTGGGCTAAAAAATCCAAATGAAAGGATGAGTTCGCTGGCCAGCACTTTTTGCGCACATTAAATTGGTGAAATTAAAAAAATGTGCTGAAAATATCACTAAAAATGGCTAAAAACAGCTAAAAATCGTCAAATTGATTTTTTCTTAAGCAGAATACTGCTCAAATAAAGTTTATCAACTATGAAATAGAACATTAAAAAATTTATGTGCAAAATTAAGCTGAAAAATGTAGTTAAATTTCATTAAAATGTGCTAAAAATTGATGAAATTGCAAAAAATCTAAAAATCCGAAATATCTTCCTGAATGGAAGATGACAATTTAACATTATACAATATATATAATGTTAAATTTAAAATTTAATCGTATTGTATTATATAAAATTTACGACAATTCGCTCATACGATCATGCTGTATGACTGTAACTTTTTTACACACTAAAGGCATAGCATCAAGTCTCACAACCCCAAATGACGTAAGGTAATGGATAGATAGTACGCTACAACGACATTGTCTGGAGAGCAATATCATTTAGCAAACTCAGTTCTGAGACCTCAACAGTAGGAGAGTGTACTTGCAGATGCTTTACACTCAAAAGATCTTTGTTATGCACTTCTACTAATTGTGCTACTCGCACACTAATGGTACTCCTTCCTTGTTTTCGCACACCAGGAGATCCACCAATGGAATAACGATCCCATCCTGGCTGATAAACCCCGAAAAAGTGGGTACTGATAAGGTGCCACACACAAAACACTAAGTACCGCCCTATTGCAGAAGAAGTTGAGTTTATTGAGGCCAATCCGGGAAAATGGAAGGGAAACAACTGTTTCTAAGAAACATCTAGAGCCCCTTTAGGCAATCCTTTACTAAAGCTTAGTGGCCACTAACTAGGGATCACCGCAGCAGCCTCAAATGACAGAATTCCAAGTTGCTAACCCACAGAATACTACACCATACTTTTTGGCAGACACTTCTTCAGGAAATGCTTCCTTACTTTGAATAGCTTTTCTAGAATAACATCACCTAAAACTTCAGTATAAGAAGATCTCAGAGATTCCGAAATACTCCAAATACCTTAAAGAATATGTTCGAACTTTAAGGTTGAAGGGGGGAGAGAGAATGTTGTGAATTATTGCTAAACCATCTTCATGACTGCGTAGCATCGTTAGATATGAAGATTTCTCTATTCTTATATTTCTATGCAATTCGATTGTGGACTCTGAGTTTTCCTTATGAAAGCCTTATCTGCCTCAAAGGTTTTTATGTAATCTTTTGACAGTTATCAATACTTGAAGCCGTTTTGTGGATAGAAGTTGGTATTTATAGAACAGGTAGGCAAGCATGTGGCAACAGCATTTTGTTTCTTTCGAATTTTCAGAGATGTTCATAGATGCACGAAACAAATGCCCACTTTTTATGGAAACAATTGAAATTCAAGCAAATGGGCATGTTTACCTATTGATTGAATGTTGCAGGTTCTAACGGGACAGTAGAGGGAGCTGACATCATTGAAAGAGAAGTGTTTGTGTACAACCTGGGCACTATGTTCTTCGTCAACCGGGTGATCTTCGGCAATGAAGTTCCGTGCGACTTCAATTCCTCTGCTACGACCGTCGCTCCCTCTCGAGAAATGACCACGTCCCTCGCTGAGGATATTGATGCGACGACTGGGCCTGACATCCTGCTTGAGGAGTCTACTGCGCCTACCACAACGGCAATACCTGTCAGCCCAGCCGTGTCTTCAGAGTTCACACCTTCCGTCATCTCCTCGAAGAAAAAGTGAAGCTTCTGGAATAAGGTCAAACCTATCAGCTGTAATGAGTAGACCGTGGCCTGTTTAGTTGTGCGAGTCTAGATCCTAGATCTCTCTGTTCACACGGATGCGAGAAGTTAAGACTACAAGTGGAATCCCTTAGTAGCTGTGAGTGGTCTTGAAAATGTCCGTCCTATTATGGCTATTTTCCTTTCTTGCTACCCCCTCCCCTCTGTTAATCACTATTCAGAACGAAAATTTGGTAAAATCTAATAATCTGAATATCACTCGAGACAAGTAATATGACTGAAGCATCCGAGTGCCATCAAGGCCATTGACAGGTACCAAGTGTTCTAATTTTTGTGAGTTAGCACTGTAACGCCTTATCTTTGCACTCAAGGAATTGAGAGTCCAATAACATAACAGATCGCGTTTCTGTGCTAACTCTTATCACTCATCGAGTGAAAGGTGTTCCTCTCGTCTATAAACCACATTTCTTGCTTCATGTAAAATGGTGTTACTTGAAGCGATAACTGTGTGCGAGAGAAACACTTCGGTAATAATGCCAGGTCCCTTCTATCGGGAACTGTCTAGAACTAAACATATTATGTGTTACCTACCTAACTCTATTTACAATACAACTTTACTGATGTACTATACCTTTTAGCCACATCTCTGCAAACGTTTTGACTTCCTGTAATCTAGTATCATTCCTAAAAGCCAAAAATGATCAAATAAAATTTTATCGCCGGGATATGAAACCATAACTCCATTCGAAACACCAAGTACGATCAGTACATAATGAAAGCAATTCCCTTATCTACTTTACTCTATCATTGATGTTTACTTGTGAATGATTAAATGAGTGAACTTTACAACACCACTTTAATCGTTGGGTTCCTTATTCAACGATAAAAACACAAATACAACGAACTTTATTTGCATCTGAAATCCTATTGACAGACTGATAATGGTGGTGGGCTGGGTAAATCTTGTCAACGATTTATTTAGGTGGAACATGCAGAATCGCGAGTTGTTTGTTCAGTAAAACATATCCCATGTTGAATTCAAAGACACGTCTTCCTTGTTATTTGTTAAGGTCAGCTGGAGCGTATTTCTCAAACACGTCTCAGCACGACATATCATTGAAAATATTGGTAATATTTCTACAAGTATTTAATCAATCGAAGTTATGCAATAATTGTATCAGATTTACTTAGTTTTGTATCTGTATTGTGTCAGATTTCAATTATGAAATTAGAATGGGGAACTTGCATGGTTTGATTTTCAATTCTTGGATGAGTATTTCCTTTTGTGTCGGGAGATAAATCTTTTTTGAAAGCATGCAAAAATGTAGCTTACCTTATAAGTGGAGAAATTGTGAGCGAAAATCTTAGCAAGAACCGTTGTGACGTCACGAAATGTGGGTCACCCAAACTCAAGGTGTTAGCCTACCTCTTACCCAATCATAGGCGAAACCAATCTGATATAGCTCCTGGCTAATAAAATAATACAGACGCCAAAATTTCTGTAATTTCCATTAAATTATATGTGCGCTATTTCTGTGGTAGTCATTCGAGTTTGATACTTTGAGGCCACAGTATTTCAGAGTAATTTATAGTGTATTGAAAAATCTTGCAAGTTGCTCCGATATAAAATGCCATTTTCCGTTGTCAGGAGCAATAAAATTCTCCATCCTGATTATTTATGTGATTGTATTGTTATGAAATATAGGGGACACGCAAATTAATTTTTAAACTGGAAAGATCTTGTAAAAAAACTCGGCGCTCCGCGCCTCGCCAGGGGGCAAGCCCCCTGGACCCCCGGTTACCTCTATTTACATACTTCGGACGAAATTATTGAAACACAGAATGTGTTTGCGTTGTCGCGCAACCAAGTGACAACCAAACAAGCGTCATTGTTTACTATTCATTTATAACATCAATTTATATAGTTATAGTATGAAACTACGAAAAAAAATACGAAATAAATTCGTGATAAATCAAGAGCGATTTATCAAGTAAATGTCCTAAAGAAAGCGGTTGCAATCATGTTCACAATATCAATTATTGAGAATGATCACCTGTGTGTAAACAATTATTTATATAACCATGCTCATAACTCAGTTTGTTGGACACGCACTTCGCAGTAGTTAACATAATATTGTTGGATAAATCGAGAGCTTTCGAACGAATGGTCAACGAATTTTGTGGGATGAAAAACGACGAAGTACCATATCCCTAGCAACGACTCGGTTGTACGTGAAAATCATCCGTCACACATTTCGTTACCATCCCGCGTTCCATTTTCGGCTAGTTAGTCCATGGCTAAAACACATTCTGTGTTAAAAATTATTCCAATATCATCCGAATCAGTATACGCCTTATTCGTCATTAGGTACTTCGGAAAACTGCTACGACTGGCATAAACACCCAAGAAAGTGATCCATTTTTTAAAACCAATAAATTGATTATGTACTACTTGTTCGATAATGGACAGATTTTGAGAGCATTCTTTCAATTCTTTCCTTGTGTGTAAGGTCTCATTTCTGTCCATGCATTTAGAAAATAGGTACAGCTTGCCAATCCAAAAAGTAGCCAAAAACCTAAAATTAACTTGCGGATCCCCTAATCTTCGAATTAAACATTCTCCAATGTATTGAGATTATATTTTAGTGATAGTAATTAACTATGTTCTCGTATCAGATATTATGTTGGTCGTTAACTTTTGAAGTTGAACGGTAATTTTTCGATTTACGTTATTCGGTTCGTCCTTTGATTCTTTGTACTACCGAAATTCCCCAATCAAATCTCAGTAACATTTAATCAAATCGTAGTGACGGATCATATAAAGTTACACTAGATCTTCTAGGCGTGGAGTCAATAGTTTTTTGTGTTGTTACCCACAACCATATATTTTTGTCTATTTTTTTTTAAATTGAGATTATTACAAATTTTAATATACTTTTTCATAAAAATGTATTATATATCTCATAATTTTGTGATTGAATTTATTTTGTTATCGTTGTTATGAATAGTTCTAATTTATGAAATTAATACTAGGTAGATTTCGAAAATGTGAAGGGATTGGAACTTAGTAACTGGACACGACTTCGGTTATTTCAAGAGTAAATTTGTACAATATTTGTTGTTGGCACCCCTTGTTTCATATTGACACTGTCAGATTCTAGTTTTATTTACTCGTGTATTATTGTAAACTCACGGATAAGGAATAACATGAAAGGAAGTGAGCATGTCATTGTTTCCATGCTGATTTATGCCGAAGCTCCACATCAAACTTATAAGGGGTTAAATGAATGAATGAACTTCTATTATTCACGAAAAATGTTCCCTATTCAATAGTAACTCACAAGAGCTGCTTTCCATGAGTCATTCCTGTTTATACCAAGTTCTTTTCCCTTGAGGTATGTGAAACCGGAAAGCCCATTTAATATAATGTGGTTATAAACTATAGCACTCTAGAAATTCAGTAGTAGAGACATTCAAGACCAGCACACTAAAACGATGCGTACAACCTATTTTTTAAGTTATTCCTGTGGCAGGTTTATCCTTTGAGTGTTGAAGTGGCTGAACACCAAAAGATTTCTGCGCTGCAAGTGGCAGTGGAGTGAATTACTTGAAAAATGCATTTGGTTCAAAGACTGAGGACTGCCTAATAGCAATGTCTTCCCTCACTAGAAACCGCTGCCTCATATCTTGTGGACACATGCACCTACATGTGTTGACATTACATTGTCCCATCATAATATACAATTGTATACTCAATATACAATTGAGTTCATTGCAACTAACATTACAGCTCATGCCTGATTGATATTTACACTTCCTTCTGTCCAAACAACTCTGTCTAATGTGTTTAAACAGTGATGGCAAAACATCCCTCAGGTAAAATAGAAGAAATGCAGAATATATTGCTGGTTTAGGTCTATGAGTGAGTATTTCATTTCTTTGTATGTATTTGCATAATAGCAGCATCAACTTGAGATTATGGTCTAATCCCAACGATCTATCAACGAACGTTTGCTTTCTTTAATACTTTCCAAGTTTCTTCCATCTTTCTTATTTTATTTATCTATTTTTTTCGCATCTTATTGACCTAACGATTTGGAGGTAGAAAGGGAGGAAGTAACTTGTGATCTACATTGTTCAAGAGTAATGTAGATGAACAATCATTCACAGAGTTGGGGAAGAGCAGCTCCATCTTCCTTTTTCTGTGCTCCATGAAGTTGAAGAGACGGAGCTCGGATGATGGCAAATTGTGACTTTATCCAAGTCCATGCTGATACTCGGGAGTAGGGTCGTTCTATCCAAGTCCATGCTAATACTCGAGAGTAGGGTCGTTCCAATTTCTCTGCGAGGGAATGCGCCATCCTTTTCAAAATGGTCAAGAACTCCTGATAGCGCTCCATCACTTGAGCAAATGAAGTTGCAAAAGACCCTCGTAGGTCCTCTGAAGCCCGGTCATATTTTTCTTGCTTCTCTTGTGCTGCAGTCCTGGGAGTATTTGTAATATTTGTCGCCCTACGTTTATTATGGATCCTGGAGCTTGATTTCTGGCAGTGCTTTGCTCTTGAATGTAGAAATTCAAGCCCCGAAACAGCAATAATTTAATTTAATTTCACAAGATCAAATGGGCTGACAGTAACGAATATATATGACAGTTTTTTGGGGTTCTTGAGAGTCGGTCAGTAAAAGAACCCCAAAAACTGTCATAATTATCACCTAGCGGTCAATAAACTAAACCATATTAGTGAAGAATATCTCCTACGAGAGATATAATTTCAGCTGTTGTGCTTCAATTTCATTATGTAGACAAGTTCTCTGTATATGGTTTGGAACGCTTAGAATGTTGTTTGAGGTGTGAGGATAGAAAACATCGACATCATCAAACTTGAAGTTAATGTCAACCACATTTTTGACGTGGAACACTCTTTTACCTGGACCTACCAAAAATTGTTTTTTTCACAAACGTCATTAACCGGTAGGAGTGACCACACTTATCACCACATTTGTTTGTAGTTATGAAACATTAGGTACCTAATACTTGCAACGATATCCCGAGGTTATTCTCATTAGCATATTCTTCAATTGTCATGAGAAAAATATGTGAACGGCTTTTAAGCGGTATGGTCCTTGAACTATATGAAAACAATTTCAAAACCTTCAAACAGCAGCATCCAGAAAATCAGTAAGCAGGTAACCCAGACTACCGAACCAGATGTTTTTACCTCTCGGGCAAGTTCCCAGTTGTTTAGCCGTTGAGCTCCAAGGGTCCACCCTCGGCGAGGCGTAGAGCACAGAGTTTTCTAGAATTTCAGCTGCTTGTTAACGATGAAAAAGCTATGTACCCACAGTTCCTCCACATCATTCTCGAAGGATTTGCTGTCACATACCGTTAGTGCTAAGTCCCCAATATCTACTTGATGTCGCGCTACTTTGAAATTATATTTTGATGTAGACTACTTTATAACGTGTAACGTATTGTATTCGACTAGATGTTTTATTTTGTTTAATCAATATTATAAGAAGTGAATGATCTGAACCTGTGTAATTTCTGTGAGCTATAGAGTGAGGAGTCAGTGATATTATGAAATATTTATTGGTTTTATTTATTAAAATTTATTTTATACTGGACATTGTGTTATTTTTTCTCCCAGAGAAATAAAACATTCAAGTGAGCTCAAACCATGCTTCTTTTGGAGCTACCTAACTTTGAGGGGAAGAACATAAGTGAACATCTACTCATTAAAATAAACCAAGATATTACAAAAGGTTAGATCATAGGTGACTGTTCAGCCTCTTCTATATGCTTTTACCCTTTGCAACATCATGGAAATGTAGAGTAAGCCCCACGTGAAACAAATTTATTGCTGCTTTCAATAATGAGGTGGGTATGAGTTGCGTCTGAATTCTACGTTGTATTGATTCGATTAATTTGTGTGGAAATAAGGCAAAGCAATATGGGAGATAGTAGGTACATGGAACTTTTCAGGCAAAGACGAAAGTCATTGGTCCTCCCAACTAGATTGGGCTCCCACAATTGAAATGAAGGCAAAGCAAAACGTTTGAGCAAAACTAATATGGATGTGAAAATTAGTTGATTTCTAGGGTAAAACTATGAAAATGGTTATATTCAGGGGCGGCCAGTGAGGTGTGTCCCTAACTTCCACAAGGACCACATTCCTGACGAGGAGGACTTCCATCTTTACGTGTGTAACCACTGCTACAGAGAAGAAGGAAGTGACGAAGAGGATTATATTTCGGAAACGTCGTCTGATAGTGACACAAGAAACAATATGATTTCTATGGCAGACCTTTTGAATGCCTGTTCTTCAACGATGAAAAGTTAGATGAAGTTCAACGATGAGAGAAGCTGGGAAGGTTTTATCTTTTATGTATTCAAATATATGTCAATTTTTTATTCAGGCTTCATGCACAGTTTTATTTGTAAATAAAATATTTTTTCCATTATCCGAGACCTTATTTATGTTTTGTAATAAGTAGGTAGTCTATTTTCCTCGGTTGATAGAACAAAACAGTGCTGGAACATTATTTTTCAAATCAAAGGTGCCTTATTTCGAAGTGTCTCATAACTGAATCGAAATGTCTCATAATAGAATGGTGTGGGGGGGGGGGGGGGGGGTTCGGGACATTGCCCCAGTACTTTTGGGAAAAAAGTAACAAACTGGAATGAAGACTTTACAAACTAACTCATCGTTTCAAATTATGGAACGAGTGAGGGGGGGGGGGGGGGGGGGGCATCGGGACATTGCCCCAGTACTTTTGGGAAAAAAGTAACAAACTGGAATGAAGACTTTACAAACAACTCATCGTTTCAAATTAGAACGAAAAGCGTAGCGTGTAGCTCAATGCTGTGGCTCCAAGGTAGATGCTAGAAGGAATAGGTTTACGCTCCATCTAAGGAGGTTTAAGATCCATCAACCAGCTTAAAAGTAGGTAGATTGCAATAATATCACTCTATCGAGAGAGAAATTTCGTCGATTCAGGTTAGACTGTGAAGGGGAAAGTACAGGGAAATAAAGGGCAAGGAACGGGAAAGAGAGGTCATAACGGGATATTTCTGATGATAATCGGGGCTTTGCCCCCGACAGTGTTTCCACTTTTCTAAAGACCGTAGAATGAAATTTACGTCATGAGTGGCTTCCATTAGAGGAGTTTCGGTTTATTCCATTAGCCAAACTGATTTCTTCTGGTCACTCCATGCTAGTAAGAGTTCCCTGTTGAGAATGTTCAATAGTTGGTAGTTGTGTGTAAGTATGAAAAGATAACTTCCTTGAATGAGTTATAAGTGAGGAACTTTGTAGAATATTGATCATTCTGGATATGTTGCATTAAAGAAAAAGGTTAGGTATATATAAGTGAGTGGTGGTTGTGGCGTTGGTTAGACAACATTTCTATTACCTTTTGAGATATCCGATTTTTAATTGACGTCTGACGTCACTTTCTATCATTTCATCATAATTTAATTTGAGTTCCTTAATATTCCTTCAGAATTATTTCTCCTAAGTAGTTCACTAGTGCAATACAATCGAAGCCTTGATAATTTTTAGTACTTTTAATAATAATTTAGTCCATTCTAAAATTTTTAGATACTTAGTAAGTAGGTACCTATAAGATAGTATTTTTACTTTAATTTATTTATCTAATTAGGTAATTTATATTTAATTTATCAATAATATTTAATGATAATGATTGATTATTATTTAGTAGCTATATTATTTCATAACAGTTGCCCAAGGCATGACATGACCCAAGTGGGATTTATGTATCATGTGTTTAGGTCTAAGTTAATTCACACTGAAAACAAAATAAATGGAAGAAAAACCTCAATGCTCTTCTTGACTGTCAAATAGGTCAATATTTTTGTGCCCCACTCCTTTTGCAGTCCACCGGCCGCCACTGGTTATATTAGCGATATTTTAGAGTATTCTCAGAGTTACATGAATGGGATGGGAATCATAAAATGCAATTCTAACACCTGAAGTTAGTGAAGTGAAAGAGGCATGATTAAAAGAGATTTTTGCAATTTTAGGGGGGAAAAGTGAATGTTCCAGCTTATGTGGTGAAAAAGTTAGCAAAAAATTTATGATAATACCACAGAACAAGGGTACAAACTTCCCATCATAAGCGACGTAAACATGAATGTTATCAATTTCGTAAGACCAGAAGAGGTATACATAGATACTAATAAGAAGGTAAGCAAAAAAGATGAGAATGAAACAACAAAAAGAAAGGCATGGTTCCTGAGATATCAAGGCACTGATGTAGATTGTAGTCATTCATCAAGGTAGGATCGAGGCGATGGTTTTAAAGAAATGGCTGAATAAATTTTCCCTTTGTACTGGAATTGCTGAGGGGAGAACTTCTCAATGGCTGCACGGAGTATTTGACGATGCAAAGGCGTTAAATCTTCGGTTATTATCAAACCAGATCCATTGAGATTTTTCTTTTGTCGAAAAATATCCATTTTAACTGTGTGTTTAAAAAGAGTCACTACGATGGGACGAGGGCGAGGCGTACTTGAACCCTTGGGTACAGTTGGTTGATGGTAAACGTATAGACCATAGGGCCTCTTAACGCATCCCCCGGTTGAGGCCGGGGAAACACCGAAAATGAAGGAGACAATTAACCCCAACAAGGCTCTACTTCCTAGCCGCCGCCCCCCTAGATAGGGGAGAACTACAAGGGCGTGAAACCTACTACCCCCGCGAATCTTTCCTCAACTGGGTGGCAGGCTAGACCTGGGGCCCCACCCGCCCGCGGTACCAGTATGGGCAGAGACCTTAAAGGCCAAGAATGGTCGCTGGCCCGGAACAGAGAAGAAGGCTCTGTACCTACCGCTTAACCCCACCTCGTCCTGCATGACTGCAGCACATCTGGGAAGGCCACGGTTGCCCCTGGGCCTGGGTCCGCACACATGCCACACGTGTAGTGTCGTTAAACACCCCCAGTAAGGGTACCCTTGGTAGGTACCCTTGGGTACATAGAATTTTTCAACCCCGCGAACCCCAACAAGCTGTGAAGAATTGATAGGAGACGTAGGTTTGACTTTCTCATTAATAATCGCCAGGACGGACTTTTCCAGCTCTAATTCGCGGGTATGAGGATTGGTAACGTTTGAAATCGCCTCAGGAAGACCACGCAAACAGAAATTCAGGGAACGTTGGTTCTGGCGATCAGTATCTAGAGCAAGCATAAAGTGCTCAATCAGGCCCTCATAGCAGACTTCGATAGTCTTATCAAACACTTGAGATAAGCGAGACTTCGAGCTGGCCGAATGAAGTTAGGAGAGAGTTTAGGTCCTGAGAGAGCCGTCGACAAAGTACCCATTGAATCAGAAATTACAGGGTCCAAATTCACTATGGAAGAAAGACAATCAGGGAAGGGACGATTTGGGGCTGAATTAAGTGAAGTGGATATCTTATAAAAATCCGTTAGGACTCGAATGCTGATCCACTTAAATGCGAGAAACGCTCGAGAGCTGAGAAAAAACCGAGTAAATTACAACGAAAATCAATAACAACCATGGAGTAAAACATTCACTACTCACAGACGGCCGCCAATTTTCAATCGACATTGTAACTCTTTATTTTCTGTGGAAATAGACAACGTTTTTTTCAATAAATTCCGTTTTGAAATGGGTTTCCACAACTTCGTCGCGAGTGATTTAGCTCATTTAGTTTAGCTCGAGTCTTATGGATTGATACAATAGGTAATGTGATTCAAATTGACAACCAATATTATTGAGTTAGGAGCCTGATCATTACACAGAAAAAGGTTTCAATGGATAGATGCAATATGTGGGTATCTGAAACTGTACTAAAAACTGTAGGTATATTAAACATTTTCACAAACTTGAACTTAATTTAAAAATAGGATAGAATTTATTACAGTGTACTTATTTATATGAATTCAAGACTAGTTTCAATTCTTCGTATTTTACAGTTTACACTGGAACATTAAAACTTCGGAGTAGCAACAATAGTACGCGCTAATAACAGTAACTGCTAACTTACTTATAAATGATTAATCAACGAGTTACCATCAACAGGTGTGACAAGGACTATTTCCGACTTTAAGGAAGTAGGAGGAGTTCTCCGAATCGTCTATGTAGGAACGGCTCATCTTTTATTTAATCATTATTCACTAATGATGACACTAAGTTTTGCCAAATTTTTCGAGCGACCGGCTGTGACTCGTAATGACGTCACTTTAATCTGGAAGAAACTTCTCACGATGCTTGTTGAAAGGATGTTTCGTTAGGCACGTGAGGATACATTAATCATTAGTGAATGCTATGCAAGCTTCTTCCTAGTGTGTCCTTTAGACCCACACATAAATATATAAATTTAAACAAATTGACTCCCCCTTCCTGAACAGATTTTACCGAAACCTCCAATTGATGCACTCCAGGCCAACACTGTACTAAAGTGGCTTCAACGACCTTACGCTGAAGCTAAAGTTAAGACAGTACAATAATCTATATGGTAGTATGGCTTCTATTTCCTGCTTGGGTTGGGAACTGGAGTACCTACATGCAATAAAGCCTTGATGGGAAAATAAAAACAGCGCCGACGTTGCCATTCCCATTTCTAGATAAGATAGTCTGAGATGCAGTTACCAAACTTCAGGAGCTGCCAGTTCGATGAATGAAGAAGTAGATTCAATATATGTGCCAGCGGCTAGGTAAACACGTACCTATTAACCTTTCATGGCAATCTTAAGCCCCCCAGTGAGCGCCACTTTTAGCGAATTTTCGTAGAAAATGAAGCTATTGCAATGGCTCAAAAAATGGTAAAATCAAAATTTTTGAAGAATTTCTTCATTGAAATCCGATTTGAGGTATTCTGAAACGAATCCTAGAGTTTAACACTTTTCCATTAGTGTGTAAGTATATATATATATATATATATATATATATATATATATATATATATATATATATATATATATATATATATATATAGTTGATTTATCAACGAATTAACACGGAGAAAACAATTAGTATTAATTTTCTTCTAACACAAACTTAACAACTTTTTTTTTTTTAGAAACGTGATAACATAACAACCATAGGAAAATCAACCACCAGAAACACATGTCCAGGGAGAGAAGCAACCACTGAAGTCTATTACACTATATATATATATATAGATAGATATTTATATATATATATATATATATATATATATATATATATATATATATATATCATTCCATACGATAACTCTCCTTAGGATTGAGATAAAAATTCTGTTCTTGCGCCAAAAAATCAATCTTTCCAAATGAAAGGACGAGTTCGTTGGCCAACACTTTTTGAGCACATTAAATTGGTAAAATTTCAAAAATGTGCTAAAAAAATCACTGAAAATGTAAAAACGGCTAAACATTGTTAACGTTATATTTTTTCGCAAAATATTGCTCAAATAAAGTTTATTGACTATAAAATAGAACATTCAAAAATGTATGTACAGATTTATGCTGAAAATGTGCTTAAATTTCATTAAAAATTGCTAAAAGAATCGATAAAAACTACAAAAAAGGTAAAAATACAAAAACCTATTTTTAAATGGCAAATTATTATTCAGAATACGGTATGTGCGATAAAATTAATATTTAACAATTTCGTCATTACACAATACGATAATTTACGAAAATTCGCTCATACGATCATGCTGCATGACTGGGACTTTTTAAAAATTGGATTGTCTATAGCCATCGCCTCGATTTTCATGTCAGTAGGGTCGGCACGTCACTCTAAAGTACCTACCAATACTTCTTTCGATACGATATTTTCTAAAAGTACAGATACTCGATATTTTCCGATACCGATATTACATTACACCAGTACAACCAGTATTTAAATAAATCAACAGGAAAATGTTAATGGAAAAAATACCTATTGTTTGGAATGATTTTTCTTCTGCAAAGGAAAAGGAACAAATAATAAACTAGTTACTTAACTCACAAATTTGAGTTCTTTTGGTATGATAAAATTTAGGGATGAAACAAGCTAAACTGTAAAACTCGGTTATAACAAGGACGAGGAAATATGCAAGTTTCACCATTTGATTAAGCGTAAACAAATACGTAGAAACCGGCCCCGAATTCGTATTTTCATAGAAGGTCATTTTTCAAGAAAACCCTCGAATTCAATGAAAAAACGATGTTTTTCAACATTAAAACATAAGGTGAATCCCCTAACTAGCAAAGTAAAAGTAAAATTGACTACACCGTTGAAAAGGTGAGATTTTGGCGCAGTTTTTACCATTCCTGTGTCTTGAAAAAATATTGGTTCTCATTGTTCAATTCTTGATTTAAAAAACTCAAGGTTTCCCAAATTTTGCTTTTCAGAGGGCTTTTTCATGTCTCAGACCTTGAATCTAAAACAAAGGTCCAGGCATCTATCCGATAGGAAATTGAATGCCCTTTCCAACAGTATCCTAAAATTTGAATTTACACTGCAAATTATGGGAGTTACGACCATTTTAGTGACGTCAGGTCGAAAACATAAAAACAATCTTCAATATAAAATTGATCAAAAACTAAGCGTAAAAAAAAAAGAACTTTTGATTAGAAATGAGCTCTAGAATCGACCCCTGAAGTAATGACCGCCTTATGCGGGGCATCCTGTATATAGCATCCCAGGCAAGTATTTTAGTCAGCCTATAACGTTTCTTCCCTAATTATCTAATTGAAATGTTTTAAAATTGCAAAGCCGCTTGTAAGGCACCAATCTATCCAGCAGAATTTTCGTTGTCCACTTTCCAGTCAATTTACGAAATCCCTGCTTATCAATTGATTAAATTTGATGGCTAATAAACTCATAGCTGATGAAATCATTTTGCTTTTGCGTTAACTCGGTTGCAGAATGTCAGAGTAGTAACTGTAGTGAAATGAGCAACTTTACTGAAATATGATGTGTGAATGGTGCGAACGGACTGACATATGAAAAGAAAAACCTTGGATGTGTTATTTCTTTCAACTTCTTCTACCATCCCTTCAACTATTTATAAAGTTGTATAATTATTAAATCACAAGGTGTTAGCATAGAGGGAGACTCATAAATCTCCATGGGATGGCAGTGAGATTGAAACTGCTGTCTACTGTAGGCTACCCTTGAAAATTTGTTCACCGCCTGCTGCAGGTACCTAAGAAATTTCTTCTGGGCGGTACATCGAATCCTTTTACTTAAGCTGCAGAGCGATATTCTTTTCACTATGGACGATAGTGATACTGACATAATCTATAACGGTGATTCTTTCTTTACTTCCACTCAAGTCCTACGGGCAGTACAGATTAATAGTAATGAAAGATCATCAAGCCTCTACCATCCCCTACGTCAATATCACTCCGGTTGATGGTACCCTTTCTCTTCTAACCAGAAACATTGGATACCTACCAACAATAAAACATGTAGGTATGCTGCTAGACAAATCTATTTCAGTGTTAAGATTGAGCCTCATACATAGTACATAATTGGGTTAGGCCGCTAGAGGGGAGGTTCCAGAAATGTCCAGACATCCTCCTACAAAGTTTCCAGCATGAAGTTGGAAGATCCCCTGCGAAAATAAACAAAATGTATTTTTTGTAGCATTGATTAATTTTTGTTGAAAAAATGAAAAAATCTCCTATGAATAAATTTGAACGAAATAAGAGATTTTGTTGGAACCAAAGTTCTTACATGAAACATGGTGATATGACCAAATTTTCGTAATTTTATGCCTTATAATAATAATTGTTGTGAGATGTGAGCCTAGCAAGCATTTAGACCACCCAACTATACACGAGCATAAAAACGGAAGTTAGTGAAAAACGTTGTCTATTTCCACGAAAAATAAAGAGTTACACTGTTAAATCGATTTCGACGGTTAGGCCATCATCAGTAACAAACAATAACTTATTATAGACAACGTTTTTCACTAACTTCCGTTTTTAAATGGGTTTCCACAACTTCGTCGCGAGTGATTTAGTTCGTATACACGAGCATAATGATGAGGCAAAAGTGATGTAATTCTACCACCAAGGGTACTCACACGATGGTGATCATAAACAGTGCGGGGACGCGACTTCTCCTATCATATGTTAATAGATATTTCATTGTATAAGTAACCACAAGTGGTTTGGGGTTCGATTAGCGACACCGAAAACATCAAATCTGTTTGAACATTGGGGCAAAGGAGTGGTAGTATAGAGGCATTTGAAATAATTGAAAATTGTAGAAATCGTAAAATGGACTGAAGCCATTAAAATGGTTATGTATCGGACTAATTATAATTATTGTCGTCTTATTCAACCTATAAACGAAATTTGGAATGGAGTCTCTTTGGGGCAGAGTTATAATGATCGGGCAACTGCGTTTTGTGGCTAATTTGTCTGGTACCTAAATCGAACTTAAATTTTAAATTGAGCCTCTTTAAGGAACTTTGGTAAAAATATTCTAGGTGCTGAGCTGCCTTAATCAGCTGAGTGAATTCAGAGGATATTTTTTTTTTTTCCTGAATTCAACCCAAGATGTTAAATTGCGTATTGTAGCCTTGTGGGATGTGCTGGGTGTCAATGACTAAGTGTGGGACCACCCTTTTGATGCTCAAACGGCAAACTGAAATGCTGGCAAATAAATCAATCGTATTTTATGTCTATTTCTGGTCATAACGGATGTAATTTGTTATATTTATCAACAAAACTAAATGGCAACGTTTTCGTGTAGTGACCAGTGGAGCTTCATCCCTACGACCCTCCAGAAAACCAGAAAAAACAATATGAAACGTTTATCTATAGATGAAAATAGCCTCAAAACGCCCACATCTGATCAGAGTCTCTCCAGTCTTTGTTAGCCAACAGTTCCAGAAAACCATCAGCATTCTAAGTTGAATAGTAAAAAAATGTAGGTACGCCAAAGCTCACTCATCCTATGGGAAAGCTCCGTAAACTGTCATGTTGTGAAGTAGCTACAAATAAGCTCCGTTTCAAAGTTTTCTTTTCTAGATTGATCACATTTCGTAACGCTATTTCATGCTGCGGGATCATAGCTGAAGCTGGATTTTTCTGAGATTGTATGCATTTGCAACGAATTTGTGCTAATATAAGAAATGCACCTTAAGAATGAAATTACATCAGTCACCTACAATACTCCCAACATTATCCTAATATTTTAACCAACCAATCACACTAAAAATATTTTGAAAATGTTATCCTCAAAATATGAAGTTAGGCGTACCATAGATGATGATCTGAGCTCACTCGACAACTAGGTAGAAGTAAATTGTTGAGGAGGAGTGATTGCAGAGAGTTTTTTACGTTTATTAAAGCTTTGTGAAAACATGAACGGGGAAAAAATCTTCCTGTTGGGTTCACATCAATACTTGTGCAGAATAAATTCTTCGTCTGAAAAATGGAACATACAAATTGAATAAATATTTGCAAAATATAATTAACAGTTGTACCTAATACATGTGCTTAGATGCTAGAATGCAAATTAGGGCTATAATTCATGTTTGCATCTGCGGAAATCGTCTAAAGGTTAACCCTCACAATAATTAAAATTTTCAACTAATTCGATTCATTATTCTCGGAGTGTCATCCAATATTGGTTTTGCACATGCGCAACAGTTACCTATTATTCAAACAATGGGATAAAATACAGAGCATCATCCTGGTTCCAAAAATCTCTCGAGTTTGGACGAAATCGGACTGATAGATGATAAAAACGTTATAAGAAATTAATGTTTGCGCATGCGCACGTACTGCTATTTATGCGACGGCAACGAAATTTATAGGGGACTGTCTCGGAGCTAAACCGCACAATCCCTGAAAATTGCATAAAAATCGGCCCATTAGTCTCGGAGTTATGACTGTGTCGATCAATCTTAGATTCGCGCATGCGCTTTAGTTATTACTCCACCAATCGCAATATGATTTATGGGGAATTTTACTGGAACATGTACCTATCTACTCCCCAAGTTTGCACGAAATCGGATCAATAGATGATAAGAAATAGGCGTTATAAGAAATTAATGTTTGCTCATGCGCAGATTACTATTTATGCGACGGCAACGAAAGTTATAGGGGACGGTAAGAAGCTAACCCGCACGACCCCTGAAAATTTCATCAACATCGTTTCATTAGACTCGGAGTTTTGCCAGTGTCAATCGATATTAGTTTCGCGCATGCGCTATAGTTATTCACAAATCGCAAAATAATTTAAAGGGCATCTTTCTAGAACGTATACCCTACTACCTACCGAGTTTGAACGAAATCGAACAACGAGATGTTGAGAAATCGATGTTACTTATATGAAATTCACGTTTTCGCATACGCACAGACTGCTATTAATTTATGCAACGGCAATGAAAGTTATAGAGGACCGTCTAGGAGCTAACCCGCACCATGCCTGAAAATTTCATCGAAATCGGACTGAAATTTGGTACCCTTGGTATCCTTGGTTTTGGGCGTGACAAGGATTTACCAAAGATCTAAAAAGGCAGACAGGAACCAAAATGGATCAGTAAGATCTGAAAGGCAAAAAACAAGTGAACATTTTGATTTTTGAGAACAACAATTTTTTCGACTTCTTTCACAAACACAATGCTTATCTACCTTTGGTAGTGAGGAAGCAAAAAGAGAAGCTTGCAGTCAGATTGTGGTACCTGTACAAACATATTACCACTTCAACAGTACTGTTAAGGACATCTTTACTTTTAAAACACACCTTACGCTTTCTGATCACAACTTCCAGTTCCAAGGAATACACATCTGTCCATCCGACAAGACAGAGTAGTAATTAGTAACTGTGAGGTGCGTTCCATTCAAAAAATCTTTCAGTTCACTCCTGAAACAAAGAATTACATCAACACCGTTATGAACATTGTAACCAACCAACACATGGATAAGTACGATAATTGTTTGCTATAAATGCGCATACCTCTTGTTATACAGCGCAGTGCAACATACTATCATTTTTTGGGGAGTGATACAATCATCCTTGTCTAGAGCAATAAGACCTAAAGTGTCCAGACATTTTTGGTGCAGCTCTCTTTCTATATATTTTTCCCTGAAACGGACAAACAAATAGTACGAATGAGCAGAATGAATGAAAAACCGAAAAAGGCTCACATGAAGGACGTGGTATAAAACGACACAACTGAGTCCTAACCAAAACTGAGTTTTGCTTTTTTCATTTCTTCTTTATTTTATTATACAACAACAATGGTAGGTAGCGCTTATTTCAACTAGATTTTATATTATAATTGAATTGTACTCTCGAATATGCCTTAAAGGACTTGAAATAGTCTAGTGATGAATAAAACGTATCATTTGGGGAGTATCGCAGTTTTGCACATCTATCCGAATGCTACAAGACTACTAATATTACTTTTTCAGTATCCATAGAGGGTGATGTTGGTATCCACGACAAAATTGTTGCCATTATGAAAGTTGAAGTTTTCAGAGCCTCCCACAATGGTTTTAGGGACGACGGATGATGGGGGTATTAGAAATCATATTTCTCTAGAAGAAGAGTAACTAGTACGAATTTAACCCAAAGTTATCAAATTTACTTTAATTAATTTATTTACTAACCTATTTTTTTACACTTACTTGCTTCAATTAAATTGGGCTTATATCCGTCGAATTTAGATAATAAATAAATAAAATGAAACAATTCATTTGTTTTTTGTACTTCCCACACCTCCTTTTTTTCACAAAACGAATGAAATACCAACTTCGCATGTGTGTTATTTACTGCTTTCGTTTGTAGTTATACTGCTTTCTCATACATAGTAAAACAAAGTTTATACCTACCTACTTGAAAACATTCAAACTTCTAGGAGGTTAGTTTATAAGTACCTAGCAGGTAAATAATGTTTATTTACAAGGTGCTGCGGACAGTATAATACCAAATTGACTAGGTAGGTTCTTTGTACTAATACCTAACTAACTACCCACTCTGGGGGGGGGGGGGGGGGGGTCGGAATTCTTGGAAATATAACCAACAGTGGACTTTTTTTCCGCTGGACTAAATTTCCACCAACAGGTAAAAACGTGGGTAAAGGAACAGTAGTAGGTACCTAAACTAACCAAGAGTATTTACTTTCAGGCATTACCGTCACCATAGTGGTGCTCTTTTGGCGGCAAAATGAATACAAATTTCGTCATGTTTTCCCTTCAACATTAAGGACCACAAAACTCATAGGTTTTCTATTCAATACATGAATAATAAGAAATTTAAATCAATGAACGGGAGAGTGATATAGGACTAGGAAACACCAAAATTTCAGTGTAAATACACTTAACCTCATCTTGTAAATCTTATGACCAGCTATGGAGGTAGTGAGAAAGTTTTCTAGAGTGGAGAAGATAACTGCTTTACAGAACACCCGGAGAAGCTATTTCACGGCAAAAATGGCGGCATTTCTCTACAGTGGAAAAGTTTTCCCATCGAAATAAAGTTACAGACCACTCCCCACCACATCTTGGAAATAAATATATGAAAAAGTCGGGGAGGCAAACAAAAGGAACCATTTCACACGGTAGGTACTCTCTGTCCGTGATTAGTCTTCCGAACTGACCTATCCCCACCTTGTGCAGCCTAACTCCAATATTACCCTTAACAAGATAAAAGAACAGAATAGAAAGAAACGAGTCAACTGTGTAAGTCAACGATCACAGCGCAGTGAGTTAGTAAATCGGTGATTTTCTTCGTCCCTTGCTATCAGTGGGCAGGGGAGAAAAAAGGCTTTTCAGCTGACTCGTCATGGCTGACTCCTGATTAGCTAACTTTGGGATAGATGGGCACCGTGGAATGATATGAAGACTACCTGTGTAGATACCTATTTGTATACTGTAGCTTACATTTGTTACTATAGGTTGTAGTTTACCATGAGTATGTATCTAGTATCTACCCATCCGGTCCATTCTCGGCAACTAAGGCTAGCACTAATCTACCTTGTAAAGTGGGCAATAAAATGAAGTCAAACTTCTACTACCCAACCTCCAATTCATACAATCCTTGGATTTAGCGTCACTACTGGTTCTTCTGCTCTTATGTTTCTCCTTGAATACACGTGAAAATTATGTGAAGAGCTTAGCTTCTCATCTTACTTGCTCTAAAACACTGCTCTACACTAACGGGAACAAGTCATAAGGAAAGAATCAAAATACTCCAATACTATCTTGTTAATCCTCAACCTCAATATTTTTACTCCAATAGTAGGTACCTACATCCAATGTTTCCTCCCACGAAAATTGATTTTTATTTTCATTCCATAATATTCCCAAATTTCAACATAAAATGAAACATTGAAAATATGAATTTACAAAAATTGGGTTTTGAGAGTCGAGACACGCTGCTTTGCGTGTTCAACTTATTGACTTCCTACCTAGTAACTATCCATAGCTTTCATTAGGTTCAGGTTGAAAGTGAAGGAATATGCACCCCGGAATTCAAGGTCCTTTGAGTGCAAGAGGTGACGCCCCAGCTGTAGAGACCGTTAAGTGTTGCAACTACTAGGATTGGAGTTAGCGAGACGGTGGGTAGCAGTGAAAGAAGAAAACTAAAAAATTTTCCTCCGGCGGTAGTGAGACACTGTTGAGGAGAGTAAGAGGTCTAGTAGGTATGAGATGTCTAGTGGGTCTGTCAAGTTGAAGATTGAGAATAGAATAGGCGTTATTCAATACAAATACGCGCTAATTTCTCATTTTTAGTTTTCAATTGCACACCGCGGTTTAGTTGCACTTAGGTATAGGTCATTAGTCGTTACGAACTTCATGTTTTTGGGTTTTCCGTTGGGCAAATTATCAACAAGTATGAATAAGTATTTATCTCTATGACAATGAAATAGGATTTTACCTGACAAAATCATCAGTGGAGGCAGCACTTCACGCAATGTTCACGAGAAAATAGCTGAGAGATCAGGTAAACTAAGAACAATACTGTGAAGAAGTAGTGTCTTAAAACTCAGTTTTCTCATTTAAAATATGTGAAATAATAATAGAAACAAGGCTCTAATCGACCAAATAGAGCCTGAGCGCAAAAGAAAGGAACTTTTCGATCGAGTGAAGGCTAGTAAAGCTGGACAGCGGAGGCGGACTTCAGATGGCACATTACGTTTCTACGCGACTTGAAACGTAAAATAAGTAACCAAGTTTGAGGGGTGTTCAAAAACCTACCCTCTACATCAACATAATTAGTTGGTAATGAGGCATTTTAAAAGAAAAACTATTATATTTACTTCAGCAGTATTCGAGTAATTTTGAGGTGGGCAGTAGGGGTACATTTACAGGAAGGTTAGGCTGGTGTCGTGTGCCTTTAGGACCCCAAACGGGTGACGTTAAATGAGCCATTCTAACGTACGACGTTGCTAACGTCCCCTCAAGGTCACGTACTCTTGGGTACGTTAGGGTGACGTTAAGGGTACGTTAGTGGTCACCAAAAACTCTCTAATCTCATCGTCGAATACGAATACGATTGTAATCCTGCAATATGATCAAATTGAACGGGTCGTTCCTTTTTCAAGTAGTTCAATTGTTTAATTGTTCCATCCCTGATTTTAACATGTAACAATAGTTGTGACCATGAGATCATGATTTACAAAAAAAAACCCCAAGGATTTGCCATAAATTAAGATTATAGCGTAAAAAACCTAATTGCTAATAATAAGTACATATAATTCGTCAAAGTAGCCAAAAATATTATTTGTGAAGAGTTTAGTATTGTGAAGTCAGAGACTTTTTTGTGCCCGAAAATGTGCTAAGGCTACGTAAAAATAAATTGCATGTTTCATGACTGGGGGCTTCTGAATAATTCTATTTTAGGTATAGCTTCGTATAGCTTCATTTTAATGTCATTGGTTGTAGAAATGAGTTAAAATAAGATATGTAGGCACAGAAAAATTATTTCACTTACTTCATGTACTTGTTGAGTAACTCCGAAGCTCTACCCATGTTTTCAGAAATGAAACTGACTAACAGAAACGATGGGCAAGAGCAAGGGAGAATGAATTGTCCCGTAGGACTAAGCATCATCGGACCAGCTTCCCTGGAAATATGAATGATTTACAAGTTATCGAATCAGTATGAATGAAGGGAACGATGGTTAATGAAAACGTTGTATTTTTCCGCGAAATGAAGAGTACTTATTTGTGGTCCAGTAGTTTCGAAATCGAATAATCGAAACACAAATTTCGATGGGTTCCAGTGGGCATGCGCGTCGTCTGTCACAACGATTCGATTTAACGCAGACTGAAGCTCTTGAAAGTCAAGTTTTGAACGTAAGCGATAAGACATGATTATTGTTCTAGTAATTCATTTTTACGGGCGTGCCAAGAAAGTTGTTCAAATTCTCAAGTTTAAGTTTACCAACAGTTTATTAGGTTTTACGTTTATTATTATAGTACAAATAATTTTACTGATTGTAATTGCTTCCAAGTCTACCTGTATGTAGCAGAAGCATTGTTTTCACTTTCGGGAAATGAAAATTTTTTTACTACAAAATCAAAACTTCCACTCGCATTTTACGTTTTAGATCATTCTGAACAACTTCCGTTCCGTGTCTTTCTGTCTGTCGTTTGTCCACAAATCCGTGTAACAAGCCTAATTTCCACAGTTTTCATCTGATTTTGATGAAATTTTCAGAGAAAACGCATGCGAAAACGTAAATTCTACCAAGCATAATATTCTCACACCCCAGTTGACCGATCTCGCTCAAATTCGGATGATAGATGGGAGAGGGCGATTTGAACATTCCATATCAATTTCAACCCGATTATATCAATAGTCATGTGCATGACTCCCGAACTTCTATTCCAAATTTTTGACTTCATCCACTTTAAAAAATATAAATAACAGCATATCATTGAGATGTTTGCTCTATCATTGGTGAAATATGATGTTGATGGCAATAAAAATATTTATTCATTTATAATAAACAATCAAATTATTTGTAAAACAATAAACGTAAAACCCAGCAATCCATAAACTTCCTTGAGCCTTTCAACCAAGCCAGTAGATCTGAATAATGAGGACGAAAATCATGTCTAGATAATAGACGTAATGTCATGTGCAGATAGATAATCTTTAATCATGTTTCGCAAAGCAGCCAATAGGATCGACGTTTTTTTTATGATTCAATGTCAAAACGATATGGACATTGGAACCCATTGAAACTTGAATTCCGACGATTCAACAATTTGGCGTTGAAACTAATGAACATAAATAACTCTCTTACATTTGTCAATGAATTCGATTTTCGAAATGGACCCTAATACCCCAACAACAGGTAGGTCACCATCAGTAACAAACAATATAGAGTTCCTGAATAATAAGTCAATTTGGATAAGGTGCTTGGGGATTTTATCATCTGGGGCGAGCCATAGTGGATGCTAACCTTATCAAAGCAAGAGGGTCGAATTAGTGTCTTATCTTGACATGACGCTACTTATCTTCAAGTAAAGTTGACGATTCTACGGTTGGCAGCCGTGGAGTGCGGGTCGGGCCTTCTGCCGTCCCATTAGGCTGTGCGCGCTGTATCGGTCGTGATCGCCATTTTGCTCTCGTGATTTGCCACGTTGTGCTACAGCCGTGCATTTCTGCGTTTTTTTCACGTGTTACGTGCGTTTTAGTGTTTAAATCCGCGGTCTACGTTCGCGTTAGGCCATCCGTGTTGATATAAACACATATTTCAAAAGCTTTTCTCAAAGCTATAGATCATTAAGGTACGTAAAGCTTCTGTCCTTTTGTACTCAGCCTACGTACCTAACTAGTTACCTTTACCTGTAACAGGTGACGCAGTCCGTGGACTATGTCTAAGGACGTGCGACCTGGTTCAGGCGGCAGTAGATCGGGAGTCCTGAAGGGTGGGGAACCCGGTAGTTTGGGGGCGAAAGCTCCTAACCCGGGATCCGCATCTGGAAGGAAACCTGAGGTAGAGAGAACGAACTCTGGCGGGGGGGTGCGGGGTGCTGCGGTCGGTGGCGGGGGGGGCAAGGCCCCTTCGGGGGCTCCGCCTTGCCCCGTCCCGGCCGCTCGCCCCGCGGTGTCGGCCGGAGGGGTACATAAGGGGGTGTCGCGGAGCGGCGCCGCCGGCGGCGCGGGGGGCGCGGCCCTTACGGGGGCTCAGCCCGGCGCGGGGTCGGCGGTCCGGGCCGCGGCGTCTAATAAAAGGGACGGCCCGGGGGCGGTGCGGGGTGGTGCGGGGGCGGGGGACAAGGCCCTTACGGGGGCTCCGTCTCACACCGCGTCGGCCGTGCGGCCCTTGGAGTCGTCAAGGGGAGGCGTTCAGCCAAAAACGAGTGCTAATGTGGCACAAACAGCCACAAGAGTAGAAACGGTGAATACCACCACCAAGGCTGGTGGAGGCCCCTCCACGTCCGAGGAGGTATCTAAAAGTGAGAGTGAGGCTCCGTTCACTAAAGATCGGAGACAAAGGAAAAGGGAGAAGTATAGGCTGAAGAAGCGCAGCAATACTCTCGCCCAAGAGAGACTTGCGTTGGTGACCAAACCGGCTGGCATCACGGGCACCCCATCGGGGAGCTCTGGCCAGGCGGGGAGTTCACGTGGGCCCCCGACCCAGCTCGCGGGGGGTAAACGCCCTAACCCGGGGGCGGGATGGGGTGAACCCAGCGCGGCCAAGAAAATCAGGCCCTCCCTAAGGCACACTAAAGTGCCTAATAACCAGTGTATTATTATTAGAAAACTGGATGGGGGCCAATTCAGTGAAGATGAAAAAACTGAAGTCAGACGAATTATAATTCGCGAAGGCATCGACATTTTATCCAAATGGAAAGAGCTACCACCCAGCAGCTACGAGTTTATAAACTCGGGACTAGCTGCCAAACATGACAGAAGGTGGTTTGTAGTTTCGGCTAGAAACGAATTCACAGCTGAATTCGTTAAACACAACCTGGCTGAGTTTTGGCGGGCTAAGGAGTGGGAGGCAGTTAGCCTTTCGGATATCCCCGTGCCTGCCAAGGTCTCTGCCACGGTTATGACATCCAAGGTCACAACCAAGGAACAGGCCTTAGCTAATCTTAAATTTAATAATCTCTATAAGGGATTAGACTTCGACAAGTGGAAAATTAACGCTTGGTATCCAAACACAGAGCTTGGAGTCACATACCTAGCGGCAGAAGTTCCACGTGAGGAGGCTATAATAGTCAGAGAGCTGGACGAACTCGGTTTCGAGTGTACCCAGTATAGATTCCATACAGTTATTCCCCCTGTGGATGAGGTAGAGGACGTCACTGTGGCGTTAGGTACCCTCGATGTTGAGGAGCCTAAACCGCCTCAAGCACAGGAGGAGTCCATCTTTAAGATGGATATTGATTTCCCCAAACTAGGAGGAGGAGGAGGTGTTAAGGGACCACAATCTGGACCCTTCACCTCAGAAAACAAAGAGGGAAATCAGTCACAATTTAGAAAGGAGGGGAGTGTAGGACCCGCATCCGGAGCCTCCTCCCCAAGAAGGATGAGCATTGACATGCACACATTAGGAGAAGAGGAGGGTATGGAGGGCACTATGTCTGGTACCTCCACCCCAAAAAGGAGTAGGTCACCATCGGCCGAAATTGAACTCCTACAGACGCCTAAAAAATCCAGTATGGATATGGAGGTGGGTGCCTTCGAGGAAGTGGAAGGAGTAGATATCTCCACGGAATCAGAAGGCACTCTTGTGACTATCACAGACGAGTCACTAGACATCCAGGGTGATACTCACACCCAGATGGAGTTGGAAATACCCAAATCCACCTGAATACCTTAAGGGATGATGAGGTGGAGGAAGGGGTAAAGGGACGGGAGAGCTACCAAGGGATTTACGAAGGATTTTTTTTTTTTTTTTTTTTTTTTTTTTTTTTTTCACCCTCTTTCGTTACAAATCTTGGGAAAGGTATTATCTCTATGGATTTCAGACAATAAATGGCTAGGGTAATCCAATTAAATGCCCAACACTCCAAGGTTGGCACGGACGACCTTGTCCATTATCTAGTTAAAAATAAAATTGATGTAGCTATAATTCAAGAACCACACATTTACAAAAATAAAATAGTGGGACTTAAATTAAAAGAATTTGATCTGTTCTATGCAGAAACATTAGATAAACCCAGAACTTGTTTACTGATTCACAGGAAATGGGGGGCCACCCCCCTAACCTGGGGTAACAATGCAGACATAACCTCAGCCATGATGCAACTGAGACTCAGAAATGGACAGACCAGGAGGCTGGTCATCACCTCCTGCTATCTCCCCAAGGACGCAGCTGTGGGGGAGATGACGTCTGGACTTGAAGAACTGGCCGAATGGAACAGCCAACACGGATATGGCTGGACGGTAGGCCTAGACAGTAATGCTCACTCTACCATGTGGGGTGACAGACACAACGACGCTAGAGGTAATGAATTAATTGAATTTATTTCTAGACATAACTTGTCATTGTGCAATAACAGTAACACTCCTACTTTCTCCTCGGGGAATGGGGAATCATGTATAGATATCACACTTTGCAGTAGAGATTTACAAGAATATTTAGTAGATTGGAGGGTTTTGCCACATGTAATACAATCAGACCATAGGGCGATTACCTTCACAATGAGAACCATTAAACCAATCCCAATTAAAGTCCAAAACCCGAGACGGGCAGACTGGGAGAGGTACATAGATAGGCTTAAAACTGAACTACAGTATTTTAACCCAGACTGGAATAATCCACATATGATAGATGATAATACACAAAAACTGATCACATGCATGAACAATGCTTTCAACTTTGCTTGTCCAGCTAAGGTGGTCAGATCTAAGAATAAACCGTATTGGTGTTTAGAGCTGAAAAACCTGAGGACACGATGCCGCAGGTTACAGAGAAGATCTGAGAGAACTAAGACAGACTCAGATAAGGAATTATATAGACAATGCAGAAGCGAATATCGCACTCTGCTTAACCAAAAACAACGGAGTAGCTGGAGGAACTTCTGTGGAGAAATTGAATCCACAGAGGAGACAGCGAGGATATTTAAAGTGATTCAGGGTGATACCACACCCAGACTTGGATTGCTTGTGGGTCCTGGAGGTGTAAGGATGAATAGTGAAAAGGAGACATTAGATCTCCTAGCATCCACGCACTTTCCGGGATCATCGGGGATATCTGACCACGATGTTGCAATTACCAGCACATCTCTGGTAGAAGATCTAGATGAGGAAACACTGAATATTGTCATCAACGAGGAAAAACTGAGATGGGCGGTGGACTCCATGAAGCCGTACAAAGCGTGTGGCATTGATGGGATCTACGCAGCCTGCCTTCAGAAAGCATTTGTAGAACTAAAGAGACATCTCATTTTACTCTTCAAGGGTATGCTGAGATGGAATCTCATTCCTGGGATTTTAAGCGAGATTAGGGTACTCTATTTACCCAAACCCAGCAGAATGGATTACACGGACCCAAAGTCACTCAGACCTATAAGTCTGTGCTCCATCCTGATTAAGATTCTAGAAAAACTAATTGATAGATATATAAGGGACACCAAACTCTCCGTGTCCCCATTACATCCAAACCAATATGCCTACTTACAAGGCAAATCTGTAGACGGAGCGCTACATAACCTTGTAGGAAGGATAGAGAATAACGCATTCAAGAAGGGATGCGCTACAGGACTATTTTTTGATATCGGGGGCGCCTTCGACAATCTCTCATGGGATGCAATAGACAAGGCGTTACTTGGCAGAGGTGTGGAGACACAAATTGCACGATGGTGCAGAAATTATCTCTCACAAAGGAAAATCACTAGTTCCTTAGGTAATACCACAGCTAAATATAATGTTAGCAGAGGCACACCGCAGGGGGGGGCTATTTCACCGCTCCTGTGGTGCCTTGTTGTTGATGAGCTCCTGCGTGCGCTATCAGACACAGGGCTCCATACCCAGTTTTTTGCAGATGACGGGGTGGTGCTCATAGAGGGTAACGACCCCGTAGAAATAAAGAATAATGTTAATCATGCTTTGGCTATTATTGAGACGTGGTGTGCAGACAAGGGACTTTTCATTAATCCAAATAAGATAGACCTTGTCATGTTCACTAGGAAAAGAAGAAACCCACATATTGGACAAATAGTCTATATGGGTCAGAATCTCACAACAAAAGAACAAACTAAGTATCTAGGAGTCATTCTGGACAGGAAACTGACCTGGAAACCACACATTGAGTTGAAGTACAGGAAAGCCCTCAACAGCCTCTTCTGTGTACGCAGAGCTGTGGGCAAAACCTGGGGATTCACTCCTAAAGTAATGTTATGGATAAACAGGGCTATCATACTGCCGAGATTGCTATTCGGAGTACTGGTGTGGTGGCCCGGAATCAAGGGGGGAAGCACACTGAATAAGCTAGACAGAATCATCTGTCTGCTAGTGACGGGTGCTTTCCGGACAACTCCTACTAGGAGCCTACAGATAATTTTGGGTCTTGCACCCATAAGCACAATAGCAATGGTACAGTCAATGCATACTACCATTAGGCTTATGAGAACGAGAGAGTGGATACATAATTACCACACACTAACTCATAACAGACAATCAAGCCATACCCTTATAGCACCAGCTACACTAGGGTATATTCCAGAAATGAAAATGCCACATGATGAGCTTGGGAAAACCTACCTATGGAAGGATCCTACCAAGTACGTCATTGGCAACAGAGAAAACTGGGACAGGATAGTCCCTAGAACTCAAAGAACTCGTCTGTCATGCTTCACAGACGGCTCCAGAGTCGTATCTGAGAGCGGGACTAGAACAGGGGCTGGAGTGTACATACCTGATCTGGACATAGCTGAGTGCTACACTCTGGATGCACATACCACTGTATTCCAGAGTGAGCTATACGCCATTATCAGGTGTGCAGACAGCTTAATAGAAAACAATACAAGAGGTAGACAAATAGTCATACACACAGATAGCCAGGCTTGCATCAAAGCGCTGATGAGCCCGGTTACTACCTCAACAATGATTAAAGAGGCTAAAGACAAACTGACCACGCTTGGCACCCGGTTGGATAACAGAGTGTATGTAAATTGGGTGCCAGGTCATGAAGGTCATACAGAAAACGAAGAGGCGGATCGCTTGGCCAGGCAGGGGTCGGCTAGAAACTACTATGGACCGACCCCAGCCTTGGGTATTACACGCAATGCGTGTAAAGCCAAGGCAAATACCTGGATCAGCAGAGATCTAAATGAGCTATGGAGAAAAGAGAGCAACAGATATAGACAATCTAGGATGTGTATATCTGGCTACGAAAAGAGTAGTTCAGACTGGATTATAACACTTCCTAGAAAGCAAATGAGGAAACTAATAGGGGTCCTCACAGGGCACTTCAGCTTTAAGAGGACCCTTTTCATCATGTCTAAGGTTTCTTCACCACTCTGCGAGTGTGAAAGAGGAGAGGACACAGCTGAACATTTTCTATGCGACTGTGACAGATTCTGGAGATCTAGGCAAGAAGCCCTAGGACACAACACAATCGAAAGGGCCTCACTCAGAGACCTCGATTGGAAACAGATCAAGAAGTTTGTTGAAATGAGCAACAAATTTAGGGACATAGCGCAGCCGTAGAATCCCCAATTTCCTAAGGGGCCCTTTTGGGGAAATATAAGCCATTAGGCCTGAGATTTCTTTCTACGGAAGCCCTATGCAGTCAGTCAGTCAGTCAGTCAAGTAAAGTTGACCCACCAAGGGGATTTTTCCGCCAATCCCATGTGTTCAGTTGCCAGCATTTCCAAGTTTCCTAGTTCTTTTCTTATTCACGAAAAGGTTTCACAATGGCAAAGTTTGAAAATTTATGAACTAGAAAATTAATATAATTTTCATGAATCATGAATACCAACAAGAAATTGATATCACTGTTATCGGTGTGTAAGGTTACTTTGCGATAGGGAGGAAGAGATGAGATAGGTAGGATCAGAATAAAGCGTCTTTATGTATAGGTGGAATAAATCAGTCTTATTGGAGACTAGCCTAGATGATTCAAGATTCAAACTTTTATTTTTAGCGGCCAGTGTTTAGGCAATACAATTGTCAAACTAACAAAAGTAACATAAAACGAACTTTGAAATAGGCACTTAAATAATGTTGTTCATCTCTTGCCTCCTTTTTCCTTCCACACGTTGCATATCCTCTGTACAGCGAGTGCCTGATGTTGTGTCAAACACCTGAAAATGTGGAGGTTGTTGGTCAAGCGATCGAAGCCTGCCCACAACAGTCTCTAAGTAAACATGCTGCACCTCATGGGATTTCTTACCTACTCTTCTCTGTGCCCGAACTATTTATTGTGACCTACCCGTTTCTCTCATGGCTGGATCATTTCTATGGAATAGATTTGCCCACCTCAGAATAGAATTTTAACTCAGCACAGAACGATTGCGACCAACAAAGAAATGTGTCCTGAATATGCACTGCTCACCCACTACACTATTAATTTTTTTGAAAAAATAATCCACAGCATACATGCGGTGTTCTGGACCCTATTGAGCCGTGAAGGTAACTAAATGTTACAACCATCAGAACAAAACTAGAGATCACTCTTCTCCGCCTCTCATAAGTTGTAGAGTTTCTAAAACCATCAAACCTGACAGAAACAGACTGCTATTGCCAACACACTTGCTATTGACAACAAATACAAGGCACAAAACTTTTCATAAAAATGAATTGAAAAATCAGATTAGCCTGGTGTATCCAGAGATGATATCTTAGAACAACACAGTTACATTGTTGAACTTACGTTTCTACAACGAGTTCAAATGCTTCTAAAGAGTCTGGCCAGTGTTTCGGATAACCACCTTTTCCTTGGCAGTCCCCAAGAGTGGTAGTGAGTCTCCTGAGGTTATTTTCATAGCTAGTGGCCATAGTATGAGGTTGAAATTTTCTGTAACAAAATGTCCACCACCAGAAAACTTAGTACCCACTTATCTAAAATAAGAGTAAGCTTACCTAATCTATGTTTGCCAATATTAAGGTTCTGAACTGGCAATCTATGAAGGGTAGGTTCACTATACAAAGTGAAAAATCGTTACCTGCGTGCTATTCTAATATCCTTCAAAACTCGAGACAAAGCTTTCTCAAAATAGGGCAATCTTTTTAATGCTTCGTCTTGGTTGCTCAAATTTTTCAAGAACTGAAACGTATAGAACGGACAATATTATGAAGAATGTTTTAGGTGAAAAAAACCTTTATTTTAGCGAATTTTTGAAGAAAATTAAGCTATTGCTCTCGCCTCAAAATTTGTAGAATGTGAATTTTTGAAAAATTTTTATGCAGAAATCCGTTTCAGGCTATTCTGAATCATATTCTGAAGTTTAACGCATTTTTAGCGAATTTTTGAAGAAAATTAAGCTATTGCTCTCGCCTCAAAATTTGTAGAATGTGAATTTTTGAAAAATTTTTATGCAGAAATCCGTTTCAGGCTATTCTGAATCATATTCTGAAGTTTAACGCATTTTTTTATGTATGTATGTATGTATATATGTATGTATATATGTATGTATGTATGTATGTATGTATGTATGTGTCATTCCAGACGATAACTGTCCGTAGAATTGTGCTAGAAACTTCAAACAAATTTTAAAATGTTAAGGACACAAAACGAAAGTTCAAGTTCGTTGGCCAGCATGATCGGATTACATCTTCGGGTTGAAATTCTCAAAAATGTAGTCAAAAATTTCAAAATAGCCTGTTTTTTGCGATTTGTTGAGCGAAATAATTTTTTCAGCATACTAACATGTGGTATATTCGGAATCAGCGTAAAATTTCCTATAAGAATATGTATCAAGGTTTCAAAAATTTCAAAGTTGAAAAATCATTCAAAAATCGAAATAATGCCGTTCGTTAGTTGTAAAAATCGGTAATATTTGCATGAAACATTGTCCAAATTCAGATTGTCTTTAAATCTACAAGATTAGTTTAATAATAATAAAGTATGAGTACCTCCTAATTATTTTTAATAATTTGATTCCATATTTGTCTATCAAAATCATAAACTAAAATTTCTCTACACGATCAATAGCGACTGAAATGTCGAAGATTTCTTCAAAAATTCGCTCATGGGGTCATGCTGCATGACTGGACTTTTTTATGTATGTTTGTATGTATATATGTATGTATATATGTATGTATGTATGTATGTATGTGTCATTCCAGACGATAACTGTCCGTAGAATTGTGCTAGAAACTTCAAACAAATTTTAAAATGTTAAGGACACAAAACGAAAGTTCAAGTTCGTTGGCCAGCATGATCGGATTACATCTTCGGGTTGAAATTTTCAAAAATGTAGTCAAAAATTTCAAAATAGCCTGTTTTTTGCGATTTGTTGTGCGAAATAATTTTTTCAGCATACTAACAAGTGATATATTCGGAATCAGCGTAAAATTTCCTATAAGAATATGTATCAAGTTTTCAAAAATTTCAAAGTTGAAAAATCAGTCAAAAATCGAAATAATGCCGTTCGCTAGTTGTAAAAATCGGTAATATTTGCATGAAAAATCTTCAAAAATTCGCTCATAGGGTCATGCTGCATGACTGGACTTTTTTAGTTAGGTGAGGAAATGTAGTCTGACGACTATTACTGTATTTACGGTGTTAATGAACACATGAGTTTCTAATCCGTAGATGAAATGGTATCTAGTTGTTACCAAATATTCCCATGCTGACGCCCGTCACTGTAGTGTAGCAATCTATTCAAAAACCATGCACATACCTCAATCCATTTACTAACATAAATTGATGATTCGTGCTAAGGTTAGTCTCCTATAAAAATCGGTTCTCACAGTAAACATCAAACCATTTATTGATATTAATTTAAATAAACTTGAAATGTGATGGTCCCTATTTCAATTTTAAGTAACTACAAGTGGCCCCTTATGATAGACAGCTTAGACTTTGATGAGTGCAGCTCAATTGGAATTCAATAAGTATTTCAAATAATGATGAATAAATCAATAAATAATACAAGGTACAAACATCTAGCCAGTTGTGTCGCACTTCTCCACTGTTGAGTAGAATGTACCCCTTCATGCTGACACCAGTGTCGCTGCTAAAGACCAATTTTCTACCTGAAAATCAGAAGCGATAATCAACAGTATTAAATTTTAATAGAGGAGGCTTATAGGAAATCGTGTCTTTGCTTTGAGCCAAAGTCAATGAATGATGAAAAGTAACTAAGAATTGATAAGCAGATAAGGACTGTTGGAGAAATGGGCTAAGCCAAACTTAGTGGAGTGGTCGGCTGAGTAAGAAGTATCAGTTCGCAATTATCCTTAGGTACCATCGCCATGCCTCTATTTACACAAACTTCAACACTCTACAACAGCATCAAAAGGAAGAATACAACCCAGGCACCTAGAAGATCCACAACACCCCCAGATTCGACGATTTACAATAGACCATAGAACATGTTACTTAAAGAAAGGGGGGTACTATTTCAACTACAACTACATGTACGAAGGGTGGCATTGCGTTTCGACAAAATGTGTTGTCGAAGAGGTGTGTTGGGTGCAGGGCAGTTCGACGAACGATCGGAGGGCAAAAGCGCACCTCTTCGACACATGCTGAGAGTTCAAAAGGCGCATCACTTAGATCAACAGAGATCGTATTTATTACTCCTTATCTGTGATGTTAATTATCTTTCTATGATTCGGGTTGATTGGCACTGCTCCACACTTCAAGGATTATTTCAGTATCCGCCAAGGTTTTGCACTGATAACCTATTGCTAAAAACTTCGTATCCCCGAGTCGGCCGTGTGTTTTCATGCGATGGATTTGCAAATTGATTTTAAGTACCCGAGTTGGAGGGGTGGGGAGGTCATTGTCGTGGGTGGTTTCAAACTGACAAAACTCCAGTTATGTCCGACGGTTCCTTGACTTTTCGTTGTTCAAATCGTCAATGTAGGGTTTTAATAAATACGGACGAGCATGGGTCACGAATACTGTCGGTGAAGAGTGAACATAATCACGAGCCTCTACCCATAATAATTAAAAAACCATTTTGGAGCAATTACTTTTTGTTCGTGTTGTTTTTGGCCTGCAAACGACCAAAACCTTCCTCCGTATAGTTTTGTCGAAAGGACGCTCCTTTTTGGCCCGACCTCTCGGATTTCTTTGTCGAACTGATGTCCACTGTCTTTATCGAAAAGATTTGATATTTTTTACAAACGGATGCGCAGTTTCGACGCCATTTGTCGAAGTGACTTACGCTCGCACAAAGGGGCGGACGGCGGATATTATGCGAGTGAACATTCTTTTTCCCGAGTGGCTTGTGGCCGTTTTTTAAATAATGTTGAACTTGAATGTTTAAAATCAATAAATATTATTATATTTTTGGTAATTAAAAAGTGGAAATCGAAGGCTCTGTACATTCACAACTTAAAGTTAATCATCCGTTAACCTCTTAATTCCTCGAGGGTCGGGTAATTAGTTAATCAGCTTTGGTAATCGGATCGTCAATTTTTGACGGACTAGTAAACCAACGACAGGGGTTGGTGAAAGAAAAATCGCTCTAACGTCTGATTAAGCTAAAAAATAATGCCGTGTAAACACTAATTCTTGATTAACTCAAACGGTGAAACTGGCTCTTAAAAACTTTGGTGAAATACCCTTAAGGCCTGGTCGCACAGGAGGCGGTCTGTCACAGTGGTCAGGCAGTCTAGTTGTTACATGTAATTTAGCATCATCCCTATCGGACAAAACGCAGACACCCTGTGACATTCAGTATTCAGACGCGAAGACAAGGGGCTGCGGTTGTATAGGATCACAAATATCGAGCAATTATTCTAACTCTGTCCACTTTCCTATCTGCGGAATTGGTGACCTTTCTCATTTGTTTATTGAAACTGTGAATAGATACGCATTGAAATACGACAATAAAAAACAAAAAAGTGATCTTCAAGTTTATTCTCTCAATTTTTCTCTTTTCTTGATTCGATGAACCCATTCAGTATTGTATTTTTTTCCATTTGCTATTTTTCACAAAGCTAACATAATAAATTAACAAAATTTCTTTATCGGAGGTTATAATTATTAGCAGAATGATTACGTGTGATAGGACTGCCACACAAGATGTCGCATTCTGTATGGCGTCAGATTATCGCAGATCTCCCCAATGACCACTGGATTGCATATGACTGCAACAGACTATGCAACCGTACTGTGTTCTGTGTGGCCGGGGATTCATACAGCGAACTGTCCCAGCAACATATTTCCAGTGCAGGAAAAAAGCATTAGTTCGAATTTTCTAGAGGCATCTATAATTTTGGACTAGCAGTGGTTACATAATCTATAGTAAAATATTGATTGAGAGGACAAAAAGAATCAAGTGATCTGAAAGTTCACTTTATTTGTATCAACAAAATAGAAAAACGAAACTATCCCAAATCCTTTTTCTAAGTAGGTAACACTGAAATTAGGATGTGAAATTGAATTTCTTTCTAGATCACTGCTCTAGTTTTCATTTACGCTTGCACCCCAAAAACCACTAACATTCCATTAATTCGTTGATAAAATAACAATGATCAGTCAAACGCAATGCATGAAATAACTAATCATTAAAAACCGCCATTTATTCTAATCCTTGGTAGAGGGAATGAACAGAAATGAACCAGCACTTACATATACGAGAGACAATAAAGCTATGATTGAACTGTCATTACACACTTACTAGACAGGAGGGCATCTCATTAACACCTAGATGAAATTCGGTAGGGCTGTCACTAAAGTCTACAATCTGGCAGTTGTGGATTGAATGTCTGATGCGTAAAGAGACGAAGGAAACTTCCTACCATTGTTATTACTAAATTATGTAGGTACATTCGATTCAATGTAGGTACTACTCCTACTTCTATGTTTACCTTTCAGAACTCCCATGTGCTCAGCATGTTGTTCAGATAGGGCCTTGAGTGCTTGAAGGCAACCACGGTGTGAAGTAATGTTCCAACCACAGTCCCATTTGATCTCCTGGGTACCCAGCTTCCAGCATAATTCAACCTGCAGCCGGGAAACCTCCTCCCTCACTGGTTCACAGGCATCAAGTTTTATCTTGGCAGAGTCTACATTCCGAGATAACCAATTTCTGTAACATTATTAACACGCTGAAAATTTATTTTAATAGATCAGCAATTATAATAAAATCCAGTTTCAATGTTACAACAAGTTTTCAAAATTAAATATGAGAGAAAAAAAAGATCTAGAATAAGAAGAAATGGTAAGGAATATCTAAGTATTCGGAACTGAATTCACTGGAATAATCCTTAGATGCTGTTAAAATCCAGTTTGAATTTCTAAGAATCTGAAATCTAGCATATTCCATTTAACAAGTTGACAACATTACTTACAATAATGTTTCAGATCCCTTCACTTTTGACACGTTTTGAGATACTTCTTCTTCTGAGTAATTGTATTGACCATGAGTGGTGGTATAATTATAACCACGGGGCCCTTTATTAATAATGTTGAGACGTAAACTAGGTGGCTCTTTGACTTGCGGTCTGCTGTCCACGTAGGTCGTAGGCAGGTTACACGTCGTCAAAATGGACTTTACAGTTTTCCTTAGATCTCCTTGAACCAACTTGATGTTGACAGATTTCAAATTATCTGTGGACACGATTAATGAGTTGTTGATTATATACATTGGTATACAGGTCACTGTGTAAGTAATACACAATAATACATCAATCTAATACAGTGTTTTTTGGTCCTATGAAAATAAATAAATAACTGCCAACAGCACTGATTTGGAGAATAGCTGAAACCCACCCACCAATCTCTTATAGCAAGCCTTCAAAACTCGTTTCTTCAAAACCCCATTGAATCACTAACTTGGGTTAACAATGGCAAGTTGCAATAATTTTTTGTTTAAAGTTAGGAAGTTGTAAGTGTTAACCTTGATTAACACAGGTCTGATTTGATGCACTGATCGGTGTTCAAAACCTTTAAACAACTTTTATAATTAATTAGGATAACAATTTAATTATGAATATTTTTACAGACTACATTTTAATTATTTGCCTTCAAATTTATAGAAAATTACATACTATTTTTATGGAATCAGGTAAGATAATGATACCATTGCAATGGTTATAAAATGTTAAAAATGAAATTTTACATTTTTATCATGAACATATGTTTACAGGCTTTTGAAAACGATTGCTGGATGTTACTTGTAAAAGAAAAGCCATAATTATAAAATAAAGTTCATTGCTATGCCTGCTTGAGCCCTATAAATTAGCTAATTTCAACAAATTTTCAACCACTAGAAAAATGGCAAAAATCGTTAATGGTTTTCAGCCAAATATTACTTTTAAAAAATATAGATATAAGCATACACCAGCTGCAAACTAAAACATTTAGAAATATCTACTTCAAAATGTGCTTAAAAGAAAATAAAATTAATTTAATGTTCTTATACTAATACACACTTATACACGTTGTCTTCATAATTTATATAACTTTTTTCATAAAGTCAGGAGTATTTCTCAAACTTTTCAATCAATCGGTTTTCATACATTATTGAGTGTGGCTCAGGTGCAACTGAAAAATTCGCTTGGTATGTTTCGCGTTTCCTCTCATTAACTGGGTTGTCCACTGCCTATTTCGATTTTTGACCCTGTTGCAGTCGCTCAAGGGTGCATTTCCCCACGCCTGAACTTCGAGTGTCGCATGACAGTGACGCCCGCAAAGTGTGTTGTGACTCAATCATTCTCTTGGGTTCTCAGATCAAAAGTTGCTGTATTGTGGTTGTTATCGTGGTTCTCACATGATTGCCACAACTGCTGCACCCGAGTTGCTGTTGTGATAAAAATACGAAGGTGGCGCAGGATTAACTTTATAAAACAGATAAGGGGATGTCAGGGGGGGTTAGGTTCGGGGATGTCTACAAGTATCTGATGAAATAAATTAGAAAGAAAAATCAATTTCCTAAATCAGTAATTATAGTGAAATATAGATAAGTTGGATAAATAGGTTAGAATGGTGTGTACTGTTCGGTGTTCTAGATGCTCCCACTTCAAAAATAAAAGATTCTAAACAATTTTGCAATTTTATTTCAGTAAAGAATATGTAGATTAGTTGGACAAATAGATCCACAATAGATCCTTTGGGTCGTAGAGGAGGCTCTTGGGTTTGGCTCAAACCCAAAGTCCCGCTACGATTAAGAAATACTTTGAAGAATCAGGTTGTATATGACTATAACCAAAGAGCAAAGAAGTTACCTTTTCTAGTAATTGGGGAATCCTGACCCACAGGCCGTAAATAAAAACGTAAGTTCGCTGGTCGAGGTGATCGCTTTTGCTGCAGATTCTCAATGTACGAACTAAGAACTTGCAATGAATTTTCGTTGGTAGCCTGAAAATGAATTAGCACAACACATAATAGTTAATATAAATTAAGACATTCATTATATAGAGTGTCCCATTACCTACAGTTTCTACAACAACTAATTTCCAACAAAAGTCCTTCTTAAGAGATTTTTTTTAAAATGCTAGATTTTCATTTTTATTTTCATTTCATTTTTCATTTAATATTTTTATTTTTTATATTTTTTCCGCTTTCTCGATCTTGAATCACTCAAACGACTGTAAGCCTCGAGCATAGGCCAGAAACGAGAGCAATCTATCGGCGAAATGGAGCGAAATGTTAGCTCCTCTCATATTCGGTCTGTTTTCCCTCTACGAAATTCTCACCGGTGACCATATTCCTCCGTGCATGAGAAGTTTTCATCCAGTTTTCAGACACAAAGAATATGTTTGATGACACCCCAGTCATTGCACTTGAAAGTGGCAAAAGGTTAATGTTAAAAAACTGTTCATCCAAGTTGAGATTAAATTAAGACAGTGAATAGTGGTTAGCTGAATTAAATACAAGTTATAATGAAAAACTCGTTTTTTCCAATCACGTTACCTGCATTTTGTTCAGAAAAAGGTAAGATAAATGACAAGGAATATATATTTTCAACCTTGACTCCTGGAGTATAACACTTCCAGATCTCTCCAACTCCATCATAACAGCATTTTTCACTTTATTTAACTAGTTTTCCTCTAAAAACACACACAATTGCGCATAACAAACGGAATTCAATGAAGAAAATTTTCAAAATTTTTTGGAGCCATTGCAATAGCTTTATTTTCTACGGAAAATCGCTAAAAACAAAAATAATAATAATTTTAAAAAATTGTTCAACATAAAATTAATAAAGAATTTTAAATAATAAAATTAAAAAAATATATAAAAAACATTTTCGACATTAAAACGAAATTTTCTCCCGTAAATAGCAAAATAAAAGTAAATTTGACTATTTGTCCAGTTTCCAGCAATTTTTTGGAAATTTGCTTATCAACATGGTTTGCCTTTAAAAAAAAAAATAAATAAAATAAAATAAATAAAAAACCTTGGGATCGGATTAAGATAAAAATTCCGTTCTTTTTGAACGCATTAAATTGTTCAAATTAATAAAAATATCACTAAAAATGACTTAAAACGGCTGAAAATCGTTTAAATTAGAAAAACGTTTATCAACGATGAACTAGAACATTAAAATATTCACGCACAAAAATATACTGAAAAATGTACTTGAATTTAATTAATAGTTGCCGAAAAATCTGTAAACACGGTAAAAAAAAACCTTTTTTGAACCGCAGAATATTATCTAGGACGTTAACAATTTATTTGCACTCAAAGTGCTCAAATTTCAAAACAATGTAACATAATATAATACGTTAATTTACGAAAATTCGCTCATATGATCTTGCTGCATGACTGGAACATTTATATTTAGTATTATACTATGTAGTGGGAAACCAATATAATAAATTTGTTGAAGTAATTATTTTCAAAATGGTAGACAACAAAATAAATCTATGCTTGTTTATGCTCCTATGTGAAATTTACCTACCATACCAAACCACCAAGAATATTAGGTAATTTTTCTTATTAGGTATTATTATATAAGGTGAAATTGATGTACGCATTTTTTAGACTTACTTTCTTCGATTAATAGCACTTCAGTGAGCAAGGTACCTCAGTAGGTACCTACCTACCTACGAAATTAAATTGAACAATAGGTACAACCGCACATTTTTTCAAGTTAATTTTTCCCAGAGAAAGATATTTTATAATGATAAGTAATGAGATGTAATCCGTTAAGCCTAAAAACTGTAAGACCAACCAAAATAAAACAACTTGACACCTACCCCAGGTTCTTTTGAATGTTTTACCAACCAAAAGCTTCATGGTGGACACAAATTTCCTTAGTAGGTAATGAATAGTACCTACCCAGTAATAGTAGTGTAATGAATTAGTTTGCCTAACCATGAGACAAAATGTACTACGGAAGGGTTTTCAGTAGGCAAGTGATTTTAGGTCAGTTATTTATTGACAAACCTCCAATATCACTGCTTGAATTATACAACTCACCCTTTCTGTTGGAAACTTCCCAAAAAGATCCGGATGAACAGAGAAATAAAATGGTCTCAAAGCCGTCGCAACTTCGCCAGATGTTAGGAAACGAAATTGCATTATAGGTGAAAGTGAAGTGCAGTCTAACAGCCTGGAAGAAATATATAAATGATGTAAACAATACATAAATCAATCCTTAACAAGCTTGACGAATAGCAGTGAACTCTAAGAAGTTTGGACGGCAATTAAGACCTAATGGGTTTGAATTTAAAATTTCTAAGTTTAAAATTTAAATTTAAAACAAAACTGTAATGATTAAGTTTAATGGAATCCCAAATTTTCAGCGACATTTAATTTAGGTACCTTTTTCGCCCTTGGTTTATAAGGAATTCCGACGCCATTTCCTCACGGAGTTGAATAGAAGTTCAATAGCATAGGTGCCCAGAAGACTCTATCATTGATTTGTAACATCGGAGCCACGCCAATGATGTGATCACGAGCTCACATCTGGGCAAACGACCCTGAAAACTATTGCCAATGAATTAATACAATCTTCGGAATTGAGTAGCGTCCACACAACATCCTGGTACGAGGTTCCAAAAAACTTTCGATTTGATAAGTTAAGGATCACTACACTCAATATACAAAGAGTGCTTACACTGATGTTTTGTGTGATGATCATTAATGATACGGAGTAATAATAAACTCGATTTCGTGAACTCGAGTGTAAGTTTTTGAGATCTCTATTTGTTGATGTTTTAGCCCTCAAGTTCTACTCTCTAGGGTTGCTTAAAATTGTTGCCGAATGTCAGGACCAACTAGACCAGGTACGTGATTTTTTCCCCCTAATTTCATAAACATTGGTCCAGTAGTTTCGGAGAAAAGAGCTTTACTAGAATTTCATCACAGCACGTTAGAAAATTTGTTGTCATCCGAAATCAAAATTGTTTACTTCCTTTTGCGTTTCAGAGCTAGCTGATCAATTTTGGTTCCTTGTCTGCCTGTTTTTGCCAATTCTTAGTCACGCCCAAAGTTTTTGATGAAATTTTCTGAGATTATGCATGTTAATTCCAAAAGATTTCGTTCAAACTCTGAGGAGGGGGAGGGGGAATTGGATCTAGGTTTCAGGATGGTGTTTGATGAACTTATCGCGATTGGATGAGCAATGACTATTGCGCTTGAGCAATACTAAATTTGGATGACTCAGGCGAATGAGAGACATTTTATTGACAGCCTCTCGGGGCATCAAGGAACAAATGAAACAACAGGCTACAACTCGATAAGCTGGGGGGGCTAAATTCTCTCTAGTTCACCGTAGGAAGTTGAAATTTTATAGTGAGCAACCCTGGGACAACATCCTGATTAGCTGACTGAGCTAGGATGTCTCCTGTTCACTCTAGGAAGTTGAAATTTGAAAGTAAGCCTCTCTCTGAGACATTCAAAGACGAATGAAATTACCGGCTTCGTCCTGATTACTGTACGGTCTTCATAGAAGACTGTTTACTGATGCAGCTATCGTGCGCACAGTGTTGGGGTGGTATTTCAAAGAAATAATTTTGAAAACACTTGCCAAGGCGTGGTTATTCAAAATGGAAAGCAATATTCGCAGTGTTCTGTTAGCCACCCTGCGCCTCCTCGCTGCCGACCGTCCCGGGGGCGACACCATCATCATTTCGTGTTCTACCGTGTTGCGGATTCTCAGTGCTCCAACATTTTAAAGTTTTTTACGGAGTTTTTTTCTATTTACTCGCGAGTTTTTTCTCACAAATCCAGTGTTTCTTCGTTTAGTTCAATATGTCAAATGCGAAAATTGGAGATAACACTTTTCAGGCGATTAATTCAGTCGTAATTGCGGAGCAGAGTGGGTACTGCCACTCCCGGTAGCTCGGTTTTCGCTGTTCGTTCCTCGAGCAAGGCTCCCCCACTGATTCGTCAGACGAGTAAAATACCTTTTCAGGATATAAGAATCGACGAAGATCAGCCTTTTTAACCGTCATCATTCCCCGAAATACCCACATGGTCAATTTCTATCTAACCGGGGCCAGGTCACGCGACTCGGACTGGGTTAGGAGTCCCTGTCGGAAGCATCGTTCTGAAAAATATCATCATACGTCTTCTTCAAGACATCAAGAACGATCCAAGAGCCATCGCAAGGGGCTGGGACTTCTCCCGTTCATCGTCCCATTTGGCATCCTCATGAACCTTGATGTATTCGGCCTCCCCCTTGTCTAGGAACACGTCTTCAGCCTCCTCCGAGGCTTTTGCCGGATTTTCATCTGCGCCAGTGTCAGTTGACATACAACCTCCGACAGTTCCGACCCTTCCTCAACAATTAAGATATATTATAAGCATAGATGAGGCTCTCCCGGTCACCTCCATTTTTATCCACCCTACAGTGGAAGCTAAATGGCGGGACACCATGAGGAAAGGGTTGGAGAAATCGGTCTACACCGAACTTTAAACATGATTCGTCAATCTACACATTGGCAGGCAATTCTGCCCCCACAACTGGAACCGAAACTCATCGAGTATTTTCCGGCCTACATCACAAGAGCTGAGACGGTCTCAGCTACTTTCTGTGTGGGTGTTCTTATTTTGCGATAGAAAAATGTTGTTTAAATTTTAATATATCAGTTGTTATAATAATCCTCGGCTGTTCTTTACTACTGCCCCCCTCCTCCCCCATAACGTGAGATTTCCCCCATTCAAAACATTGCTTTCTCATTTTGAAAATACTATTTGGATTCTTAAAAATTCTCTTTTTTACTGTTACGATTTGAAACATCTCACGTATAATTAATACTCACCATCATGGGTAGTCGGATAGTGACTGATGGACTCGGAATTTTTGTCCGTGGAATTTTTTCCCCTCAATTACAACCACAGATTTTGATCGGTTTGTCCAACAAATTAATCTGTTTTCCCTAGAAGGATTGATTTAGGATATTTGTTATTCTTGAGATGCGAGCATCCAGAGAGCTATTGCAGAGTGATATTGGCTATTACATAGTTGTAAGACTGGCCCCTAGAGCTCATGTTAATATAAGGTTTGCAAGTAGAGGGCTCTATAGTCCTTGAGCTCAAGCAAACCAATGAGAGACATGTATAGCCCATATTCTCGTGACGTCACGCCTGAAGTAGGTAGGATAGCGTTTCAGCCAAAGTTGGCCATAACTGCGCTATGTCAGTAAATGGCAACTCGACCAACCTATTTTTCACATGAAGTTTGCCATCTTAAGTCAACCTAACTCGTGGTTATAAAACCACTTTTCAGCAGTATTGTTTTTCAAAAGTAATATTGTAGCAATACAAAGTTTCAATTCAACTAAATCATTACAATAATCAGGGGTGCCCCCCCCCCCCCCCCCCAGGGGTGCCCCCCCCCCCCCCAACTAAAATATTTATTAAATAGGTAATGTAAATGATACACTGATGTGATAAAGAATGTTGTATTTCTTGTTTTACAAATGTAAATGCGAATTGTTAGTATAAATCTTATTACTTGTTCATAAAAAAATTAAAAAAATACTCATTTTTCTAACCCCCCCCCCCCCCCCCAAAATTTTAACGACGCAGTTTGCGTCGTGACCCCCCCCCCCCCTTGTGGGCACCCCTGCAATAATCATGCCTGCTAGCGCGATTATTGGTTGTAGCCAAATAAAAACAGCGAACGAGTTTTTATTTGGACTACTTATGTACTAACTATGTAGTTAATCAGTGTCCGAAAACCAAAGAACTTAATTCGTTTAGGCTTTGAGAAAATTAACCTGAAAAATAACGAATAAAAAATTATTGTAAATTCCTCAGGTCTGTACTGCACTGTAGGTATATTGCCATTGCGCAGGTAGGTTTTATTATAAGTTAGTAGTACTATGCTTAACTGAGGAAGCTTTACTAGTTATATTGAATGAATGAAAGGATAGATTTCGTAGTTTGTCAAAGTAAACAAGGCAGATTGTTGCTACACCAAAATACGAAACTACTTAGGTAGGTACGTACATCCTACCAGATTCGCTGTTGGTTAAAAGTGCCAAAACAAAGTAGGTAGGTAGGTTGTAGCTTTGCTGACGAATACAACTGCTGATTAGCAAGTTTGTCAAAAATCGAATCAGGAAATGTGCAACCTGAATTAAAAATCAGCTGTAAGGAAAAAACCTTGAAATCTATTCTTCTGAAGGTAAGATATCGTAAAGGCAGCATTGGCAGTTATTACGGTAGTTTTGCAGTTACGAAAATTTAAGGGACAAAAAAAGTCAGTTAGATACCAACTTCCGTTTTTTTCTTTCAACCACTTTGGGGGCTGAACAGTGGTCATCACTGTGCCCCTCATTTTTCCCCCCCTCTGAGTTGCCGGTGGAGTCCATGATGGCGCTCCTTCTTGGTCAACGATTCAGCATGGCTCCCCATAGAATCGTGCCACTTCCAGTGTCCCTTTGGACACCTTGTTCAATGCCGCTAATGACCCTTCTGGTTGAGGTGCGGCTTAATAAAAAACAAACAAAAAAAAATAATAATAATATACGGAAAGTAAGTAGGTACACCTTCCCTCGAGGTACATTAGCGTCAAGCAGAGCTTTCATGGCACGTCCTTTCACATGACCATTTCACAAAATAAAGATTTTTAGTTTCTTAATTGATTCAAAGAACAGTTCTGAAAATTAGATAGGTAATTCACATCTTTGCGGCAGATGTCTGGAACTTCTAACACTTGCTTGTCAACTCCCCAACACAAATTTCATTGGGACCTCGACCGACCCAATGGTGACTTCTAATGATACTTTTTCGCATAGTTTACTCGTTACCACAACAACATGGTGAAATAGGTAACTTCAACAAAGTTTTTTTGCCACTAATGACCCACATGGTTGATGTGCGGCTTAAGAAAACCATTAAATAAATTAGGCCTTGCTTTTATGTAAGGACTTCGACGCTAGTGTCGAATTCTATCGATTGGGTTGTCCCCAAAATCTCATATAAATAGGGCCCCGTCTCGGGCATTTGATATAAGACGTTTGCCTGATTGAATAAACATCTCTACAAGTGACTAAAACTATTATCTCTAACACACCTTCCAACACAGACCACCAAACTATACACATCATCCTGATCTATTTTCCAATTCAACCATATTTTACTAAAAAGATGATTTAGGATATTTTTTATGTTTGAGATGCGAGCTTGTAACCATCCAGACTACCGAATTAAACACATCACTCATATTATCTACTCCCCCCTCTCTCTTGTCTCTTATTATCTACTTAAATATATATACAAAAACACTTAGACAAATCCCTCTGAATGATGTGTGTAGTTGGGTGGTCTGGATGGTCGCAACTCAAAAATGAAAAATATCCTAAATGAATCCTTTTGGTAAAATATGGATTAGTTGGACAAATAGATCATATTGGGGAGTTCCCCAGACTCTCTTGAGATGGAACGGGGAGGAGTTATTGCATACTCAAGTTAGGTATCATATCTCAACCCCATGACTTTTTTTTATCAGTATTGTATTATCCCGGTGTTATTGCTGTTTATTGCTGAAGTGGGTGTCAATACTAGAGTTATCCAATCGGGAAAAACCTTACAACTGCTCCTCAATTTTTTAAAACCCAAATTAATTAATGTTAATCGTGTTGTTACTCAGAGGCAATCCAGCGATATGCTGGACACTCTCTTATTCACTGATGGCTCAAAAACGCCAGATGGTGTTTGCCTTGCTCTATAGAGCCCCAACTTCCAAGTCACTAGACGCCTACCACCTGTTGCATCTGTGTTCACAGCAGAGCTGTGGGCAGTGACGCTGGCTGTTCGACACTGCCAGCTATTGGGAGTTGGAAATTATGTGATCTGTAGTGACTCACTGAGTACCATCGAGGCGATTGGGGACACATGTTCATATGATCCTCTAATACAAAGCCTGCGTGTTTCACTACACCGAGCCACAACATTAGGCACAAACATAACTTGTATATGGCAGCAGGCAATACAGGTAGGTTGTAGGTATTCACAGTAGTGAGTGCGCTGACGCCCTAGCGAGGAGAACCATTGGTGATGACTCCATCGAAATGCTGCCTATGCGCATTGATGATCAAATCTCCTACATGCAGCATAAAGCCAATTCCATCTGGCTCGAGCAATGGCAGGGTGAGGTCACTGGTCTGCGTGGAGTCCTTCAGGACCTTTGCCCAGTTGATCCTTTCGTGACCCACCTTCCAAGGAGGGACCGAATAGTGGTCAATCGGGTAGCCACTGGTCATACCCGTCTTACTCATAGACACCTGCTAGATCCAATAGCTCGTGATGTTGTGTGTGGGAGATGTGGGGGTGATTTGTCTATCCGCCACTTGATGGAGGATTTCCCAGCCCTCATGGACCTCAGGGTCCAGCATTCGCCCCCTCAGTGGGTGGACCAGACAAGGTCCAATCCCTGTTGGTGTACCTGAAAGCCACTGAGCTTTACAACGAACTGTGATATATTTATGTACATCTAGTAATACCTTTACTTAACTAAGATGTATAGTATTTATCATAACCTTTTTTATTGCCGCTAATGACCCTTCCGGTTGAGACGCGGCTAAAATTAAAAAAAAAAAAAATTAAAAAAATAATGTTAATCATACTTGGGATGTTTCAAATGATAACACTACAAAAGGAGTTTTGATGAGTCCAAATCGTATTGCCAAAATGAGAAAGCGATGTTTGGAATGGGAGAAATCTCTTGTTGAAAATGGAGAGCTGTAGACTACTATTTAGGCGGGGGATTAGGGTGTTCATTATGTAACGGCCCAAAAATATTTGATACCTCGACAGGAGTTCGAACTCGCGTCGTCACAACTACGAGAAATTATTAATAATTTCCCCAAGTTGCGACACACTAACGACTAGAGCTATGAGGCCAGGGTGACCAAACCTCTTCGACAGTGTGAGTTATTTTCCTGGAGCGTAACAATTACCTACTACTGCCAGTAGTAAGGAAAACGATAATCCCCCGCCTAAATAGTTCCTCAAATTTTCCCAAGTAGTTATTTTAGTAAAGGTTTATCTCAGGATCCACTGTTTGTCGCTTAGAACTTCCAAAGATTTCCGAGTCTTGTCCGAAAACTCATTTATAAGGTTCAAGGATAACAGAAAAGAGTAAGCTACCTATCTTGTAGGGTATGTATAGGAGAGAGTGTACAAAAAGAGTACCCTATCTGAAGACCGCTCTAGCATTCTTAACGTACTTAAACAGGTAGGTACTTACAATATTGTTTGTGAACCAAAGGGAATCAATCATGAAAAGTCACTCGGTAAAAATCTTGAGATGGTTTGAATGGCGTTGTAAATTTAATCTAACAACAAGCCTCAAGGACGAAACCAAAATAGCTGCGTAAATAAAAACAAAATGGAACAAAAATATCACTTTGGATCACGTAGGCCCAATGGAGGGTGGAAGCGTCGTTATCGACGACATGCTATACCAGATCATTTTTATTGAGCCATAAACGCATCCACCGTCCTCGCACAATTTATTGATAATACATTTTGATAGGTAGTAACTGATCAGTGAAACTGAATTACAATAAAAGACAATAAATAAATTTTTAAAAACCATTCACCTTGAAATTTTTGTTTACATGGTTAACCTTATCATCTTCTCGATCCTTGAATTGATGTTGTTGTATGCTGCATTAGTGTATTCTGTGGCTGTTGTCGTTTTCTGACATTTCTAATCTTCAGGTTATGGTGGTTCACTGCTTTATTGTCCTCATGAAATGTCGGACACTGTTGTTAGTTGTGTGGCTACTGTGACACTCCAGGAAAATAGGTAACTCGAAGAGGTTTGATCACTACTCTACTTTGTGCCCTGGCCTCATAGCTCTGATAGTTGGAGTGTTGCAACTTCGGGAAATTTCCCATAGTTGTAACGATGTGAGTTAGAACTCCTGTCGAGGTATCAAATATTTTTGGGCCGTTACACTACCTTCGAGTATAAAAATATATTTATACTTAATCATTATTTCTAAAATTATTTGTACTCAGAGGTGGCGACAGATGAAAAACATCTTTGTGAGGCGTTAGAAAAATTAAGTATGAGAGGGATTTAAGTACCTTCGTAATTAGAGATGGTTATGGATGGCTTGATATTTAGCTAGGATTAGCTGGATGGTAAAATCGTCGTACTGCAACGGTCGTCTTATTCGAGCACAGGAACGAGAATGGCCGCCAAACGAGATTCGCCGCTTGGCTTGGTGGCAGACGCAGTCCTGCCACCACACCGGATTCTGTCGGATGGATTTCATGGAGTGCTGATGGAGATTGTAATTCCAACACTCCCCTCCAAGCTTCCATCCAGGCACTTCTCCGTATTCAGGCGTATCTCCGGGTTTAGTAATGATTGTGAGAATTGAGGAAGTGAATGAGAAGAAACCTTCTCATTCAATTCGATCTGCAACAGTACAATTCACATACACACATTCCGATTAGTGCTGGAATAACATCAAATTCCTAAATTTAATAAATCTAGACTTGTTTAGTGACTTCGTCAGTGTGTCCGCAATTTGATCATTAGTAGATATCCACCGGATTTTGATGTTCCCTTTACGGTGCTCCTGTCGTACGTAAAGATAGGATAGCCTAACCAAATGTTTCAGAGTAGACGAATCATCTACTTCCGCTAAGAGGATTGCCGGTTTAGAATCCTCATGGATTGTCGGTATTATTTTGATCCCCGCTAACTCTGAACACATTGTACGTATTGAGGCTAATTCTCTGCACGCCGTACTCATTGCAACGAATTCGCTCTCTGCTGAGGAGAGAGCTATGTGATTCTGACGGTTAGTTCTCCAAGCTACCAGATTACCGAAAAGGTAGATTATGTAACCAGTCGTGGAGAAACCCCCTTCGGCCGAGAGTCCTAGGGATGCATCCACGTAACAATCTATTCCATCCCCCTTATCGGAGAACATAAGTCCAAAATCTTTCGTACCTCTTAAATATCTCATTATCCGTATTACTGCTTGCCAGTCCTCCATCGTAAAATTTGACTGTCGTCTACTCAGAATATTAGTAGCATATGAAATATCTGGTCTGACTCCCCCTTGTATGTACAATAATGATCCAATAGCTTGTCGGTAAGGAATCGAATTCAAGTCACCGGGTTGTTTCAATTTTTCATTGACTCCATTCCTATCAACAATCATTGGTGTAGACACCGTTCTATCACAATGAGGGTCAAATTTCTTTAACATCGATTCTATGTGAGACCTCTGAGTAAGACCGATAGTTTTGTTCCTCCGGTTTCGTATGATTTCTAATCCTAGGAATTTTCTTGGTTCTCCCAGATCAGTTATCGAGAATTCCTTTTCTAATATAGATTTTACTTGTTTGCGTTTTTGATTACTATTTGTTGCTAGTAAAATATCATCGACATATAGCAACATTATAGCAATTTGATCTCCGGATTTCCAAACAAACAGGCAGGGTTGGAAAGGATAGGGTTTAAAATCCATTCTTTCCACAGCCTCCTGGAATATTATGAACCATCTCCTTGGAGACACTTTAAGACCGTAAAGAGCTCTGTGTACTTCACATACACTATGACTCTTTATATCATCACCGGTTTGTAAGTATTTTGCATACCCATCGGGAATTTCTATATATACGAGTTTGTCTAAGGAACCGTTTAGAAAAGCCGTTTTTACATCGTACTGAGCAAGAGAATTTTGTAGGAAACACGCCAGATTTTCTGCATTATCGAATTCTTCGTAAAATTCGCATTCATCATTTTCGTGAATTAAAACAGCGTAGATTTCAGATATATCATACCTACTTATTATTATCGGCAAAGCCTTTTACTACAAGTCTGCTCCTATATCTTATTGAACCGTCTGCCTCCGTTTTCTTTTTGTGAACCCACCTAGTTTTTTTCGGGTTTGATGTCTTGTCTGTTTCTCGTCCGGATTCAACAGAGACATCTTGCAGTGTCAGTTCTCCCCTCTAAACTAGTATCCGAAATTTTGATGAATTTTTCACCGGGTTGATCAGTGATTCTCCCCCCTAAACAAGTATCTGTAATTTCGTCAAAATTCGTATCTTGTTTACGTTTAATTCCCTTTAGTTGTTTCTCCGGATCAGTCATTAACGATCCACCGTGACCTAATTTCAACAATTTCCGTTTTTCCTCCGTACTAAGTTTTGACAAGGGGAGAGAGAAATTGAGCCACCAAAACCGTCCATCAAATGAACCCGTTTTAAGTGTTTCATTCGAAATTGGATCACTTATTATCACTCCCTTATCCGTCAATAAGGCCGATAAACCTTTCGCTATTTGTTTTCTAATAGAAAATAAATTTTCTATTAAGTCTTGTGCGTACAATACTCCTTTTAAAACACCGAATTTCCGTTTTTCTTCGTTGTAATATATAATATCTCCGGATTGTTTTATTATCAAGTCTGCGTCCCTAGCATTGTTAGCACATGAAATCCGTGTTGGTGTGATCAAGTCCGTTATCGTCGTAAATACATTTATATCATTAACAATATGCTCAGTAGCACCAGTATCCAAAATGAATTTTAACTTAAAGTTTTTACCGTCTATTAGGGACGCCAGAGACACCTCCGATCCCCAGGAGTGTAATGCAGCTGGCTTTTCGGTTGTCTGAGCCCTTGGAGTCGCAATTGCCGCCACCGAACTGTCTGACTCCACATCCGCAAATTGCACCCTGGGAGGAGTTGCGCCTCGCTTACTACGAGCCACAGCCTTTGTCAACCGGTTTTGCGCCGTCGTCAACCGGTTTTGCGCTGGCGTGTGACTCCGTTTTTGAGGGTTGTTACGACCAGTCCCCGGCCTCGATTTATTCCTAGTAGCTGATAGAGCTCGTTCTCTTCGTTTAATTACGGGAATGGGGTCACTCGTTCGACTGTTTCTGCGGGCCATCTTCGTACTCGCAGTCTGTGGACGCCGACATTCAATGGACAGATGTCCAAACCGTCCACAGTTATAGCACATCTTGCTATCGTTTCGACATTCTGCCTTTGTGTGTCCTAGTATGCCACACTGATAGCAGACCAATTTCGCCTTTTTGACCCCACTTCCCCCTCCGGATTGGGTCGAATTTTTCCGCCGTTTGCTGAAGGAAGGCCCCCTGCTAAGGAAGGCTTTTCCTACAGCCTGCTCTCTCCTACTATTTTCCGACATCATATCATACATTGCGAACATCCGATCAAAGATGTCCCGAACCCTCATTTTAGAGTTCTCCTGGAGTGCATCTTCAGCTATCCTGGGGCATGCTTCCGAGATAGCATTAATTAAATTTCTCCGGATTGACCTATCTGTCAGCTCAGCCTCAGGGAACCTCCGAATACCCTCCACAAGACCCTCAAATCGATTTTGAAACTCGAGTACTGTTTCCAGCGCCGGGTTAAATCGAGTATTCATAAATTCGATTTGCATTGCATGTTCCTTCGCCTGAGTAGGCGGATCGACCGCCTTCTCAATCATGCTCAATGCAATTGATGGCTCGTTCACATCTTTGACCATCGATTGCAAACCGTGATCAATATTGGAAATTATGTACGAGAGTACGATACACTTCAACTGATGAAGCTCTCTCTCCGTGTAGTTTACTGCCGGTTTTATGTTGGGATCGACGAGAAATTGATAGTCACCACTCGCCAAATCCAACATTACCCTTCGTTTCCACACGGCGATCGACCCTTCCTTCAGTGGATTGCCTCCGTACTTTAGATTCGTAATTGGCCTTGCGGCCACTCCGGGTTCTTTGTGGATCTTACAGGCACAAGTGCCCACCGAGTCAGATCCACTCGCCGTTGTGTTTACAACCGGATTATCTAGGGGAACCTCAAGTGTGCGAGGAGCATCCTCAGATCTACCAGAGCCCTGCTCTTCCACCACCATCTCTGACCTCGATGTTGGAGGTGGACCCATGGTCATCGAAGCCAGAGCCGCGAATTTCAGAACAGACTCCTCCGCAAACTGTTTGATCTGATTTTGCATCATCTCATACCTTTGAGCGTACTCAGTCTCGAGCCGAGCCCTGATCGCAACTTCCCTCCTCTCGACTTCCTCGTTAATAAATCTCTTGATCTCTTCCGTGTTCATTGTTCTCTGTAATTAGACCAAGAGACGAGTTACTCCGAATTCACGACCTTCGTTTTATAAACACATCCCTAATCCTAGTATCATCCGGATTTATGTACTCCGTTCTACAAACACATCTCTAAACTTCGTATCATCCGGATTTATGTACTCCGTTCTAAAAACACATCTCATTTCCGGATTTATTTAAGCCTTAGTGGAATCACTCATAACGTTCTATCAACATGGTGTTAGGATTTGAATGCGCCTCGATTGCCACGCATAAATTGGAGTGCGGTCTTGGGGTTATCACATATGCCCCGCTACCTGTCTGTCGATTTCGCTTCCTTAGAGAAGGTACTGTCTCTCCGAGACATGCGCGCTGTGCGTAGGTAACAGAGCCTTCGACCATCTAATCTCCCAGCGACACGCTTACAAGAAGACTATCCCACTGCAAATCCGCTCACCACTGCCGTACTATTAAATCGTATTTCATTCTCGAACTGTAAATCGTAAATTAATAATTCGCTCATTCGCACAAAGTCCTAGCTAACTTTCGTACTTCTTTATTCTTATGAGTGTTTCCACCTTATTTCAGCCTTGGCTTGTCATGTTGGGGTGTGCATAGCGTATTAAAACCGTATAAATCGTATTCATATTAGGTACAATTCGCAAGCAACAATGAATTTATTTTGCAGCCGAATAAACATCCATGCTCCGTTCAGCTCAACTGAATTTTCATCGATCTTTTGACTTTACAAGATATTATAACGTTCGTTTGCAAGAATTATCAATACAAACATTCAACACAACGAAGGAGAAAAAGGAAACAGTCCACCACTGCGACCAGAATTAATATAAACTTAATTATAAGTAGGATTACTACTATGCTTAAATTATGTTAACACTAGTAAAAACTAGATATATTAGTGATCACAGTAAGTAGTACTGATATCTCCAATTCCTCGTCCGATTCATGTTTCTTGTTTCTAAGTTACATACTCAACTTTTCGTATTAGTTCAATCAATAGAATAAAATATCGAAATCAAATCGTAATGTTGAGTAACTACATTTTCGAATCGTAGTCGGAGCTAACGGAAACCATGGTAACCTTCATTACCGCAATTCAGCCAAACTGACGTTCGAATTCTAACGAAAAACAAAAATCCGTAGACATGGTAATCTACCAACAAAACTTCGTGTGTCCTCCGTATTTCAACCAACGTAGTTGGCACCACTGACTGTCAAACATTGACATCTCCAACACATCAATCTGGCATCGTTTTTTCGTAATTTTACTCTGAGTGTGGACAACACCGTCATAATTCTACATTAGTTTAAAACTTAGAATAAACTTATAAATAAACTTATCCACACTCGAGAGTTTCCACCATGATGTATTATTGGAGGGCCAATGGTTTCAGCTTCGAATTCATCTCGCCATGTCACAGTATGCAAGATGGCGCCGTACTGAAAATCGAGAAATTCCGTAATTTACTTCGAAAATAATTTTTCTCGTTTCGAACATCCGTACTCATCGTAATATTTATTCAAAACCGTTATTCCGTACTTTGGGATTTTACACAGCCGTATTTTCATGCTCGAGCCTTACTGAATTCCGTAATTCACGAAAAAGTCAACCCAAAAATTTCGATTATGTCAAGTTCAATAACTTCATAACCTCGTTTAAAATCGTATTTCCGTTTTATGTGACTTCTCCGGATTATGACTTTTTCATCGTAACTTTCTGAAATTCCATATCCAGAGAAAATAACTGTTCGATTACCCTCAGTAATAAGTCACAAATTACTGATTCCGAAAAACGAGAATTTAACCTATGCACAGCCCAACAAGTGAGCAAACCCCAATTGCTCCGCCATGTATACATGTGAGGCGTTAGAAAAATTAAGTATGAGAGGGATTTAAGTACCTTCGTAATTAGAGATGGTTATAGATGGCTTGATATTTAGCTAGGATTAGCTGGATGGTAAAATCGTCGTACTGCAACGGTCGTCTTATTCGAGCACAGGAACGAGAATGGCCGCCAAACGAGATTCGCCGCTTGGCTTGGTGGCAGACGCAGTCCTGCCACCACACCGGATTCTGTCGGATGGATTTCATGGAGTGCTGATGGAGATTGTAATTCCAATAATCTTGATTCATGATGATGATGATTCTCTTTACGTTGCCCAAGGTTAAAGTGACAGTGTGACAGTGTTGTTCTGCATGCTTTCAAATTCCAGGTTTTTTTTTAAATGGTAGGGACCAGGTGAACTTGATGTTAAAAATTAATTAATCGATAATTAGAGATGGGCTAGGATGATTTGGGTGGATTAAGGATTTATATTCAACTGAGATTGTTAGTCTCAATTGATTGTTTAATATATGCTATAAAGTCGATAAAAACTTATGGGTATAGGTACCTACCCGATATAAAAACACTGCAGATGGGTGTGGAAAGGCAAAATACTCGGAATGCGAGCAGCATTTCGGGAATGCGAGAGCTTCCGCTCCGATCAAGTGTACGCACCAAAAGAAAAAAGTAAGGAAAGTAAAAATCAGATGTGTGGAGATGCCGATAAGTGTGTCCCTACCTTTGTTCCCTAATCACCCCGCCCATCCCTAACCATCCAGGACTAATCCACCCTAACGTGTGTGGGTAAATCCGGCAAGCAGATCGTGCAGTGGGATCGACAAGTAACACATCAATAGTTTTTTTTTTTTAATATAAATAAAAACCCACGTTTCTGTTTATTAATTCAACTTTTCCCAACTTCTGACCACATTTTCGGAATCATTGTCAAATCGTCTTTAAGAATAGACATTTTTCAAACTCGTTTATTTAAAGAAAAAAAAAAGAAAATTTATTTAGTAATGGGGAACTTTTAAGTGTTTAAAAATTAGCCTCTCTTATAAAATGAATATTGGAGACCTTTAACTTCCACAAAAACTACTTCATTTTGATAATCACAGATAAAGCCCATGCAAACTCTAGGTACTAACTAGCGGCCTCCGATAACTTCTCATTGGCTGTTTATCAACTCACACAAGATACCTCTATCTGCTTGATATCTCCTGGATATTTCCCTCAGTTTAGGGGGATAACCAGGTTTCCTGAATCCAGGTAATACCAGCCAGGCATAAGGTAACGATCAGAGCTAAGAGGCCAGGGTGCCCATACCTCTTCGACTGTGAGAGTTATTTTTCTAGAGCTTAACATTTTCCCGTAGTCAAATACCAGCCGTCTCGGCTGGTTTGGGGTCGGACAAATGACGAAGTGTAACTGCAGGCTTCTGGCTCAGCAGATGCTCGCTGAAACAAGTCAGCAGTTGAGCGTGGTCATTGTCACAGTGTGTGTTGACTCAAGTGAGTGAGGAAATGAAAGGCATAACAACAGGAAATGTGATGTTTACAGTCTTTTGGCTCGAGAGGGATTTAATTAATTATTGTTTCGTATGATTTCGGGTCCTATTTCGACTGCGCCACTGTAAGGGGCTAAAAATATTTGATACCTCGACAGGAGTTCCAACTCGCGTGGTCACAACAACAAGAAATTATTATCAACTAGCCGCTCCGGCTCGCTACGCTCGCCTCCACGTCCAAAGCGCCCACGTCCACTTAAATTGCTCGCTTCGCTCGCAAAGAGTGGCATGTAGGGAATGTTGCTCGCTTCGCTCGCAAAGTGTGGCATGTAGGGAATGTTGCTCGCTTCGCTCGCAAAGTGTGGCATGTAAGGGATGTTGCTCGCTTCGCTCGCAAACGGCACATCCCTAAGGGTGTGTAGGGCATGTTGCTCGCTTCGCTCGCAAACAAAAGCCCTGGCACCCCCCCATCATGTTGCTCGCTTCGCTCGCAAGGTGTGTCTGTACACATGCGATGTATTACAATTGAAACATGTAGAGGATGTTGCTCGCTTCACTCGCAAACGGTAGGTCCCTAAGGGTAGGTTTAATTCTGTAGGGGATGTTGCTCGCTTCGCTCGCAAACGGTAGATCTCTAAGGGTAGGTTTAACTTCTGTAGGGGATGCTGCTCGCTTCGCTCGCTTGAGGAAGTTATACTGCCCACCCAACTTGGCAGATGTTTTTTTCTGTTGGAAATTCTTACAAACAAACTAAATCTTATAAAACTACGTGGAACCACAAAAAGTTTATTAGGGAATGCTGCTCGCTTCGCTCGCTTGAGGAAGTTATACTGCCCACCCAACTTGGCAGACGTTTGTTTCTGTTGGAAATTCTTACAAACAAATTAAATCTTATAAAACTACGTGGAACCACGAAAAGTTTATTAGGGAATATTGCTCGCTTCGCTCGCAAACGGTAGATCTCTAAGGGTAGGTTTAACTTCTGTAGGGGATGCTGCTTGCTTCGCTCGCTTGAGGAAGTTATACTGCCCACCCAACTTGGCAGACGTTTTTTTCTGTTGGAAATTCTTACAAACAAATTAAATCTTATAAAACTACGTGGAACCACAAAAAGTTTATTCGGGGATGTTGCTCGCTTCGCTCGCAAGGTATTGCTGTATATTTGTAGGAAAAAATCCGAATTTATTCTGTTGACATGGCTCTCGCTGAGCTCGCAAGGTATACCTGTATACCCTTCAAGACGTAAGTGCGTAGGCCTGGCTCGCAACCCGTTCCCGTCAGGTAAGCAACGTTGTGTAACGGCGGCCCGGGTCGATTAAAAATGTAATTTTAACGATTTGCCTCGCTTCCGCTCGCGATTCGACCGAGTTCTCGTCACTTTTTTTGATATCCGATTTCGGGTTCAGATTCGGCGGACCCAAAGCTGTATTTCGCCCGCGAAAACCGTTCCGAGAAACGAACCTTTATGGGGTATAATTTAATCAGAAAAAACCAAGTTTTTTGTCAGACTTTTCGAGAAAACGGGTCCGTACTCTCGCATTTTTTTGTCGCATTTCCCGATACTTTTTTCGCGATCCGATCGCGCCGTCGTCTTCCTCGTAGGAAAACCTACGAAACCGGTATTTTTCCGGAATTTTCAACGGCCGTTTGGAGGGGTTGGGGAAGCGGGGAAGTCCAAAAAGCGCACATTAATTTATTACTTCGACCCCCCTCCCGCCCTACGGCCCATGGTTCGGGTGGGATTAGAAAATTTTAAATTCGCTTATACACCCTATCGGAAAATCCCAAGAAGATCCCCCCTGTGGTGAAAACTACCCCCTCTTTTCAACAGCCCTTTTCAGGGCTACCAAAAAGAGGTAGACACAACACAAAAATATTTATAAGACGTCGAGTTACAACTCCGTCAAACAAAATATTTCACCAGAGAGAAAATACGAATTTCTCTCTCAAAAGTGAAATATTAACTAATAACATACAAGGCGACCTCCCTAGACACTTACTGGGCGAGAGAGATGCGACAAGTATCTCGAACCAAGTCGCCTTGAACGAGAAAACTCAAACAGAAAATCAAACGTCCTCTAAAACTAACAAGGACAATTCAAACAAGCCTACTCGCCAATCAGAAACACTGATTACACGAGAGACAATAGGCGAACCAACCAAGAGGCGGCAAGCAACCGCCTCTGGTCCAGCAGCCACCCCGGGGACCCCGTCTGAACAACGGACGCAGAGAAAGCACCCGAGGTCCCCGTCTAAACTCAAGGTCGTCGGCTCCGCGACGGACGCTCGTAAGCCACCCCCGGGGACCCCGTCGCAGCGACGGACGTGGGGAAACCACCCCGGAGGACCAGCTCAGCTATCATACTCGCAGATACTGAGAAAACAATGTGCGAGCCAATGAGATTACACAGTCGAATTAACGAAATTAAGCGGACCAATCAGGAGGCGGCAGGAGGCGGCCACCTCCCTATAATTACCCCGCTCGGAGCCCTCCGAATTCATTCCACTCTCCGCTCTCGACGACTACACTCAGAAGTACGAAGATTTCTACACGCTCTACGCTGACGAACCTTCTGCATCCCGAGTTCATCTCAAGAACGGCTTCCTACTGCTTTCTACAAGGCCTACCTTCTCTCCACACAGATCTCGCATTGGCATCTACGAGTCCAGTGATTATTCATCCTGCTCATTGCCCAACGTAGTTCATCTGTCAGGACGCCACCCGGTACATCTATCGATATTCTCTTTAGATCGTACGCCCGCTGGGACGTTCCTAGTCGTGTCGCCCGGGTTTCGTAGCACTAGGCTCGTCACCGACCGCTGTGGGCACGCCGGTAAATTACTCAGCTCATACGCTCTAATTTACCGTCCAAGGAAGTCTTTTTCAAGACTACAAGGTAGGACCCTGACATACGAGCAAAGGAAAGAAGCTCTGTCAAGCGAGTCCACCTTCTAAACCCTCTATTTCTATACATAGAGGCATCGAAACGAGCTAATAACTCGGATATTTCGATGGAACGTCGGCCGTCCTATTTCCTCATGCAAGGGGAGGTAGACCACGGCGCGGCCGGGCCTCTTAGTCCACGCAGCGCTACCTACACGCTGCCCGGCCAATCCGCCGGTCCCAGCGACGGCTCAAGGCTCGATCCTCACGACGAGATCGCCTTCTCACCTAACGTATTCACGAAGGAAACGTTAGATCAAGCCTCACCTATACAAAAGATCGAGGATACCTTTCAGACCCGCTCTGAAGTCAATCATTATGATTCGACAAAGCTTTCCGAATATCCACGATATTCGACACAAGGCTACCCGGCCGATCCGAGTGTCAAATACACTCCAAATGTACAAAAAACAAAGGATACTTTTCAGTACCTCAACCAAGCTCAACATATTCCTCCTACAGATATAAATCTTAGGCCGGAATATTACAAAACGGCTCAGTACCAAACTGATCGAACCCAGCACCCACTATGCGAGCCCAGTGCTCCACGCGGCTGCGACACGAACTATCTCTCAGTTCATCCCGCCAAGCAAGCTGACCTTGACGGTTTCGCTCACATTCCTTACAGGAATAACCCAGGGACTGACCCGCATAATCAGAATATAAATGTCCCACTTGGTCTACCTACACCAAGTAAAACATATTTAAATCCACTACACCCCCACTCGTAGATCCGGCTCACTCAGCCGTTTGGCCGTGCATAGACACGACAGACAGACAAACAGACAGACGGATTTTCATTCTTATAAATAATAGAGATAGAGATTTCCTGAAGTTGCGACACTCTAACGATCAGAGCTAAGAGGCCAGGGTTATCAAACCTCTTCGTCTGTGAGAGTTATTTTCCTGGAGCGTAACACTTATATCATATATAATTGTGTGATATTGTCCAGAAAAAGTGTTTTTTGCGCTGAAGTAACGCAAAGAAGCGACCACATACCTAAATAGATGTTTTTGTGGGCAGTAAGTCTAGTTTAATAGTAGATATATAAGCTATTGTAGTTTCAACGTTCTGATTATTAGTCGATTGGTTAATATTTTTTCTAAATGGTATAAGGCACGCTTTAATAATCCATATGTAGGTTTGTGAATATGAAAGCGCACGTGATTTCAAATCATTACAAATAACCATTGGAAATCTACTTATATGTTTGACAGTTTACTATACAGTCTTCATATATTCAACAACAAGTAGTAGAAATGGATACTAAAACTGTAAAATAAAACGAAATCATTGACTGTGCCCCCCCCCCCCCCCCCCCCCTGAGAGATAGCTACGCCACTGCAACAAGGAATACAAAAGAGTTGACAGCTCAGCGTCATTTTCTGGGCCTTCGCGATAGTAGCGGCTTCTATGGTTTGATGACCCAACTGCCACCAACAGCCCTCCATAATTTATACTCAAAGGTTGCAAGTGAGGTAACCAACGAAAAGGTAAGATTGGCGTTCACACGTGTAAACAAACGATCTGTATGTTGCATGTTGAGGACCTATGTTGAACTAAAATACAAGTTCTGAAGTTCTCTGTGATTGTGAACAAATCGTACAATTCACAACGTGAATCTAACTAGATTTACTAGATCCATAACTTGTTGCTGTACATGTGATCTTATTTGTTGAATTTTCTCAATTTTTTTTCTTCACTGATATCTGCGTTCCGTTCCAAAGTTATGTACTTCTTGTACCGTAAGTATACTTATTCTAATCAATAACAATTATCTAAGCTGCGTTAATAACTAATTACCAATAGCTTTACTGAACTTGTTGAAGTATTCAAATGTCTTCCAATGTATAGTTTTATTCCAAATGAGTTAAATTTTGTAATGCATTTGCCGATGCCATTGCGCATTATCACAGTTCCAAGCGGCTATACTTAAGTTCAGTAAACTGAAAGCTGATCTCATATTTTGCTAGCGACGAGTATTGTTTCCCGCAGAAATGATGATTCTGTGCTGAAAGAACTCCAGTGGATGAATAGGAACGCTAGTCGGGTAATTTGTTTTGAATTTCCTTTTCTTTTCACAATGTTGGTGGGGACTAAAGCCTTTCTTCTCAGTTCCGGTAGATGTAGAATAGGTACCTACTCCACGGTAATATCAACTGATATGAAAGATTCAGTAATATGTTGCCCAAAAACATTCTTGAAGTTCATCAAAATGTAGAATTAAGGTTGCTTAAATAATGTAATAGTTCCCTATCAATTTGAAGACCTTTAGGTACATAGGGGCCAAGTGTCATCTCGGAAGTTTTTCATTTTTTTCCATATTCGTTACATACTTATCTGCCAACGGGAATATATCTAGAAAGTTCCCATCTTCCAACTCATTCATTTCTATTTGGTTTGAAATCGACCATCCGAAAACCAGGGTGGCCAATATTCACCTCCTCTTTTCCAGTCTAGTCCAGATAAGATTTTCATTGAGAGGGCGTAAGTGCCAACCCGTTTTTGGGCAACGCTGCAATCGATTTATTTAAAGAACAAGAACAACAATTTCCTCATATAACAAGGAAAACAATGTAAAATAAATTTAAGAGCGGACTATTACAAAAAAAAGGAGGAATTCCGTTACCAACAGTAGGCAGGTAGTACTTATGGTGAATCATGTCAATAAAAGAAAAATTTGATGGATAACTTTCTCACGAGTAATAAATTTGAATAGTTCAACATAACACGGATCACCAAAAAAATGTAAACCAACAATTATGACTAGTAAGTAAAATAGGAAAACATACAAGTATACCCACTGTACATGATGTAGAAAGATCCATTCATTTTTCCTCCAAAATGTTGGAGAAAATCATTCTTCTTGGGGTTCAAACTCCTTCCCTTTCCTACATCTTCACTAACACTCGTCTGATTTGGTTTGGCTAACTGACGTTCATACCTGACACTGTCCGTTTCTGTCATTTGTCGTTCTTCTGAGAACGATCTAGTGGAGGGATCATGTTTTCATTCGTATTTATGGTGAAATTCACCTTGATTAATAGAAATCAAGGATTGTCAGTGAAGCTCAAAAATCCCCCAGAAATCCCCTCCCACACTTCAGCTTCGTTCTCAGTGCGCGTTCTGGGAGTTCGGAACGGTTCTGGGCAAGCGCAGTAGAGTTTTGTCGTTCGCAGTGCCAGAACGCCCAGTTCCGGAACGCCAAGAACGCCGAGTTCTGCGTTCGCAGTGTCTTCGGAACCCAGTTCCGAACGGTTCTGACAGTTCCCGTTTTTTTTCGGAACTGTGAGAACTCGAACGCAAGGACGTAGTTAACGCATGCGCACTTCACTATTTTTCGGATCTCGTGGAATAAACAACTTTCGTCTTCATCGACTTTATTCATTAAACAACCTTATATCGTTTTATTTCGCTCGTTTTATTTTGCTTCATCGATCATAACAATTTCAGCTTCATTCTCTTTCTTTCATTTCATTCTCTTTCAGTCTCTATACGTTACCAAACTATTCTATAATTCAAAATGTCAACTAGCTCGTCAAGTACAGATAGCGATAATTTCGACGATGGTGTTCCGTGGTTTGTAGACGATGAGGACGAGATCGAAGTTATAGTTGGATCTCGTCTACATCCAAGAAACTCAAATTTTTTTGAGAAAATCGTGCCAAGGTTTGACGACGAAGAGTTCGTTTACCACTTTAGAATAAGCCGTGAGCTCGCGGAAGAGTTAGCCCACCGTTTTCAGGCCAGCACTCTCTACCATCACCACTTCGGTCCTTATGGCAAGGTATGTCAAAAAAAAGTTCCAGTCATGCAGCATGATCGTACGAGCGAATCTCGTAAATTATCTTAGTACCTATATCACGTTAGGTACCTACATAGTTTTGAAATTAGAACACTTTGAAATCGTAATAACCAACATTATGGCAACAAAATTCGTTCTAAATAATAATCTGCGACTCAAAAAAGATTTGGGAATTTTAGCTTTTTTGGGGAGCTTTTATCGATTTTCAGCAAATAATAATGAAATGTAAGTAGTAAAGGGATTTTTATCTCAATCCTAAGGATAGTTATCTTCTGGAATGACACATGCGTGTATACATATATGAAAACGCGTTAAACACTAGGATTCGTTTCAGAATGTCTCAAAACGGATTTCAATGAAAAAAATTTTCAAACATTTTTGGACCCATTGCAATAGCTTCATTTTCTACGATAATTCGCTAAAATATGTACTTGAAGGTAACACGAGTTGAGTGATGTTACAAACAACACAGGTTATTCCACTTCCAAGTTCTGAAATCGTTCGCAGTGCAGAACGCGGTTCCACAAGTTCCGGAACTCCCCGGGACTCCCCGTCCCAGTTCTCATGAGTTCGAGAACTGTTAGAACGCGCACTGAGAACGAAGCTTTCATCACCATAGGGCTCTGAGAGCTCTTAAAAATCCCCCATGTGGGGATAAATCCCCCGCGTTGGCAGCACTGATAATGACCCTTCCTGCCATGCACCTGCTCGTAGTACACAATAACACGTAGCAGGTTTAGTTGAAAATTGAATCACAAAACATCCTGCGTCGAACTATTTGAGCAAGTATATTCGAATACGATTCATATAAAACTATAATAGATACCACAGAATTTAGAATTAACCATCAGCATCTCAAATGACATCAGCTGATCGCTGTACGGTCATCTTGAAAGTCGTGTATTTCAGTGTGGCCAACCCGTTTTAGCTTAAAAGTTCACTGAATAAAAATCCCCTGGATGAACCAGAAAATCTTCCAAATTTAAGGTGCCGATAAAGGCGGTTTTGGACACAATATTGACCACAAATTGAATTATTCAGTAATATAAGGTCATATAACAAGGAATACGATGTAGTTGGCAGCACAGCGTCGTTTTCCTGGTCCTTCGTGACAGTAGCGGCTTTCTACGGTTTGACGACTCAACTGCCACTAATAGCCAATGTTTCAAAAATAATATTATTTTTTTCATTAATCATAAAAAAGTGCTGTGAAGGTGGAAGGTGCTGGCTGCGGGAAATAAGCACTTAAAACAAAGGTAACCCCAACCTACCAGGGCTACTGATCAGCAAAACATGCTTAGAAAAAATTTATTGTAAAAATAATATTATTTGGAAACTTTTGTTTCCAAAAAATTTATAGTTAGCAATTTAGTTCTTTGTACATAAAGTGCTAAAATTAAAAAAAAAATTAACATCAGTAACGAAAAATTACAAAACTTTGCTCATATAAGATCATGCTGCATGACTGGAACTTTTTAATGTATGTCTAGCTTCTTAGTTTGGCTTACATGCTTAATAATGTTTTCTTTTTCTCCAGTCAATGAATGACCTAAATTAAATACTGGCCATAAATCTTGGCTAGAGCCTCTACTTTCAAGGCTTCGAGATGCATAGTGTAAAGCTTCCCATAAGGGGTGGCTGGGCATGCTGCCACTAGGGTGCCTATTAGTGTAGCAAAATGCCGAATTGAAAACTCCTCTAACTCCAAAAAACATTCGTAAACAAGTAAATTCCAGCAAGTGTTCGTTCAGACCCGTGCAATTTAGTTCTTTGTACATAAGACCTCGTGCTAAAATTCGCGATCCGAGCGAGTTCTCAAAAAAAAATTAACATCAGTACGAGTCCCGGCGAAAAATTACAAAATCAGTAATAATTTGCTCTACGTCGGTATAAGCCGGTACTTCATGGTCAAGACCTAAATTAAATACTGGCCATAAATCCATTCGTCGTTCAGACCCGTGATGGAGAATCATACACAGGACAGCAAGGCCTCAGGGAGTACGAATTCGGCGCCAATGGAAGTGGAGGAATCAAATAACACAGACAGCCCTAGTCAAGGTTTGACTTTTGGTCCCGAATCAATCGCCATGACTGCATCGTCAATTGGAATTGACAATCTGAGTAATGATGTGTGTCTACACATAGCTGAGGAATTGTCCTACAAGATGAGGGAGCTCATTTACGTACGTCACTACCCAAGTTTTCTATCTGTAAAATACATTTACAATTCCCATTTAATTTATTGTACACAATGCCGGCCCTAAAACACCGCCTGTGGGATGATCACGGAAATTGGAAATTCGACGAACCTCTTGCGATCCGTAGGATTCCAACAAACTCGGTCAACATGAAATACATTCGAGAAAAAAGAATGAAATGTTTCCACCAAAAAATAAAGTACCAATCCCCCTTGAACTTGAAGTGAAACTACGTAATGCACAAATCGTATTAATTTCCAGTTTTCCTAGCATTTTCGTCCACTTATGAATCTTTTTTAAATTTATTTGTTTATTTTTATTTTTGTTGTTTATTATATATATGAATTTCAAGGAGGCAACACTGCAACCCAGCCGGGGGGGGGGGGGGGGGGGGGGGGGTGGTTCTGTAACTTTTGGAAATGTAACCAACAGTGGACCGTTTTTCCACTGGACTAATTTTCCACCAACACGAAAAACGCGGGTAAAGCAACAGTAGTAAACTAACCTAGAGTATTTTCAGTTTAGTTTCAGGCATTACTGCCAGAACTGCCATGGTTCAACTCTTTTGGTGGCAAAATTAATACAAATTTCGTCATTTTTTCACTTCAACATTAAGGACCACAAAACTCATGGATTACATTTATATCCAATACATGAATAATAAAAAAGTGATATAGAACGAGGAAACATCAAAATCTCAGTGTAAATACACTTAACCTCATCTCGTAAATCCGATGGCAAGCTATGGAGGTTGTGAGAAAGTTTTCTAGAGTGGAGCAGATAACTGCCTTACAGAATACCTGGAGGAGTTTTCCACATGGCTGTCTATTTCGAGTTAGAGGCTCACAGAACAGATAGAGAAGTTCTCCAATGCAAAAATGGTGGCATTCCTCTACTGCGGAAAAGTTTTCCCGTCGAAATAAAGTTACAGAACCCCCCCATGACCAGACTCAACTTGAGCCACCGACAGGACTCCAGAATAAATCCTGCCTTCCTACCAGCCATTTCCTAATTCCATTCCATCTTCATTATCAGTTCGTTAAAAAAAAAAAAAAAAAAAAAAAATCCTTTCATAGATGTCAGTTTCTGTCAGCAGCCCTTCCCAATGCAGTAAAAATTAGCTCTGGCTCGTTTATTGCTTTTCCTCCTTTAGCGATGTTGCGTTGTGTGATTCCTGCTCCCGAATATAGTGTGACTTATATATACATGAATTAATGAATAGGTTCACCAAAATAGTTCTTAACTCAATATTTTGAATAAAATAATTTCTATGTCGAACTTATCTTTTCGCAGACCTCTAAATTTATCAAGAGCCGTAATAAAAGAACAATGCTAACCACCAACGACGTAAAGAAAGCAATGAAGCTACTTGGGGGATGTGAAGTTTTTGGACATAACAACAAAGAGCCCAGTGAGTTTGTTCATATCCCTGGGCGCCCAGGAGAATTGGACTTGTTCGTTGAAAAAGACTCTGAAATTGATGTGGTTGAAACAGCACTGGAAGAAACTACATTCAAACAACGTCCAGAACCTTACATTCAAGGTAGGACGAAAATTAAATTATTAATACTTTTTATGTTTTATTCCGAGGACAGTTTGCATTACAAATTCGTCCAAATGCGCCAATATAACCTATATGTATTTCATCGTTACATAATATTAATAAGCCATTGTTTTATCGTCAGCAAGTGTGTAACCTTAGTGATGAAGTGAAATAGACTTTAACCTGCTCGAGCGTATAACGAAGATATCACAGTTTGTCCTCATTTACCATTTTGTACATTCAAGGAAAACTCAACCTACTCAGTAGAGATTTGTTAAATTGGCCTTTCCCCACTTTTTTTTTTTTTTTCTTGAAAGATGAGATTGAGTTAAGATGATATCTATTTAGTTTTTTCGGAAAATTAAATTCGGAGGTTTTGATGACATCACCAGTGCACTTGGCTGGATACACAAAGTCTAAGATCCATAAGACCGTTGAGACTACCTAACAATCGACCTTAATGGCAGTGGTGAGAGCGCTCCACCGTAAGGTGCGTTACTGTCACCACAAGTCGAGAGCTGGAGAGTTGACTATACAAACAAACATTCCTACTCTATTAGCAAACATTCTGTTTCTTTCATTTCATTCTGTTTATACCTGCAAACAGCCCGCGTTTCATAACATTTTCTTTTCATTTCCGGCTTTTTAATCGTTTCCTAAACACCGTTGTCTGCTCATAATCATTGGAGCGGAAACCGAAAGCTCAACATGGGAAAATATATGTGTCAGACTATCGGACAAGATAACAATTATCACAGGGAGATGCTAGCTGGTCACCAGGTTGGAAATCGGTTATTTAAAAGATTGCTCGCGAGAGTGCAATGGACAAGTAGTCATGGATATTATAATATCGATTTTGATGGTTAATTTTGAGTGATCTGTGGAGGAAGTAGCTTAAGTAACGTCACCAATTTGCATTTGGTAAATTTAGGAAGTGAGTAAATACTGGGGATTTTTCCCGAACTATTTCACTCTTTCTATCAGTTATGAACACAAAAAAATGAATCTGGGAAATAAGTTGATAAATTGAGACTCATGGGTCATTGAGACTCATTGCTGAAAAGGCTTCTCTCAAGGAAAGGCATGTGTTCAAGTTCTGTCTCTGTATCATTTAATTTGAGCCATTACTTTACGACAGGTGGTTTCAAACTCCAATATGCTATTTCTCTCAAACCAGACTGTTAACATCACATTCCCTTTCACTTCTTCACTCATCAAATCAAAACACACTGTGACAATGACATCGACCTCTCCCAAAAAATAGCTGCAGAGCCGCAGCCTGCAGTTTCACTTTATCATTCATCCGACCCTAATTCAGCCGATACGGCTGATATTTAACTCCAGAGAAATGTTTCATACAGGGAAAACTTCTGCAGTGGAAGAGGTTTGATTAAATTGCTCTCCATAGGAAAGTGGATAATGGAAACTGGATAAAAGCTAATTCCTGCGACTATGAGAGGACTACGGTGGAGCAGATGCTGTGTGGTAGACTTGTCTCTGGCTCGGGATCATCAGATCATCACTGCATTAGTCGCCTTGGGGAAGGAGATATCTTTCGACGAGTGGGTTGAGTCAGTGATGAAGGCGGCAGCTGAGAAGTTTGTGCAATCCACGCTTCCTGAGGCGGTTTCTACCCTGCAGCGGAGGTCAACACGTGGTAGAAGCAGCGGCGGTGGTGGCTTTGGATCCAGTAGAGGCTTTGGCTCTCAACAAGGGGCATCGTGGTCGTCCTAGACCTTCACTTCAAGGACAGCGAGGTTTCAACAGGAGCTCCGTCAACTGCTTTCCAGTTGGCTCCCGTCCCGGCTCCACCGTCAGGAGTCTCCCCGGTTACTTGGTGCGGTAGCTTGATATCTGCTATTATTCTTTGGTTAACATCCAGTCAAGGCTTTTCATTTTACAGCTCTCTCTGCCTTGTCCTCCCTGTTGTTATGTTCTTCATAAACGCTATCCCATATGTCAGAGAGAGAAAAAGGATTACGTATGTCGACCTAGGCTTCTAATTCAGAACAGGACTTTTCTTAACTGTGTGAGTGACGTCACGCCCCTTTCTAGTCGATCGAGTATGAAACACTTCCTATATCTAGTCACCTTTGCTTCAACATACCAAGAAATCCTTACCTTCAACTCCTATTTTAGACTCTCTTCATTTAGTTTCACTCATATTTATTGTAGTTTGGATAGATGAATTATATCTGTTCAGCCTCTGATTTCAGATAGAAATTGGATGGTATCCCCAATCACCCAGCCAAGCCTTGTACTTACATCGAAATAACTAACAGACAGGCATCAAGAGAAATGTCACATTAATTTGATAACAAGCCTGCCAAGTTAGCTACAGCGATTTCCCTTTTGGCACAAATTACCTGTATACTTGGTTGGATATATAGTTGGTCCAAAAAGAGAATGCCTAATTGACCACCACGCTCGTCTACGTCAGACTGGAGCTGGGAATGCCCCCTCCACTACCCCTGCAACACCCACTGCTCTGCCTTCCCACTCACCTGGCGAATTTTGTGAGTTTAATAAAAAACTGCAGTAGAATAATATTTATCAAGAGCAAGGAAAGTACAGCTGATTTTGGCTGAATAGTCACAGGTAAGTGTGCTTCAGAAGATGATTGGTGAAGGCGGGCAGCGGGTGGTGAGGGGTAGTGGAGGGGGCATTACTGGAACCAGTTTGTCTTCGATGGGCATCGTTGCCAATTTGGCATTCTCTTTTTTTACCAACTATACGCATGAAAATCGTTTTGGGAATTGGACTTGTGAGCAATCTCAACTAAGTATCAAAGAGTTATTTTCTAGGGTAAGCAAAGTATAGACAAGTTCTGGTATAGACCCAAGGTTTCTAGAATAGATTGACGGTCAAGGGTAGTTGTTACTTTCTATGAAAACTTCTACAGTCAAAGAGGTTTGATTATGTTTGCTTCGGTAGCGCAGTCGGCTAAAGAGCTTCACTCTCAAAAAAGGTAACGGCATGAGTTCAAACTCTTTCGAGGGGTCAAATATTTTTGGGCAGTAATATTTGGTGCAGGCAGTAGGACCCACACTTGAATATGTACCTAATCCATCTCAAGGCAGACTGTCATCATCACATTCCCTAAAGTAGCATCTTTCACTTCCACAGTCGCTTGAGTCAAACACACCATGACAATGACTCACTCGCCTGCTGCTTCTTCCAGCGAGTATTAGCTGAGCCAATTCCAATGCATCGTTTGATCCCGAATCAGCCAAGACGGCGGAAAATTTTATGTTCAATGAAAACTCCCACATTCAAATAGGTTTGAACAGTAGTGCGATTGGATAAAGCGTTTGTTTTCAAAGAACTTCACTCTCAAAAAAGGTAGAGACACAAAGAAGGTACTCTGTCAAGATGTAGAATATTTTTGGGCTGTTACATTGTGAAGCTTCTTATATATCGTAACATTGAACGGGGACCCCCTCTGGGTGAGTCTTGAGGCTTTGTGGTTTTTCCCTAACATCTGACTCTTGAGAGCCTTGCCTTTCGTCTGTCTATACCAAGATTATGTTTATTGAAGTTATTGAATCAATGCATGATATCTATGAGGTCCACAACAATATCTAATAATTTCGTTGCTCTTAAAACCACCCGAGAGACATCAGTAAACCCCAAAAATACCGTTGAAAAGTTCTATGTTTGTTGGACCTGCTTCCATGTAAATGTAATTCACGTCAGAAAAACTGTATGCAGCCTCTTTCCAGATGCGTCTCTCTGTGTGGGAACATGGGTATGTTTGTGGGAAAGCGCAGCAATCCAGTCAGGCAGAAATTCATACAATATATTATGATTTCACTTTTATAAAAATGAAAAATAGTAGTATTGAATTATGATGGTTTCAGGATCTTGGATCATGCCTGAGGGTATCTTGGAAGAGCCGATGTCGTCACCTGCGAATAGTGCTTACTACCGTGCCATTGCCAAAACAATTTTAACTGGGAGTCCTTCTCACATCAGAGTAAGCATTTTATTTCAGCAAACGGTGTGAAAAATTACTTACATGTTTGTCATAGTCTTTCATTCGCTTAGGCACTGGGTGGTGATCGGTTGGTTTTTTTTTTTCCTCCCTCTCTTGTTTCTCCTGCTAGGCTTATTCGGTTGTGTTCATTTCTTCCTTTTTCTTTATGTACGAGATGAAGGTCCCAAACCCATTGTTATAGCTGCTCCATTGCGAAAGCCTATCAGGTCCTCTGCATTTCTCCACTTCTTTCTAGTCCCTCTAATGCACATAGACGTTACTCACAAAATGGCAAAGGAAACCCGCGCTCGTAACCACCCGGTAACATGGCTTTGCGGTTTAGACCATCTGTCTGCCAACCGTTCTGCCATTACCTTAATACAGTTCGCCATTTGAGGAGCAAATATCGCGTCTGTCGTGCAAACCATTGGGGTGAAGGAGGATCGTCTTTGAATACACGCGTCATTATATTTTCTTTTCTTTTCTTCCTCTGCAGACTTCAGAATCGCTGAGACTGGACGGGAAATATGAGAGGGCGCATCAGTGTCAGTGACACTTGCAAATAATGATTTATAAATGTACCTACTGAAAATAAAACAAAAAATACTATAATGCAGTTCACTGTTAGTATGAACAGTTGTGATCGTGATGGTTCCCGTCGCATCCAGGAGAGTGTGTCTACCCTATACTGTTGTGTTTGGTCTGATGTCCCGTTCCCGTGTTCCTACTGCGGAAATTCGAAAACGCGAAAAAATCTTGAAAATTAAATTACATAAAAACTAAACGTTTGAAAAAAAATCTCGAGGAGGAAGGACTTCAAGAGATGTCGGAGGAACAGCATTCCGGGTGCACATTTTTTGACATATCTCAGCTAAAAATGAATCGATTCGAATGTTCTCTTATTTTAATTCAAGGCTATTAGATTTGCTACAACTTTTATGGCGTAGTGTTTTTTCAAAAATATTTAAAATGTAAATTTTACTTTTTTTAACTTTTTCATAGTGAAATATTAATTGTTTGGCTTTTGCCATCAGGACCGAAAGCGTTGGCCATAAAAGTAGGTACCTAAAATTGAAAAAAATAAAAAAATGAATAAAAGTAAAAATAAAAGTAGGTACCTACAATTGAAAAAAAAAAATTAAATCGGCCATTTGCATGATACGACGAATTACAGAATAGTTGCTGGCGGCCATTTTTAAAAGCTACCGTTCTGAGATGGCCGTCATGGTTTTTCAAGCTTTACATGGTCACAGTAACATATGGCGTAAGTTTCATCTGGTCCACAAAATTATACCCAAAAGTTGCCTGGCATGTTGACGAGGTGGTTTTGTATGAAAACTCATCTTATTCTTTTAAACTAGTATTTTTATTTATTGAGGTGGTCCTTATGGAAATCCGTACTTAAAACCTAAATTACTCATGATCCTTGGATTCAGAGAGTCTCATTTCGGACAAAAACAAAGGAGCCAAAAGCTTTTAAATATGTATGAAGCAGACCGAAGTTTGAACAAGGTCTTTTCTGGATAAGGTTCATCTGTTTTAAGTCATGAATACAGATGACACAGATTCGGAAATTGTCACATCCTGTTCGGAACCTCTCCCACTCATAACTGTTCTTAATTTTGTTTTCCAGGTGGCACTCAGGGATTTGAGAACGAATCCGAAAATTGGACCGCTTTGCCCATATTTTTTGAACTTGGTTGCATTGATAGTAAAGCGAGTTGCTCTTACTGTGAAGGATGAATCCAGGAATATCAATCTCATCAACACACTCATCAGCATGGTACATGCCATCGCACATAATCGATTTGTTGACCCCAGTCCCTACTACCCTGTGAGTATTTTTTACAATAATTCATTTGTAATAGATATCGGCCAAATTTGAATTACATAAATAATATAACATTATATTATGCTTAATTAGACCTCTTTCATCGTGGTTCATCTTATCAAGAGTATGCCGGAGGGGTGAATGGGGGAGATCGGTTATATTTCACAAACTTTGAGTTAACAGTATTCTGGGTGGCTCTCCTTCAATCAATGTGGGTGCAAGAAAGCTTCATTATATGGTTTCACTTTGTTTCCGAGGGTAGGGGTCTTGATGGTTTCAAAATCTTCATGAAACATATCGATACAAAGTAAACGAGAAAAGTTGTTGACCTCATTGTTTCCGCTTGCTTTTTGTGTTTCATAGCTTGGCTATCTATTTTGGTTACGTGTCTACATGAGCCAATTCCTTGTTTAGGTTATACCTTTAGCCTATAGTTTTTAGTCTGATTTTGATAAAATTATCAAGTTCTAGGTGGTCCACCATAATTGAGAACTCAACTTACCTTTGGGAAAGTTTGAGTAGAATTATAGTAGGTTGTAGTAGAAGACTGTTTACTGACGCAGCTATCGCGTGTACCTGGATATTGCGGTGCAGCTATCGTGTGTACACGGATATTGCTGTGAATTTTCAAAAAAAAAAAAAAGGTTTGAAAAAACCTGCGAAGGCGCGATTTTTCAAATAAAAACGGAATATTCGCTCTCCTCAGTTGGACACCCTGCGCCCCCCAGCCTCCTACGTGTTGAAGAGCGTCTCCCTACTCGAGTTCAAAGACCGTGAAATCGCAGGTGAATGAACAGGTGGGGATAAAAAGGCACCAGCCTGGGTGGGAGCTTCTACTACGACTATAATTCTATTCAAACTTTCCCAAAAGTTGAGTTCTCAATTATAGTACGGTCTTCGTAGACTGTTTACTGACGCAGCTTTTTCAAAGACTCCATCCACCTGCTCAAAAGAAGAGGTGGTAGGAATACTCAAGTGACTGCATTCGACTCACTATGAAACTTCGAAACGAAAGTAACGAGATTTTTCACTACTCGTGGTATACACTTTTGTGTGTAGGGGACCTGTGAATCACCCATACCCACCCTTGCCAGCATTATCGATTATTCAAGTTGTTTTTTATCTGATGATTTTTCCATTTCAATCCCTTATCACGTTCCACTCCTAGGTATCTAATTTATCACTTACATCTATATCTATATCTTTTATTTTTATTTTAATATTTTATAAATTGGTTTGTTTTCTTGTGAATACGACTATTGACATTTTATTTGGGTTGATATCCAAACCTTTAGCTGGACACCGATTTCTTAGTATTTCTATTGCTGGTTCTAGCTCTCTTAGAACTTTGAGTAAGTATTTTCCTTTTGTTACTAGTAACCCATCGTCTGCATAGAATTGACAGTGTACTCCCGTATTATGGATTATTTTGTCTACTACAAAGCACCAAAATACTGGATCCTTAAGGTGTACCCCCAGATATGGTAAATGTTTTCATGGTACTACCCTACTCCCTAGAGCTACTCTGCTAGATAAGAGTAGTTCAAACCAGTTAGGAATAAGGGCGCCATCCTCCATTCCCATTTCCCTTTAGGCTCGAGTATGATGTTCCCTGGTGAGGTTATCTGGACTCCCGAACTCTCTTAAAGACACTGCTGGCGATCTGGATTTTCATTTTTACCCATCCGGCTATCTCTGATCGGGGTTTATTCCATTTTTCTGTGAGGGAGTTGACTAGGCGCTTATTAAAAGACTATTGAATTATCCCATATATAAATTCTAACACAATTGTATCATTAGTAGCTGCAGCACATGCTCTAACTTGATTTCCTTGTGCAACAAGCTTAAATTCTACAATATCCATTCGATTTTGACGAATTTTATTGGAAATGAGCAAGTTAGGCTAAGAGATCCTCTATGAATTTCATCTCTCGGATATTGGAAGTTTTCACTGCGCATGTGCAAACGTAAAAATCCATCAAGTGTCATTTCCACACGCTTCCAATTTTGACCAAAAGTAGTTGGGGAATGACTCGGGGGATTACCCCATATGATTTTCAGCACACTCATATCATTAGTAGCTAGTGCGCCTGCACGAACTTAGCTTGCATTATTTCTACAGTTTTCATCTGATTCCTATTTTTAAAAAAATGGATTGAATGATATATCTTTCAATATTTACTATAAAATTTTAATGGTCTATTCATTCATGTTACGGATACAGAGAAGCTATGTGCCACGCCCAACTTGTTTTTCCTTACTTACGCTATTTTTATGATTCTTGACTAGGAAATTCGCTGAAAATTAGGATTTCTTTTCTTGCAGGTAAACAGAGCTGTCGAATCTTTGCTAAAAATCGTGATAGAAACCAATGTTGGCAGCACATTTGACGACCTAGCTGTGAGGTTCAGAGCGGGAATACTACTTGCTAAGGTAAATATCTTTTTCCTATGTCACTTTAGATTGCTAACGCACTCATTGAAATAAAACCAGGGTTTTTGAGGTATGGAGTAGTGGAATCAGATGGTGGGTGGAAATTGGATGGTCTTTGAATTTGGAAGCCGTAGCTATAATTGTGGTGGCCAGCGGATTCCTCTGAGGTAAATTATAATTAATACTGTTAATGACGCTTCATAAGTGTGTATATATGAAATATATTCATGTACATGTATGTGCTATTTCAGGCAATATCTCCTGCGAACCTACGAACTGAATTCAAAGAAAAACTCGTATATTATATAGATCGTTCTATGTGAGTCCAGCTTGAATATGAATGAGTGAGTCGAACTGTGACTCCTGGGTAAAAACCCAAGTCAACTTTTGATACTTGTGGAAGTGAAGGAATTGAGTAGGAGTGCAGGTAGGACACTGCATACTGGGGCAAATTCAGCAGTGTCCCGTGTAGCAAATTCAGTGAGTCCAACCTGGTACTTTCGTCCTGTTGGAAGAAGAATGGGAAATACCCGGATATTTGCAGTCCCGTTCAGTACTTGTAGGTAGTTTCAGCCCAGTACTTTCGTCCCGTCGGCTGAATGATAGAATGAAGTGCCCAAGGACAAGGGGTCCAGTTGGTCAAAGATGAAAAAGTTTGGGTGGTGTAGGATGGCTGAAAATAATTAAGTGAAAAGTCAGATTTTTAGAGCATTAATGTGGAATGGAGTGTGAAGCTGAGCAAAGCTCCTGCGCTTCTATATCCTGAAGGTACCTTCTCTTGTCGGGAAGTCAGGTGATATTTATGTGGACAGCACCTGCTCCCCCATATGAACCTGTAGGCGTCTTTTGGAGGGTATCCCAGCTATTTCGCTTTATTTGTGAAATCCAATAATATATTAGTCAGGTCATAACATTGGCTTCCCTAGCTTGAACAACATAAAGTGCAGTAATTATTGAAGAAGAAGTAAAGTTAAGTAATACAGGAAGACTTTCTTAACAGGCCTCCTCTTTTCTTTTCTTTATTTCACACCTGTGTTCTTCACGACTTTCCTCCCCCCGACCTTCCCGGAAGATGTGGAGGAGAAAACAATCTCCTTTTCTTGTTTTGCTAACATAGCACATTACGCTATTAGTATGAGTTGTATCTTTTATGGTACTGTCACACTCCCCTCTCTCTATGTAGCGCAGATTTAGGTCCCTTTGCACCTCTGGGGGCTACCTAAATTCGTTACACATCTCTAGCTCTTTTTTTCTATGAGTCACTTGCGGGTGAGTCAAAAATAAAAGAACTAAAATTATTTACCTTTCTTTCACTTTCTATGCATGACTTTTTCCCCACATTCAGTGAGGTACCTACTAATTTCTCAGGGGCGGGCAAACATTCTTGGAACACTAATTTTAAAACAAAATCCAAGTCAATTCTGTTTTTGTCACAGGTATTTGATGAGTAAATTTTATGTTATTTTACTATATAAACAAAAAATGAATATGTACTTGTTTACAAATTGTGTACTCTGTGCACTCTATTCATATTCACACGTACTTAAGTGTTAAATACTTGTGTAGTTAAAATGTATCTTACTATAATGCTTACACATCAAATTAACCTGTTGGGCTCTGGTTCCGAGGTGACCAGTTAAGAGAGAGTCTACTGCACAGAAATGTAAGTAACAATAATGGATACAAGTCTTACATGTGACCTACGCAAAGATTGGAAGTAGTGTGTGTGACCTATGGCCTACCTACCCGAGATAAGCAATCTCTACACTCCAGCGCCCTTTCGCCTCCGAATCGGCTTTTCATGATGATCAGTTCAGTCGTGTCTTTTGATTTATGTGGAAATCCGGAGAAATGAGTTTGGGTCGACTATACAGAACGGTGTTGTTCTGTGAAGAATGGTGGAGATCGCTCCAGTCGGATGTGTTTGAAGCCTTTTTCGATGACATGAAGTCATCGTTTCTTTGACATTCCCTACCCCCACAGTGACGAACTCTTCTCATCAGAAGAGAGATCCTACATGACCCACATGAACGACTGTCTCCACTTCGGAATACATAGAAAGTTAAGCCGTACATTTTCTATAGGTAACACACAAGACCCAGTGGTAGGTCACCTCGATGCCGTAGGTCACACATAAGACGTGTACCCAATAATGATAAGAATCATCATACGAGAAAATTGAAAAGAAAATTGGTGTAAATTGAATAATCGATTGTTGAGAATATTTACAAAACTTAGTATTAGTACGACTCTCCACTAGATTAACCAAGATGAATAAAAAAAAATGCAAAAATTACAATGTTTGCTGTAGACGGTTGTAGTTGTAGGGCAGGTAGACAGAGATGCCGATGAGCTCGAAGTTCTGGGTGAGGTGGGTTGAGTGGTTTTGGCGGGTTTATTCAAGGAAAGTCGTAGATAATCTAATTGTGTGTCGATTGATCACAATTTTTTTTCGATTTTTCCTAAAAATTGAGTAAGTTATGGTGTTTTGAAGTTACACTAAATTCCTGTTTTCCACTTATTTGCTCAAATCCTCACACCGCACATCACCTTTTTCTCCGAACCATTAGGAGTTTTGAGCTGAAAATTTGCAGTCGGAGGTTTTCAAGGACGCAGAATCTGATTCACAGCTCAAAAATGAGAAATTTAAAGAAGAGAACGTTGTATTCTAATTATTATATTTTATGACCCTCGTAATGCAAATCTAAATTTAATTTATTGTAATTATAATTATCAGCTCTGATTTGATTGATTTAGGTAGTGATAACGTGGAGTATAGAACTTAAATGGCAAATGGACATCGTGAGAAGTTTACTTCAACATTTGTTGGATCCGAAACGTCCACTCCAATCACATTATGGTAAGCAGTCAAAATTATTTCTTCATTTCACAATGAACTAATTATAGGGCTGCAGTGCCTAGTCACACAGTGCGTCAGATGCGTTTTTGTTCTACATGGCTGTAACAGTAGTGATCTTAGTGAAAAGGTTGGCCATGGTTATGTTATGTGAGAGTCTTATTACCGGATTCAGAAATATAGAACATCGGTATGTTATGGGCAATCTTACCAAAAATGTAGACCATTACTATGTTATGAACGAGTCTTACTGGATCTGTTGGTCGTGGCTATGTAATGAGCCATCTTACTTCAAATGTTGGACATGGCTGTTATGGGTATTTTATTAGAAATGTTGGCCATGGTTATGACTTATGACTGATCTTTACTAGAAATGTTGGTCATTACTATGAAATGAGCGAGTCTGACTAGAAATGTTGAATAGGGCTTTGTTATGACCAAGCCTTACTAGAAATGTTGGCCATTGCTGTTTTAAGGCAGCCATACTAGAAATGTTAGACATGGCTATGTTATGAGCAATCTTACTGGAAATGTTGGCAATGGCTATGTTATGAGCAATCTTACTGGAAATGTTGACAATGGCTCCCACTTCCTAGCTGCCACCCCAATGGGGGACATGTTTGGCGTGAAACCAATACCCTTCGAATCCAGCCTCAACTGAGAGGCAGGCAATGCCTCTGGCTCCTCCCACCCTCAGTACCATTATAGGTATAACCCTTCACGGAGCACTCAGGGAGTAGAGCTCTTGGGATTGCAGCTTGCAAGCAGCCAGGTATTTATTTTCTTCTTCATCCCCAGAAGGACTTCACCACAGTGCGGTGAACGTAAGAGGAAGTGCCACAAACTCGCTACGTCGAACAGTGCTTCTCTCTGACGTTCCCATACACCCCATCTGAAGCCTTTAGAATATGTGGGATCGTCAGTAATTATGAGGAAAGGATTTTGTCAATTAAAATAAATAGTGTATGTTGGAGCCACTTCTGCCCTGATTTCATGCCGGAAACTTATAATACAGGTAGAAAAAAAAAGATTAATCGTTTTTGTACTACATAGTGTCATGTGGCAAATTGATGTTCCCATTCATGTACCTAAACTGGACATCTCGTGAGGCAATAAGAACTGTCTCGAATTCGACTCGTAATTGACACAAAATTATCATTTCTATCATAACCCATCACAAAACACTGAGAAACTGCGAGAAAAAAAAGTCAAATGAAAAAATCGAGTTTGAATGAACTTGGAAAACACTACATCATGAAGATGAATTGTGTTGTTGACCTTTCTAGCGATTCTGGTTCTTTCCTTGGGCGTCACCAATTCTCTTCTTCAACTCTTCCCCGAGTTGTTTTTTCAAGTGTTAACAAATCCATTAAAACAAAATCAAAAGTTTTGTTTGTCAGAGCTGCAAACTTGGGGTGGGATACGTTTCTTCTACATTCCCTAGAATAATCTATCTCAATATGGAACGTTCAGTAGAGTCCATCACGACTGTGGTCATAGGCAACAGAAGAAGAGCAAATCGCTAAGGTACTTGCCTCCATGCTGCACTCTACCTCGAGCTTCTCATATTCGGAGCCTCGTTAGATGTCGCACATTGGTTCTTTGTGAAACCTTCATAGTGATTGATGTTACTTGCAAAATTTCCTCTGAGTGTTAATGCCTTAACACTTTCTGCCATGTGTATTTTATTATGAGTATGCTGCTGATTGAATTCTAGGAGCAATCGTGGCGCTCACGGCTCTAGGACAGAGAACTACCACCTACTATTTTTGGCCAGTAATTGAAAGGTATCTTCCACAGCTGGAGCTCCGGGCGTCCAAAGATGCTGACGTGATGGTTCAACATGTAATGGCTGCCATATTAGTAAGTCTTTTGGCTGAACATCATTCATAACCCAGGTGTTTCCACATGAAACAATGGAAATTATGAAAAAGAGTTCAAATAAAATATGCTTCATGCAGGATCGTTGATCCAATTCTACTTGCTTCAGTTTTCAATTCCTACTTTAATCAAATTTGTTTTACAATCGATTTCGGGGTGTTTCAAATTTGAAAGGTGTCAAAGTCCCGCCCGAATTTGTAATTCCAGTCTCCCCACCAGAGCTCTCTTTCTTTCAGTCGATGTAGACTGACGAATTCCCTGACAATCCTGCATGCCATAACACCTCACTAGTTGAAAAACATCCAGACCCACCAAGATCACACTTCTTAAGGTTTGGGTGTAAAATGTCCTCAAAGTGCCTTTTCAATATATATATATCATATACATATATATGTTCAGGAAAACACGCTTTACCTTGACTCCAGGTGGTTCGTGGAATGTAGAAGCCTTGGGGAAAATTAAGTTGGAAGGGATGCTGGCAATGAAGGGTGGAAAATAGGAAAATAAGATTCGTACAGGCACAGCAATTTCTTCCAAGCAAGTGTAGGCACTCTAAATATAAAGATTAAGATAAAGAAGCATGTGACGCGTAGGCTGTTACAAAAGAGAATGGAGCTGGAGAACTTGCCTCTCCATGGAACTCAAAGTGTAGGGATCCCACACCAAATAGTCTAACTAATCTGAATTTTTACTAAGGGATTGACTGGAACTTTTTCAATTAAGGCGCTCAGAAGCTGGTTGTTTTCAGATGGGAAAATTGATGTGTTGGGAGGCTGAATTGATACTTTCGAGACTATTCGGTGGCAGAAAAGAAGAGTGGGGGATTCCTACAAATTAAGTTCCGTGGAGACGCAAGTAGATGGAGATCACCACGAATCCGAGGTGGGGAGAGAGGGGGCAGAGCAACAATCCTGGTTTTTGCTGACTGATTTCAAGGATTCAACACTCAATTATAGCGATTCAGACACTTGAGGACGTTTTACATGTCGTTATTTAAACACTGCATTAAAATTCACGTTTTCATTTAATGTTGGCTATGCTGCAATCACTTCCAAAATGGCGGCAAATAGCGGGATAGATTTTAAAGTCTTTAAAAATACACAATTATTCCGAAATATTTTGGGAACCAAAGTGAAAAAAAAATCTAGTGGCTCTACTTTGATTTCCCAAATGGTTTTATAGAAATACAATAAAGAAATACAATGAGCAGCGTAACACTAGGAAAATCACATTTCTATCTTCTGGAACATTTATAAAGTAGAAACCCACTCCAAACTCGTCATTTTTCATGAAAACCCTCGATTTCGTACAAAATGCTTGCATACGAGTCTGCAACACATCGGGACATTTTATGTCTTTAGCTCCCCCCCCCCCCCCCCCCATTTCCTACCCTTTAAAATTTCAACAGTTTCAATGATTTCAATAAACTCTTGTAATAAAGCAATTATCTCTACCCACGGCTTCATTTTGGCGTTTTCTCGAAGTGATTTCTAACTTGGAAACTAAGAACAACAAAACAAGCAGCATTGTTTACTACATCCATTCATAACATTAATAAACATAAAATTGCGACATAAATACCAAGAACAAGTTCGAAAGAAATTCGTGATAAATCGAGAGCTTTCCAACAAAAAAATGGTGAACGATTTCTGTCCGTTTAAAACTTGAGAAGTTTGTTTCATTTCCCCAGAAGTGGCTTGGTTGTAGGTGAAAATCATGATAAATCAACTGTAACGCGTTTTTATAACGCAACGCTTTTCGAGTCCATGTGCCAAAGTAAAGACATAAAATGCCAAAAACATCAACTTTCTTAATCACTCATCACATCAATTTACAGTATTAATCCAAAGTCAAGTCATTTGTGTCTGTTACACCTGTTTAAGATAGGAAAATACAAATCCAAGTGGAAGAATGTTGTTGATAACAGAAGTGTGTTGCCTCGTTGATGCTCCAATTGTTTGAGTAGGAACCTACTTTTTATTTAAGGGCTCTTAGTACCCCACGAAGTAGTGTGGGTGAACCAATATCTCAGCACTCGTTCATTTGATTGATTTTTTAATAATTATTTTAATGATAGATTTTGCATGGATCTAAACATCTGCAGAAATAGATTTCAAAAATGATCAGTTCTCGTTTTTTCCCCAACCTCACGAAGTTTAGACATTTAGATCACACTTGTGCACTGCTTTATTTATCCATCCAAGAGCAAAGCAAGATATATCAAAATACTTTCTGCAGATTTGTACAAAAAGTTTAGGTGAAACTTGGGAAAAAATTAAAATCTTGTAGCTCAATCAACTTGTTGTCAATAAACTCAAATTGTTTGTTCAAGGTGGCTGCTAGGAGTACTCACCAGAAAGAACCTACATCTGTCGATCAGCTCTTGAAATTGTACAGAGTGGATCAAATACTATACTTCATGTTTGGCGACAGTGTAACGCCTCTTCGTATGGCCACAAATAGATTTGATCAAGTTTACCCTCTTGCAAAACCAAGTTCAGCTGCTGTGCACAGACTCCGAATCGCAATCTCCTCTACGCCACCTCCTTTAGGCCGTCGGAGGCTCTCCATTCCTCTCAATATGGTTTTTGAGCTCTACCCAGGCCCAATCCACCCACATCGCAACCACTCCAAGTTATTACACACAAAATCCACTCGACCCTCGACCTTCAAACATAACCATTCTGCTCAACCTGGATTTGGCATCTTCAATGGGGGTTTTGCCAACAGAACAGGTTCCTTCATGCATCAGTTCCCTGAACACCGCTTCTGCCATGTGGTTCGCAAACCAAAATTCACTAAACGCCTTTACCGGACTTCTAGTTCTGGAGATCTACTGCTCATGTTGTGATATTGTGTCAAGTTCCTATTGTAACAGTATTTTAGAAATAAGATAACATGATAAATTGTTACCTAATTGCAGTCTTATCTAAAGTATACCTAATATACAATAATAAGTATACATACACACACCATACATGAAGGGAATTCACAACCCATTCCAAAATTCGAATTCATCGAAAAGTGAAGGTGTCATGAAGCTCCATTGTCGAAACGTTGGAAATATAAACTGAGTAGAGTCCCTTGCAGGAATGGTAAAAGCAAAATCAGTTCAGGTTACCCGCTAACCGCTTTATAAATGATAAACGATAGAATTATTTGTAAAATATAAAACCCAACAGTCGACCTAAACCTAAACTCAAAACTCGGGAATTGAAGAACTTTCTCGACACGTCAGTGGATCTAATAACGAATATCGTGTTTTATGTTGATAAGGATGTTTCGCTAAGCAAAACGGAAGTTAGTGAAAAACGTTGTCTATTTCCACGAAAAATAGAGTTACACTGTTAAATCGATTTCGACGGTTAGGCCATCATCAGTAACAAACAATAACAGTTATTGTTTGTTACTGATAATGGCCTAACCGTCGAAATCGATTTAACAGTGTAACTCTTTATTTTTCGTGGAAATACACAACGTTTTTCACTAACTTCCGTTTTGAAATGACAGAGAGGGTACCAGTTCTTCCTACCTACCAGTTCAACGCGGAAGTAAATCATCATGTAACAGTTCGATGTGGAAGTAAATCGTGTGTCAGTTCCGCGCAAACTGATACATTTCTGTTATGGATATGAGGAAGTTATGTGCCACACCCAACTTGGCAGAAGGTATTTATGCTGTTTATTCTTTTATTAAAGCTTTTCTATGAAGATCTACTGGTAACTATTGAATGGAGCCTATTTAAATACTCACCTGAAGAAATTTAATGAAATAAAATAAAGAACATTTTTTCAGACAGTTACGATCAAGGAAAACAAAAATTATTGTGAATAAGTAAATGAATAAATATAAAGATCTGTAAGAAAATACCGGAATGTAAATAAATAAATCTGTAGCCTTAGCCACTACTTATCAATTTTACTTCAAGATTTAATTTTCATTATTTAATTTATTCAAATATATAAGGTGGTTGATTAGACAAAAATGTAGAAAACGTCATCAACTTGGGCAATTTTGAAAAATATAAAACGGTAATTCTGAATTACACTTTTTAAACAGATTTTTTATTCGACCGATTTTTATAATATCAATTTATTAGGTCCGATTCTGGTCAAATTTGACACGGAAGCGTTTTTTTATTAGTCTCAACCTCCAGTGCAACACGTTCACAGTTTTGGCTCTTCAGCTGTAATTACTGATGATACTGGTCCATAGATTCCTCTGACACTTCCTCCATAGATTCTCATCTGAGAGGCTACTTATGTCTAGCTAAAATTTTAAGTAGTGGGTTTATGGGGAATAACCCCAATGCTTGAGCGAATGTAGTTTTGTCTGCAAAACTCGGTTTGGTATAATTTCCAAAAATGTACTTTAAAAGATCATCAAAAATGGATAAAAACGGCTAAAAATTGTAAAATTTGTTTTTAGCATAATTTTAGTCATAAAACGTTCATCAACATCGAACGAACATAAAAATTTATGAAAAAAATTATGCTGGAAAATGTAATAAATTTTCATTAATATTCGCTGAAAATCGATAACAACTCCCTTAAGAAGTTAATAATTTTCAAATCTTTTTTGAATAGCTGAATATAATTTAGAACGAATTTCGTTGCCATCAAATTGCCCCACCAATGACCCCCACCATGGATATTCCAGGTACCGTGATTGTATTGACTCAATTCCCCAGAAACCCTCTAATCACACCCACCATGCGGATCATGCAGTTGCTGCGTGACTTGCATAATTCCATCCAATTCTAGCAATGAGATCTACCTGCCTTATAACATTGAAAGGATTTTGTACTGTTTTAGTTATTTATTACCCAACTTTTCGTAGAAAAGGAGGTATTACAGCTGTCGGTACGGCGGCACTACGGGGTGGGTATGCATTTTCTCTGCGTTTCAGAGGTTGTAGAACACGATTAAAATAGTCATTCATTTTCAGATTTCTCTATATTAATTCATGGGCAAAATCTTGTGCTCACTACTCCTCCAAAATCGCTTGTCCGATGTATTACCATGTCGGAACTTGTACCTCGCTGACTTGGGTGAAGGTCAGCTGTCCACGAGCCGTAATATCAATCATAATGATGGCAAAATCGTGCTCAAATCTCTCCTATTTACCGTAGGACTTCGAAATTCGATAGGGAGCTCCTCTGGGACAACAAGAGACGTGCAAAGTGAGAAGCGCCCTCCTGATCAGCTGAGTGAGCTAAAATCTCTCCTATTTTCCGTAGGACATCGAAATTTGATAGGATGCCTCTCTAGGACAAGAGACGAAAAAGGAAAGGAGTGCCATCCTGATCTGCTTAGTGAGCTAAAATCTCTCCTGTTCACTGTAGGACTTTGAAAATTGATAGGGGTCTCTCTGGGATAACACGAGACGAATAACCTTACAGGCCCCATCCAGTGCTATATTGTCTGTCTGATTACAACGAAATTTGATAGGGAGCCTCTCTATGCATCAAGGGACGAATGAAATGACGGGCTCCACCCAGAGTTCTAGCTGATTTATTTGGAAAGTTGGTTCTTCTTATGCAAACTGCGTTTTTTCCCCCCCTTTTTTTTACTGTTCTGTCCGATGGGGTAGGCATACAATGAAAACATCCGCACTGAGCGTGTTGATACAGCCCGACCCTTTTTATTTCAACGTCATAGAGACATTTCAGACCACTTGTGAAGCTCCATGTCTGTTGGTGGTTCATCAGCCAATGTTTTGATATGATCATCGCCCCTCAGTAAAGAAAAGGGTTAACCCTTTCCGGACGAAACCCGGTCAGGACCCGGCTAGGCAATATTCGCATTTGGACGGAACATTTTGAGAGAGGGATGTCTCACAGGACGAATGCCGGTCCCTGCTCGGCGACCTTGTTACCTCGTAGGGGTCGAATGCCGGTCACTGCTTGGCGCCCTTTCTTGTCTTCACAGACGAAACCCGGTGGTAGCTTGGTATTTTTTAAATATTGGGGGCAATTCAGTAGGTTTTACTGAAGGTTTTGACAATAGATCGCAGCACTTTATTGATAAAATGAACCCATTGGGAAGGAATATGAGAAACCTTTCTGTGACTGGTTACTACTTGAACTTCAACTTTTTATCATTATTTTCTCACTGCTCACTGATAACTCTTGTCCTCGTGTTGTTTTCGTGTGCGGTATCCATTGTACCCAGTTTTCTGTGTTTAGTAATTGTGCTTTTTCAGTTCGTAAGTGGTTTTTTCGTCATGAACGATGAACAAATTGAAAGATTGTTGCTTCAAATGGAAGAGCAAGACGACCAGATATATTTTTGTTCTGGGGAAATGATTACAATTTAAAAAAATAATAATAGGTAATCTGTGCTTTTATTTGATGAATATATCTTCAAACGTGATGTACCGTTTTTAGGTGACCTATTGCAAAAAGCTTATCGTCCTTGAAAGATATAATGGCGTGTAATAAGTCGTCCTGTAAGGCACATGCATAATGCCGGTCCCTGACCGGGTCCCGTCCTTGTGGACACGATCAGAATTCAACTTTCGACCGCAAAGGGTTAATAAACTCAAAAAAACAACACATTACTTCATAACTGTGTTTAACATATTTAGCACTTACTTACATATTCCTCATAATTATATGTACAAAATATTAAAAAAATATATATATGCGATGATCCATGCTACATGTGATCTTTGGATGCCATGTGCCTCATCAGGTTGTTGATGAACTTCTCTATTTTTTTGACTTCGGGTTGGTTTTCTGTTTTGTACTGTAAACACTACGCATAAAAAACAATAATTACATTATGTTTGTCATTTTCATACTACAGGACACTTATGTATCAGAAATGTCCCTGTATAAAGGACTGTCAGTTCAAATTCAAGAAAAGAAAGAGAGACGAATGAGCCTTTTGGACATAATATAGAAATATCTGTGTAATGTTACCCCCCAGTGCTCATAAGTATGACAGGGAGCTGTAACATAAGCTTCGTTCTCAGTGCGCGTTCTGACAGTTTTTGAACTCATCAGAACTGGGGCGGGATCCTGGGGCGTTCCGGAACTTGTGGAACCACGTTCTGCACTGCGAACGATTTCAGAACTTGGAAGTGGAATAACCTATGTTGTTGTTTGTAACCTCACTCAACTCGTGTTACCTTCTGGTGCTCCTTTTCAGAATATTTTTAGTGCCTCCGAATATATTACTTATTATGCTCGTAAATAAGTTGTATATGCTCGTAAATATAAATTATAATAATAATTCCACGATGACTGAGGAGTATACTCGAAAAAAAAAATTGAGTTTTGTGGATGTAGACGAGATACAAATAAAACTTCAATCTCATCCTCATCGTCTACAAACCATGAAACAACCATCGTCAAAACTATCGCTTTCCGAACTTGACGAGATAGGTGAAATTTCGATCATAGAATAGGTTCTTATACTAACTTATAGAGACTAAAGTATGATTGATGATGAAGAAGAAGAGAGTTTTTTACTCCACGAGACCCGAAAAATTGTGAAATGCGCATGCGTTCTGACAGTTCCGAGAAAAAATGGGGACTGTCAGAATTGTTTGGAACTGGGTTTACAAAACACTTGCGAACGCAAGTGAAGTGCAAACTGCGTTCTTGGTATTCAGTAACTGGGTGTTCTGGCACTGCGAACGACAAAACTCGACTGCGCTTGCCCAGAACAGTTCCGAACTGGCAGTAAGCACACTGAGAACGAAGCTATAGAGAGAGAGAGAAGAAGAAGCAACCTAAGACCTCATTAACAAGTCTCCCATAAACTCAAATTTTATTCCTATTTGTTTTTGGGTATCAGATTTGAAATGCAATCCATAGCAGAGATGAAATTACCCCCACCGCATTTGTCGTAGACTCCAGCACATAAAGCATTTTGTATTTAACATTTATTCAAATATCCATTACATATACCTAGGCTTCAAGGTCTGTTTTTAAAAAATAATAAAGATTAAACATCAGGTTAGAAAGTTTATTTAGAAAAAGAATGAAAATAGAAATAAAATTAATTTTTAAAAATGAAAAGGTGGTCTTTCTAGTTCCCGTTGGCTAAAAATTGTATGCCTCTGGTATCTTGTGGACTCTAAGGGGTAGCGTTATCCTCTAGTTAACACAATTGGGGGTGTTTATCCATCCCTAGTTAAACCCTTCCCCTCACCCAATGGGTCGAGTGCGAATTTTTATTGAGGTTTTGGCTGGACATAGATACTGATCTTTACATTCTAACACAGAATGAAGTTGATATGTTATCGTCTGGAATGACACACACATATATAGTTATATACATACACACACAAACTCTAGGATTTGTTTCAGTATGCCTCAAACCGAGCTTCAATGGAGAAAATTTTGGAGCCATTGCAATAGCTTCATTTTCTACGAAAATTTGCTAAAAGGTAGTGGTTTCTAATTTTCTGGGCTTGATTACATGTTGGACACTGGTATGGAGATCCATGAAGAAAATGTAGCTCCATGTGTAAATCACCCTTATTTTGTTGCCTATGGCCACCAACGAGGATGCTAACGACACTATCTGAGTGATAGTATTTATCCGAGGGTTAATTTTATCCACTAGGTAATTCGGCATTGATAAATGACTCACATCCTTTATGTAGAGTATAGCGCTATACTCGATATAGCTATCCAGCAGTTAATGTAGGTAGGTAATTTATTGATAAACTGGCACTAAGTGATATCACGTCATTGCTAGATCTGCCATTATAGGCATCTGTAACTTGTCAAACGCTACTTTTCAAAGATTACCAAATAGTCCCATTTCCCTAAATTTGCTTTACTACTTTCTCTTGATTTCGTTTGTCTTACTGTACCATATCATTTTCAATTTAGCTACTTCACTAATTTACGCTACTATTACTAATCACGAGTTCTTGAATTGAAAAAATTCAATCACTCATTCTTATAAATTATTTCTAGTTTGGAAACTAAAGAAATCATTTGAGCGACTTGGAACGAAGATTATGACACTCAGGCCCAATCACCACCGGGAACCAACTAACTTGTGAGTTTTATAACAGGGATCTAGATAACAACCGCAATTCAGTGTTCTGATTGCAGCAAAAAATTTAACTTCCAGATTAGCCAATCTAAGAGCCATTCATGGAGCAATCAGTTAGCATCCTTGTGCCTGCCCTCAGACAAAAAATTAGTGAAAAACAGCTGATGAAAGTAGAGCTTCAGTATTTTTTGTCCGCCGCACATCAAAATGAAAGATGCCGAGTTCAGTTTGGAGGCAATCTTTACTCTGTCGTGGCAATGTTCTTGTAAAATAATTTCAAACTGACCACTTGTTGTTAATAGGTACTTTTTTCTGTACTGAAACTTTTCCAACATAATTTCTACTCTAATTTTTCCACTATAATAATTAATGAAATGAATATTCTCTATGATAGCCGACAATGATCAAAAGCATTCTTCTTCATTCTTCTCTACTTGGTTAATAAAACAAGTAGTATGCCAGATTAGTTACTACCAAATCACGTTATTATTCTCGAACCCCGGGACTGTTCATTAACAACTTTGCGTCTAGTTCAGCTGCTTTCATTCTTGAAGCAGTTTAGGCAGCGTAAGATTTCAACATAAATTGAGATCTTTCCAACGAGAGGAGAACCATTGCCGTAGAATAAAACTGACGGAGTTACATTTCTCAACGAACAGCTCTGTTGTAAGTGAAAATCACTGGTAAGAAATTTTAGACCTCGTAAAAACTGTCAGTAATTCTGGTTTTTTACCAAATTAAAGACATGAAAATGTCAAAATCGTTGTCCACTTATTGAAGTGATCCACTCTCTCCATACATATTATCATTTGGAGAATTTTCACTTGGACTAATTCTGTGAAATCTTCGACTTTAGAAGATGAACTCATCGTTTCTTCATTATCATGAAGGAATAGGAAATCCGTAATTACGGAAATATAGATGGGTTGTGTTGCGTTATGAGGAAGAACACCTAATGGAAAAATAGAGTTACACTATTAATCAAGATGGCGAGCGGTGAAAGCGTTTTGGATCAGTGCTGATCCGAGGGTTAACCCAATCCAACTGATGGATTCCGGAATCCGTGCGTTATCACAAGGAGATTCAGAGTCAAGCGTTGGTGGAACGGTCGTTTCGCCGTTTTGACGAGAGAACTCACAATTCTAGGTTGACCCAAGGAAAAATACCGTTGGTAGAACTGGGCTGGTGGGTATCACAGTATCCTTATTTATATCCAATGCTTGATGTTGTACAATACTAACGGTACATTTTCCACTCACAACCCTGCCCCTCTCCACATTCAATTTTCCTGAATATTAGGTTCCAACTATATAATAATTTACTCAATCCATTATACTTACCACAGCATTGTCAGTTAACTTGATCCTCAGAAGATTCTTACTGTGCGTGTACTTCATATTGTACCTCACCTGCAAATTAAAACAAATTAGTAGATTCAGACAATTGGTTAACATGAAGGCAAAATCCTACCAACCTAATTCATTATGATATATTATGATAATAATACAATAATATTTCACTTTGAGGGAAAAGTATGTGAAGCACCCTCTTCTATTAGTTCTGAGACCTACTGGTTCAAATACAAAAAGTCTCATGATAATCGTTTTTAATTTTCATCACAATTCCATCAGCCATTTCAAGAGACGAATTTGAATTTTTACATAGAGAATAATAATTGTCATTCGAACTGAAACATTCGAGTTCAAAAATTCAATTTTGTTTTGACTGATAGCAAGTTGTATCATAATATATCAATCTGTGAATCAATTCCACTGCGTACACAAATCATATTCTTTAAATTCTCATCATTGTACTTGGGAGGAAACAGATAGGGTTTGTGCCTAACAGTTTATCAAGTTGAAATATTAACGATTACTTACTGACGATTATCCCAGTTCAATGAATTATGAATAATTCTTTGTTTTTAACGTTATGTGAGTACCTAATACATTAATGATTTGTGTATCGACCGTAAATGTTTAGATTTCATTTTTTTATTTTTATTATGATAAAACACCATGAATAATTTCGAATTTAAAAATATAGTAAAGAGGTAATTTTTTGGTTAGGTGTTTGGAATACAAAAGGTAAGTAGAAGGTATTGAACAAAAAAGTTAAAGAAGTAGCAATGCCATTTACATATTGTTAAATTGAAAAGGTAGGTATTGAATGAAGATAATGAAGAAGGAACGCAATTTACATATTATTTCATTAACAATATTACAAAATATCAGAGAGCTCTACTCACTGATAAATGAAAAGTTTGAAGGCCTGTGGAATGGAAGTAAATACAGAACCCTATGAGGAAAAAATTACGAGAAATATGGTAAGCACGAAAATTTTAAATTATTAGATATGTAGTTAAACTGTCTCCAGAAGACTTCGCCCTGGGAACGCAAACCATCTCTGGTCAACCTAAAGAATGACAATAAGACAGTAGTTACCTATTATTTATTATATTATTACCGTAATGAAAATTCTTCCCCAAGTTACTGACCTTCATTGGATCCTGGAGGTAGAGGTTTTGCGCAGCTTTCTCAAACTCATCCCAACTGTTAAGGTACATACTGCAGGAAAAGTGAACTACATTTAAAATCTTTCATTTGAACCTTATGAATAACAAAATATTTTTGACTTTATCAATGGATAGAATCCATTAAATTTAAAAAATGCTTATATATAACAATTTTTAAATAGAAGCATTTTTACCCTCAGGAAAATTATCTATTGTCGTAGAGACAAACCAGTGGAAAAATCAATCTAACCATGCAAGTCGTTTGGTGAAATAGACAATGTTTACAGTAACTTATAAACTCAAAAGTTTCTAAAATCTGAGAGAGCTCCACTACGGGTTTTTATGGCTAGACAGTATGAACCCCTGGTTCAGCAGTAACAAACTCAAGGCCTCATGCCTAGGCTACATCTCTATTCACATAGATCAAAGAGCTTATAATATGTTTGTTCACAGTGACCATCAAACCGGTAAGAAACGGTTGGAAACGCGTTTGGTGCGTTCGCAGTGTCCATTTGGGGAAATCTCTGATTGTATAGCATCCATAGTAGTCCGTTCGCAGTGACCACCAAACCAGTTAAAGCCAATAGCCCAGTCAAATTAGAGAAAACAGGAGAAAAAACTCATAGTAAAGAAATTTCTTCACTAAGCTCTTCCTTCACACGTCGTAAATCTTATCTCAAAAGTCCCCTGGTATAGGGGGGTGAGCTCGGCGAGGGGGGGGGGGTGTTTTTCTCCTGTTTTTCGACTTCTTTTCGGTTTTTTGCCTATAACTCGAAAAGTAAGCGTTCTAGCGACTTGTTTACTTTTACCAAAATTAAAGTGCATAACATTTCCTACAATTTGCACTCCTGACTTCATTCTCTACGATTAGGCGTTCCGCCGCTAGAGCGCGTTAAAAAGTAGGTATAATTTCAAAAAATCAGCAAAAAGGCCTTTATGCTCTTTTTACCCAGAAATCATTCGTATGAAGCTTCTGGGTGACTTAGAATACATCATGACTTGTTTTCCGAACGTCAGTGATGCTCGTACAGTGGCTTGAGCAGGTTTCATGTATGTCTTTTTTTTTTTTTTTTTTTTGTTCTTCGCTTACATCCTGGAAACTGCGATAACCATAACATATTTTCTGCAGTAGTGGTCGATGTGGATGCCACAGAGGAACATCCGTACGGGTTTCTCATGCGATTAGCGAAGTTAAGCAACGTCGAGCGTGGTGAGAACTTGGATGGGTGACCGCCCAGGTAAGGGTCAGACGTCCAAGTAAATTTCGCGCTTCTGTAAGGCGAACCCCTCTCCGCTCAAGGGGGCGAGGCGATGAGTAGCTTTAAGCGAAATCATCAGAACGAATCTCTTCCACCATTTGGAGGACAGCTAATAACGTCCGCGACGCCCGAGGCAGTCGGACGAAAAGCCCCAACCTGGAATGGTTGTCTACTTTACTACTACTATCAATATAAGATTATATGCACCTCACTGTAATCCGATTTTGAATTTTCAGTTTGACTGTGGATGGTGATTCTCAATGGATGAAGAGCAGACACCTGTGAAGATTGATGACCCCTTCCCCCTCCCACTCATTTTGTGAATAATACTTCAACATGGGTTATACTGTACCTGCACATTAAACATTTTTTGGTGAAACACAGCTCATTTTCTTTAGTTCCTTTTTTTCTTTTCTTTTTTAGAGCCACTGTGTTTTATATACATATATATTCACCGATAATTCAAAGTGAGTTGGTAAGGGTGTTGAAAATATGTTATGGTTATCACAGTTTCCAGGATGTAAGCAAAGAACAAAAAAAAAAAAGACATACATGAAACCTGCTCAAGCCACTGTCTGAGCATCACTGACGTTCGAAAAACAAGTCATGATGTATTCTAAGTCACCCAGAAGCTTCATACCAATGATTTCTGCGTAAAAAGGCCTTTTTGCTGATTTTTTGAAATTATACCTACTTTTCAATGCGCTCTAGCAGAGGAACGCCTAATCGTAGAGAATGAAGTCAGGAGTGCAAATTGTAGGAAATGTTATGCACTTTAATTCTGGTAATAGTAAACAAGTCGCTAGAACGCTTACTTTTCGAGTTAAAGGCAAAAAATCGAAAAAAAAAGTCGAAAAAAAGGAGAAAAACACCCCCCATACTAGGGGACTTTTGAGATATGATTTACTATGTGTGAAGGAAGAGCCTGGTGAAAAAATGTCTCTACTATGAATTATTTCCCCTATTTGCCTCTTTTTGGTCTAATTTGACTGGGCTACAAGTTGTGGATCGGTTTGACTGATCAGAGAAATTTCTGCTAACCGATCTGACGGTTTGCCCCCCCCACCACACCTTAAAGTAGCCAATCAAATTATTCCATTGTGAGATGTATGGGTAGCAGGGGCTCAGCAAGCTGAGTTTACCGTAAAGATGAGAAGATAAGCCAGCCGAAAGAGATGAGATAGCAGTCCAATATCTGCATGTCGTGCACTGTTTACTAAGTTTTGCCATTGCATTTACCCTCGTTTTACTTCTACGGTCATTTATTAACCCTTTGCGGTCGAAAGTTGAATTCCGATCGTGTCCACAAGGACGGGACCCGGTCAGGGACCGGCATTATGCATGTACCTAACAGGACGGCTTATTACACGCCATTATATCTTTCAAGGACGATAAGCTTTTTGCAATAGGTCACCTAAAAACGGTACATCACGTTTGAAGACATATTCATCAAATAAAAGCACATATTACCTATTATTATTATTTTTTTTAAATTGTAATCATTTCCCCAGAACAAAAAATATGAAAAATTTTGGACGACGTTATTCTTTATTTATTTAGAGTGTCATGTTTGAGATGGGAATATGATGAGCAATGTATTTTTTCCTTCCTTCACCATGAAGGAAAAAATACATTTTTCTAAAAACAAATTTATTTTTCAAGTGAAAATCATATTTTACATCATGATTCACATGTCTAGAAACAGTTATCAGTGAGAAAATAATGATAAAAAGTCGTCAAGTAGTAACCAGTCACAGAAAGGTTTCTCATATTCCTTCCCAATGGGTTCATTTTATCAATAAAGTGCTGCGATCTATTGTCAAAAGCTTCAGTAAAACCTACTGAATTGCCCCCAATATTTAAAAAATACCAAGCTACCACCGGGTTTCGTCTGTGAAGACAAGAAAGGGCGCCGAGCAGTGACCGGCATTCGACCCCTACGAGGTAACAAGGTCGCCGAGCAGGGACCGGCATTCGTCCTGTGAGACATCCCTCTCTCAAAATGTTCCGTCCTAATGCGGATATTGCCTAGCCGGGTCCTGACCGGGTTTCGTCCGGAAAGGGTTAAGAGTTTCCTACTCTTGAGTTTTGTGATATGAAAAATCTTAACCGATCTGACGGTTTGCCCCCCACCACACCTTAAAGTAGCCAATCAAATTATTCCATTGTGAGATGTATGGCTAGCCGGGGCTCAGCAAGCTGAGTTTACCGTAAAGATGAGAAGATAAGCCAGCCGAAAGAGATGAGATAGCAGTCCAATATCTGCATGTCGTACACTGTTTACTAAGTTTTGCCATTGCATTTACCCTCGTTTTACTTCTACGGTTATTTATCAAGAGTTTCCTACTCTTGAGTTTTGTGATATGAAAAATCTTATTGGTGACGATGACGTAGAATGGGAATCTTCATCGGAAGAGTGTGGGAATCTTCCTGCAAGATAAACACCGCATTTTCCCATAAAATCATCAGCTGGAGACAAGAAAAGATTGAGCACGGATCCATATTCCATGGATTTCTTATTCCTGTTGGAAGATTTGTTACCAATGAATATTTTTCATCAGGTTTCATTTTTCATTCAGGCTATCTCGGTTATTACTTTATTAATACATAAAATGTTTACCTATTCAAATGTTGGCGTGAGCTTACCAAGCAGGTTACAGCAGTTGAAGGCTACACGACAGCTAACTTCAGTCAAACCCGTTCGCAGTGCGGATTTGGTTACAAACGGTTTGAAATTAGGTTTAAGTCACGCATGTGCACTAAACCAATCACAAACCTGGTCGCCAACGGTTGGCAACCGTTTCCAACCGGCACTGCAAACAAAGCTAATAAGACTGGTCGTGGAGGGGGAAGAAGCGACTTAAGACTCCGCCCGAAATGGGAAGCGAATCTGGATCGCCAATTAAAAAACGATAAAAGTAACGATATTTGAGCATCAATAAGCTTAGGAGCATCGATGTACGTTATCAAAATCTCAGTTCAAATTCATTCTAACCAAATTCGCTCATTTTTTCCGAATCACTTGTTCACTTCATAAATACTCTAACAAAATTATTTCATCTATTATTTCCCGTACGATTATTTAGGATGGATTCAATTTTTGAAATGTGGTTTTGTAACAGTGTTGGAGGTTACCCCTCCACCATAAGAATGTCGGAAAACTGGCTTCATGAGCTCCCTATAGCTTAACCCACACATGCCCTCACTAATCCTACTATCAGCTACCTGACTTTGGTAACTCTCATTGTAACCGTACTTAACAACTACCTTCGTAATGCACAAAATGGGTAGATCCTGATTCACAATAATATAACATACTCAGACCTTATAAAAATAATTAAAACCAATAATTTAAATCGTAGAAAGAACAGCATGAGCGATGGTCTGCTAACCGTGGCCGCTGGACAAAGAATATTATACCCAAAGCTACCAAACTTCCGTGGAACCTATCATTACCTAAAACCCCCACATATTTCACCACCATAAATAGGTTAGGTACTGTTAGGACATGGAAATACCTACTCTCCTTTTCATATTTACTGTCGATCGGAACATACAATCTCCATACTGCACTCACTGCTCACTAATTGCCGACATACATCACCTATAAAACCATTGCTCCAAACACACAAATTCAAGAAACCTATTTATAATTAACAACAATATAATCAGGAGACCCTTCAGGACCATATGCAGCCAATTCCAATCCGTCAACTATCAAAGATATTTGCAGCTTTATCGAAACCAATAGAATCCCGATCTAATTATTATTTTTATTTAATAAATTTTTTAAATCATTTATTTATTTGTATTCATTTATTTATAATCTTCTCACTTTCTCCTCACAATCTTGAAACCCCCTTTATAACTGGATCACCGAAAAGAATATCTACAATTACAAGAAATGAAGATGAAGATCTGCAAGAAATGATCGTCATAACCCCGAAAACCTATGCCTGACAAGATCAATCGAAGGCAGTTTTTGCACACACACAAAACTACCTAGTTCCTAATGATAAAATGTTTATGTACCCACACTTATACTAATGTAGTATGAGATATTACCAAGAATTATTTATTAAACTTCCTTTCCTATCTTGTTTAAAATATACACATTATTTACACTTTGTCAAACCATATGTATTTTTCGCAATAAATCAATGCTTAGGGCTGATTAGCAAACTGTCAAGTTCTCTTTAAACAATTTACAAAAAATTGAAATAGGTAATTTAAACTAGCATCAACGGATGTTACTGGTACAAGCTCCATAACATCTAAGAGGCAGTACATCTACTATTATAAATAATGTCACTTACATAAAGTTGAACGAGTTCCAATCAATTACCAAATAAAAATATGCTTCTATTCTGCGTCTCGTCTACGCGTGTAACTTGCTAACTTGTCACTTCAATTTACTTAAATTAAAAGGAACGTTAAAAATTTCGCATTTGAAGTAACGCCAAGAATGCGGTTATAACACCATGAAGACTTCAACGTGATGGACCTCAATATTGTTGTTGTTGGTTCTTGGGTTAATATGAACCCCTTATTACCAAACTAATACGTTAATAATTAATGTGAATTATTAAAAAGGGATTTGTTGAATCAAGAAGCACGTGGTCGTATGATACAATTATAATTATCTGAGGGTAACATAAAATGAGTCTGGGAAGGTTACATGAGGATTCACCATTTGTAAGTAATTGAATGTCTTCTGAGTGTGTGACATAATCAACTAAGTCATAACAGTTGTAGAAGGCTGCATCACGTTCACGTCATGCTTATGTGCTGATTTTCGCTCTGGCGGCTGCAAAATTAAAGTCGTAAACTGTCACCTCTGGTGATACCAAATTAAAATTATTATTACAAATACAAATTATAAATTATTACTTACCCATACATTGCATCAGATGGTACCTACAGTGGCACCTACATTTTACCTACAGTGGCAATGCAAGGGGGAGGGGCGTCAAGACAGTCATTAGTACGAATAGTAGTGAGGAGGGAGGTGTGGTTTGAAACCATGATGTGCTAGCATGGGACAAGGTGCTGATGTACAATGGTACAATGATGGCTGATGGCAATTTTCAGCTAAAAACTGAATGGTTATAACTTTAAGCCGATAGAAAGAAACTGGCATCATAGGTGGGTTGAGCAGTTATTTCGTATAATTCACCCTCAGGTGGTATGTACAGTAATGTGACTGACTTTATGGAGAAACTTTGTTTAAATGGTTAAAAACAATAAATTAAGAATTGAGTAGGTAGGTACCTACCTATGTCATCTGGTGAGTATACACATTTCTGTAAGTATTGTAGTGTATGCTATACATTGTATGGGTATGTATGCATTTCAGTTTAATTCAGTGATAATCTGGGTCCCACTAGGTACTCCATAGTTAAATAATTATAAATCCCAAAACTGAACACATAAATAAACATGCGCTACTGGATACATTTAATAAAATAGTGACTACTGAGGTAACTAGCCTTTGTGAAAATGTTTCATGATGAATGAATCGATGGATAAATCTACAAAAGTTGTAACATAATCCTCATAACTTTACAAAGGGGGAGCCTACTTTGACAATTGAACAAAGATTGTTCCGTATCTGAGAACTAACAGCTTGAGGTTCATGGGAATCCGCTGCGCAGCGTTCTTGTCGAATGGTTGTAATCACCGACAATTTACAACGCCAGCTTCCATGAGAGGTAGATAACGAAAAGATGACCGAACAACATGGACCTATGAACGAACACGGCTCGTGTGGAAGAAGAAGAAATAACCTACGTATTGGTTACATTCTCACTCAGCAAAATTTTGAAGCCAAATGTTTGGTTTTTTGCGTCGAAACTGAAAATACTTATCTAAGTTTTTTGTATTTGTATGTAACATAGTGAATTGAATGTAATATCGCCGTCCTTCTTCAGGCTAGCAGTTAATTTGTGAGTAATTATCCTATGTACGTTTGTAAATTGATATTTTGCAGAAGTAGCACCTAGGTAGGTTTACGTTGCCTCAGTCATCCATTGCTACGGTCACACTGAAATGATTGGAACGTACCTAGAAAAATTATAATAGGAAAACCTTTGCTCCAGCTTCATGTTTCAAAAAGCCTAACGTATCCAAGATTTGCTTCCATAATGAGTCGAAAAATAGAACTGCTGATTACAGTATTTGAAGAGCGGAAACGGTGAACTCAACATGATCACCGACCTCAATTCCTTTTTGTCTTGGTATGTTAAGGACGAAATATAATTGAAAAAACTTGAGTGATCAGAATGTTCGCTGATTCCCTGCCCTCTATGTTGACTACGATGTACCTGTTGATAAATCGAGTTCAAAGCTCGTAACATCGATTCTAGACTAGCTATGGAGCGGCCTATGTTTTAGATTGAGTTGAAGAGAATATAGTGGTACTTGCTGATAAATCCTTATCTGCTTACTAGTTGGCAAATCCTGCATTCCTCAATCTACACTTCTAATACTTATAGTACATGGTACCGCACTCGAATCCCCCCCCCCCCCCCCCCCACATCCATAGTCTCCCACTTAACAAAGATAGAAAGCGAAAGCAGTTCTTAGCAAGCTGTTCGGTCTAGGGAATCGTACAGTTATTATATTGGCCTAACATCAGTTAGAAACCAAAAATTCCCTGTATCCCCTTACTCCGCTGTATCCAGAACTTGAAATCGGGGAAGCGACTACTTGTAAGTCCTCCCAGTCCACCCCAATTGTGGAGAACTGGCTATACCTATTCTTAAAAAAAGGAGTAAGTGCAGGTGAACTAGGAATCATAATTTTAGAATAATAACTCTTTGCGAGATGTACTTTTATCTTAGTATTTTCTCTTTATCTAATCTATTTATTTCCCTGTACTTACCCCTTCACAGTCTAACTTGAATCAACGAAATTTCTCTCTCGATAGAGTGATATCGCAATCTACGTTCTTTGTTGATGGTAGATGGATCTTTGGCATCAACCTATTCCTTCTAGCATGCCCCTTGGAGCCACAGCATGGAGCTAAACGCTGTCCTTTCCGTTCTAATTTGAAACGATGAGTTGCTTGTGAAGGCTTCTTTCTTGTTTGTTACTTTTTTTCCCGAAAGTACTGGGGCAATGTCCCGATCCCCCCCCCCTCCCCCCCCCTCATGTTTGGTGAAAACAGACGTCTATGTCATATAACGTCAACAACTTAGAACTGATGTCATCAGCATTCTTATTGTTCCAATGGCACCATTGGACTGTCAACAGTTGTTGAATAGTGATCTAGAATGGTGTGGACCATTGTCCAACTTCACTACTTCCTCCTTGAACTCGCTCAACAGTAGCAGAATTAGTTAAGAAGAACATGTGAAATTAAAAATAGAAATTTGAGTTAAAAACTGTGAACTATGAAACCAACATAAACTATAACAACCTTAGATGAACTACCTCATTATTGTTTCTATTTGATTCTATCGATTTAAATTGGGATCAAATGAATTGATTCAAGAATGATTAAAGACGCTGCAAATTTATTTCTCATAGATTTATCATTTCAACGTTACATAGCCCTTCAGCTTAAATTAGTTGATTTTATTAAAGGTATTGTTACAGATAATTTTTCCAGTATTCTCCCCAAAAGTACATCATTTCTATCAGTATATTCAATGCACACAATTTCGTGATCCCCAGCCATATTGCAATAATGTCTCAATGCTTGTTTCCAAACAACCAATGAATACGGGGTTTTCCCTTTTTCTTACCTTAGATTTACAGTTTCATTATGGCGGCACCTACTACCACAGCAACCGTTGAATCAACTGACGTGGAGATGAAGAACGTGGACAGCCCGGCAGCTGAACCTGAAGTGTCAGGCGATGCTACTAGTATTCAGGAAATACGGGAGAACATCAGACAGATTGAAAAAGCTGTCCAAACCAAAGAGCCTCGATTCATTCTAAGAGTTCTCAGGTATAATTGAACGTAGTTTTAGACTTTTTAGATTTTGAGAGATTCATCTTTGATGTTTGCATTGTAAGCACGGGCAGGTGAGCGGGACATCGTGGTGGGGTCTAGAGAGCACGCTGGGTGCCAGATCACATATCCCTTCCACAATATTTGAGCTGTAAATTTTCCTGTTGGAGCTACAATATAATTTGTTTTCCTTTGGTACTATTTAGAACCTAAGTGTGGATTGTAATTTATATATAGATTAGATAATGTAGTACTGAGCAAATAAATCTGAACACAGTCTCAAAATCAAATATTTATTGGTAAATATAAATATTAATGGTCCATGAATAATTAATAGGACATGTGTCCTCCTTTGTCTTTTAAGAATTCTTTCAAATGTTTGGGCATGGCTCTCACAGGTTTTTCACACGTCCTTTTCACTTCTTCGTCGTGAAGGAGGGAATAATCAGGTTTTTCGTTGAGTTGCCGATCTTCTGGAGTCTCCCCTTCAAGTTCCCCCAAAGATTCTCAGTTGGTTCGAGATCAGGGGAGTTCCCAAGCTAATCCAGCACGTTAATGATCATGGAAGATTGTCATGAATCTTCCTGAAACACGCCATCTCCTTTGGCTCAAAACCCACTGGCCCAAACGAGTGCGAACTTGGACTGTGTGAACCAGTGAAAATGGACTGTGAAAAGTTAATTTTGCTTGTACAGGAAAGGAAATATCTGTGGGACCAACGGGAAACGAACTATCATATGCGACATATACAAAGACGATTCGATTTCGATTTTAGAATGTAGGTTGTCAAGAATGTATTGAAATGTATCCTTTCTCATTCGAAAATAGGAAAAGTGGTGGTCATTGTCGATTTGAAGATCATGCCACAAATGAGAAAATTCACCGAACTCGTTCCTTTTGGCGTTTATGTGATTCACCCACATTTCCCGTCTTTGCTGATTTCACCTGTGCTTGATACGTCGATGAATCAAAGGTGATAGTTCCAAAGCGAGAAATTCTTCATCAGAATCTTAATCAGAAAAGCTGTTCTGAAGAGCCATCTCGTCTATTACGAATCCGGACGAATACTGAGCCAATGGACGAGAGGTATTCGCACGATTTCGGACGAACGGCGTTCGCCAAAATTGGCCTAAGGGTTAACAAACGATACAATCGGCGTAGTTTATTAGGCGATTTGTACTATGTCCCTCTAGTACTGATTTAGTGACTAGTAGTTTTCGAACAAAGTAGACTGTGTGCAGCGGACATGCAGAGATTTTATTAGAGATTATACTGTATTTATTAGTTTTTTTTTATTTAAATTCATATTTCATATATTTTTTTTGTTAAATTAAGATTTCGAATTATTTTAAAGAAAATTATGTTAGGAAATAAAAAGTTAATTGTGGAAGGGGTGAACGGAGCGGGTAATAGAGATAAATATACCGTAATGTTTCCATATTCTGATTTGATTTCCGTGAATGGTTTTTGTTCGACCCCGATTTCAGTCTAGTTATGCAATAAAACTTGGAAGTCTCAAATTTACTATTGATGGAGGTGTAAGGAGGGGGTAATCCTGATAAATCATGCTTTTTTCGTTTGGATGTGCTACAAATCGGAGATTTCATTTTGTGGACGGATTTTTGAGAGGAGGAATGAACTGTAGTATTTACGCTATTTTCAACCGATTGTTTCTAAATGTATTTTATTCTTCCCCCCCCCCCCCCCTTTGTTTTATATAATATTTTGCTTGGTATAATTTGGTCACTGTAGGAATCATTCTCAGTAAACAAAAATTTCATCACGGTGGGTTAGGGAGCGGGGGTAATATAAATATATTTTAGACCAATTTGTAAAAACAGTTCATTTAAATTTTATAACGGTTGTGATGATGGTTTTGTGATAGGCGATATAGAGTTGTTCCTATCACTGTGGGATTCTATTTTACCTTCTATCAACCGCAGCACAAACATAGTAGTTTCTTTCGACAACTGGAAACGTGTGTGAAAATCTACATCGTCAAGTTCATTAAAATAATCCGGGCGTGGCCGAACCGTGCACGGTCTTCGTTCATATTCCAAGAATTGAATGATTTCATCCGAAAAGTCCGAATCCATCAATTCAACTTCGTTATTATACATCATAGGGGTTAAAAAGGTTTTCTTGGTCTATTGATTAGAAAGGATCATTTTTGAAAATGACGAACCCAAAAGGTGCTAATTCCTCTTCGAAACTGAAATCATATTAAAATATTGAATGAAACTATTACTTCCTTCAGTTATAACATTTTGTGTTACAAGCCTTATAGAATTGATGACAAGTCATTCCCATTTAAATCTTTGGTCGCATCATTTCTGTTCCTTCCAGGTCGTTGCCAGTAACTAGAAGGAAATGCAACCCTACGGTTCTCCGTGGTATCATTACTGGATTCTACACGCATTCTACAACTGAGAGAGATGCTCTGATGGCTTTCGTGGATGAGCCTATGGAAACTGAGACCACCACCGAGAAGCAAAGAATGAGATCTAGCAAGAGCTCCGCCAATCCTTTGCTGCCTGAAGTGGATGCCTACCTCCACCTCCTGATCCTCGTCAAGCTCATTGACGCCAACAAGTTTCAAGATGCTGTGAAATGCTCAGATGCTCTCATGACCAAAGTGGTGGCTCAGAATAGAAGAACATCTGACCTCATAGCGGCTAAATGCTATTTCTATCATTCACGAGCTTATGAACTCACGAATAAACTTGATGCCATTAGAGGGTAAGCATAAACATAACAACTGTTGATGATTGAACCGGAAGGAAGTACCGGTTTCGTTTGCTTTGTACTTATTGCTATTCCCTATCTGTGTGACACTCACCGGAAGGAAGTTGGTAGGACAAGGTCACAAGGGGTCAAGGAGGACACGGTTGAGATCCCGGAACTCGGCGGTGGGGGGGGGGGGGGGGGGGGGGGGGACTTGGCGGAGAGGGGTGTGGATGATCTGAAACAGAGGGCTCTGTAGGCGTATTGTTGGAGGAAAGGATCAAGGTTCAGAATATGAGCAGATGAGGTTTGTGAAATGATAGGACTGTAATCTAAGCAAAGAATCGTATGAAGCCCCATTTGCGGGAAAAATAAAATAAAGCATTTCAAAAGAAAGGATGAGTTTGTTGTACAGCAATTTTTGAGCACAATAAATTGCTCAAAATAAAAAATATTTATATACTGCGAAAATCAGTAGACGTAAAAAAAATGGCTTGAAAACGTTATATCCTATAGCAATATAAACATCAGTCATATGACTCATTATAAGTATTTTAACAGTTAACTAGAATATTCGAAAATTTATCCTATGAATTATGAAATAGTATGTGCTTGAATTTAATCAAAATTGGCTTATAAAAACTGTCAACAAATTTAAAAAAAAACCAAAAATTTATTTGTAAAGCTGAATATTATTTAGAAAAAGTTGTTCGCCATATGAAGAGTAGTTAACGAATTTTTCCACGCTAAATGCTCAAATTTCAAAACAATTTAACGTAAACATGATGCATACAATCATGCTGTATGACTGGAACTTTTTTTTTTTTTTTCCAACTAAACATTTGATCTAGTAACTTTTGGAATATATTTCAGGTGTTTAAAATTTGAATGATTGGGGATAAAACTGATGAATCTTTTATGTTTTCACAATTCTCATCTAATTTTAGTGATTTTTTTTTAAATCCAGATCCTAGATAATCTAGATCTCGGTCCAGATGCCACAAACTGAGAGTTTCAAATTTATGATCTGTAGGGATGAATGAAGGTGATCATTACGATAGATGATATTTTCATGTTCCCCATTCGATTTCCACAATTTTTCGTTTGCTTAATAATCTTATGGCCTTTTGCAATAGCGAGCTGCTTTTATACCACCTTGTACTGTAGTTCGCACATAACAATTAGCTAGTACTTTAAAACTTTTCTTGCAAACCTGTGGTTTTCCTCTTTTGAACATGGTTATCCTTGTATAAAAAATGTTGTTGGCGACCTACATATGCCTCATAACGCTGGTCATTCTTCCAGTACAGATTATCTGTCTGGTAATGGTAGTTCAACTGTGTGGAAACATTCACTGTAATCACTCCCTGGTCACTTGTAATAATTTTAATTTCTATAACTTTCTTTTATTTTTCTATAGGTTTCTCCATTCACGTCTTCGAACAGCTACTTTACGCAATGACTTTGAGGGTCAGGCAGTGTTGATCAACTGTTTACTGAGAAATTACCTCCATTACAACTTATATGATCAAGCCGATAAGCTCGTATCGAAATCAGTGTACCCAGAATCAGCTAGCAACAATGAATGGGCTAGATTCCTCTACTACCTTGGTATGCAGTTAAAGTTATTTAAAAACTAGGTGTAGTTGCGAACGGTAGAAAGTTATAATGGATTTCCTGCTAATTGTAATTTTCTATTTTATTTATTATTATTATTTTTTATCAGGACGTATAAAAGCTGCACGTTTGGAATATTCTGAAGCACACAAGCACCTAGTCCAGGCCCTGCGTAAGGCACCCCAGCACGCTGCTGTTGGATTCAGGCAGACTGTTCAGAAACTCGCTGTTACAGTTGAGCTTCTATTAGGTGACATTCCTGACCGTCAGATCTTCAGGCAAGCGCCTCTTCGCCGGTCACTAGCTCCTTACCTGCAACTCACCCAAGCTGTTCGCACAGGAAACCTGAAAAGGTTATTGTAATTACTAAATATCTTCTTCGTGTAATGTTATCAAGTTCACCACTACAACCAAAATCCACAGTTATATAATATTACTATAGGAAGCATAGATACTTGAGAGTTTTCGTGCAAACAGTATAGATTTCTAATGTTTCTGTTGGTTGTCAAGCGAACCATAGCATATTTTTATGTATTTTTCAGATTTGGAGAAGTGCTTGAAATGTTCGGAGCCCAATTCCGTTCAGATCACACCTTCACTCTGATCTTGCGTCTTCGTCACAATGTCATCAAAACGGCCATCCGATGCATTGGACTATCTTACTCGAGGATTTCTTTGCAGGATGTGGCGAAGAAATTGGGACTAGATTCTCCCCTAGATGCTGAATTTATTGTTGCGAAAGCCATCAGGGATGGTGTCATTGAGGCCACTATAGATCCAGAACACGGGTTAGTTTCTCTTTGGCATTTGTTTGATCAGCCCAAGTATAAATTGTAATTACTTCCCTTATGGATATCACAAGCACAATTACGAGTATGTTTGGTTATTAACAAGTTAGAGTCATATAAACTTGGCGTAACAACCCCGAAGTTTATATGATACCTAGACAGAATTCAGGCTCCTGAATTTCCCCCGAGAGGAGCCTAGAGAAAGACCATCACCTTCATCCACTCTGCTAACGACATCAGTTTGACCAAATCTCTTCGATATTTTCTTAGTTTATTTCACTATTGAGTGAGGAAGTGAAGCTGCGTCAGGGAATGTGATGTTCACAGTCAGGCTCAAGAGTGTCCAAAAATGTCATATTTAGATTCTAGACATAAATTTATGGGGTTTCACAAATGGAAAATTTTCTAAAAACGTATCCCAGCTGAATTGCTCATCACGTACAGAAATGCTCATACAAATAATAGTTCATAAAGTCATAGATAGTTCAAATTCACAAAATCATAGTTCATAAATAATCATAAAGTCCAAAGCCCCCCAGATCAGCTGAGTTAGATCGGGAGCTAGTTTCTTTGCTATTCAACCTATGAAGCTGAAATTTGAAATGGAGGCCTCTTGTTACATCTAGAAACTAATCATAAAGTTTGAAGCCCCCTAAATCAGCAGAGTGAGCTCCGGAGCTAATTTCTTCGCTATTCAACTTATGAAGCTAAAATTTGAAATGGCGAACCCTTTGGATGTTTAGAAACGAATCATAAAGTCTAAAGCCCCCCAGGTAAGATCCAAAGCTAAGTTCTTTGCTATTTTAGCCTAAAGTAGCGGCGGATTTAATTTTTTTGCTATTCAACCTTTGAAGCTGAATAGTTGTAACCGTCCACCTGTAACGCCTCAAGATATTACACACGAGCATCTTCATCCTTCACCAAAACTTTTTCTATATAAGCTAAGATCGTAGAGTAGGTTTTGGAAGAAAGTTTTCAAAAATATACTTTGGACTAATTCACAACTTTTTATTATTAAGAACAGTTATTTACACGAGTAATGGTGCGGAGATCACAGACAACGGAAGTCTGAGGGGCCTGTAGAAGCCGGTTCCTTTATAATAGTTCGCTACTGTCTAGTCAGCAAAAATATTACGTTACCTCTTCTAGAAGGGGGTGTGAAGAGGATCTGATCCGTTGGTGAACCAGGTGGAGAGGGCTTGAGTCAGTGTTGTTACAAAGACCTGGATGGTTGCTTTTGTCTGTGGCAAAGTGCATTTCATTTGTCAAAATGGGAGTATCCGAATATTGTTTCATATAATTTCTTATTGAGTTAAATTGTGATCAACAAGTTATTGGAATTAAATTAGTTTTGTTTCTGCCAGATTGGAGACTATTTATTATTACATCTCCTGTTCTTAGTATATAATTGACTTCTTTATTAAATGCAGTGTTCTATCTACCTAGAAGTTTATTTATTTATTTTTTAGGTATATGTCAAGTAAGGAAGTTATGGACATATATTGCACCCGAGAACCACAATTGGCCTTCCACCAAAGGATAGCTTTCTGCCTGGAACTCCACAACCAGAGTGTCAAGGCCATGCGCTACCCACCCAAGTCCTATGGCAAAGAGTTGGAATCAGCAGAAGAGCGACGGGAACGCGAACAACAGGATCTTGAACTGGCTAAAGAAATGGCCGACGAAGATGATGACGTTTTCCCTTAAATGCTCTTGCGATTACGTTTTCTCCGCGTTGTTTGCTATTCAATGTTACACAAATTTATCATAATCTTGAATATTAATTATTATTTTGATTTAATATAATAAAAACAATACCTAGTATTGTCCAGCTGTCAATACGTCCTTGAAACTTCTTCAGTGCTACACTGGTTATTTTTTAAGGTTATTGCTGAGTATTGCTAGAGCTCAGTATAGTTTCCACAGAAAAACTTTTGAAAATCGTTAGTTGCTTACAATTAATGTTTTTGTAAAATTAATAGAATATAGCTTTGATAGAATGACACTCCTGAATTCTAATATTGGGTGAAATAAATAAATTGCCTTTATTTCCTGTACAAACATTAGTAGGTTAGTACCTACTTGTATGTCAATAGATATAAGAGGTTTATAATAATATATAAAATTAACATTTAGGGCCGTTTTCACATAGGAAAGTTTTGATTCGAGTTCAAGATGCGGTTCGACTATTGAGCAGAGATTATCCACAATATTAGATTTCACCATGTAGGTTCAAGGATCATCTTCGATCAACTGGCGTTTGGTGTTGAAAGCTTGATCATGGCCGGTTACGGAGGAGTAAACTCGGATCAACCTTTGTTGTTCCTTCTTGTTTGACACACCGCACCAAAATTTTCCTGCAATTGTGAGATCCGTGTTATTTATCTAGTGATGATGTCAAGAGCTCTCACACGGGCAATTTTAATAATTTTTGAGGATGAAGAGCGTAATGAAAGTTTTGAGAGAAGGAAGACTTCGATGTTCTAGATTAAAAAAGAGACTTCATCACGATATACCAACTCTCCAAGGTATCTGCTATTGAGGTTCTAGAGCGCATTGAGCACCACCTAGAGTATTCTAGGTAAGTGGAAAAAGGCAATCTACTATGGACAGCTACTGTAATCAGGCATACCTAGTTTATTTCATTCCCCCAGAAATTATTTATTTGTACCCCCTCCACCCAACTTTGTCGTTTTACGTTTCAAGGTGCGTTGAACCCAACTAAATCTGCAATCATTCAGCAATCACCTACAACACGAACTGAACACTCATTCACGAGACAAATCGTCAAACATATGAAAAAAGTCGAACTTCTTGCTCCTGCGCTGAAATTTGTCATTGTTATTACTTTATCATTATTCACTGCATTCAAAATCGAAGTTCAACCCCCGCTCAACTGTGGTCAGGGGCGGATCCAGGGAAAAAACCTCCCGCTCGGACCTCGGTAAAAAAAAATATATTTCTTCAATTTATTTTGACATATCATTTACTCCTGTAATCTTTAAACTGCAGCATACCTCTAACGAGCATTACAGTAGTATATTATCAAGTCCAAGATCGATATTACTGAAATAGTCTGAGGGCTGATATTGACATTTCCATCAACCAAGTCATCAACAAATTTGGTAGAAAACAATGGCTTAGAATGGATGATTGGTTTGAGGAATAAAGAATCTGAATATTAAAATGTTTGCTGCCATTTACATTTTTTATTACAAATTAGGACCTATGCTTTTTCACGGAATAGGTGGAGTGTTACTGCAAAAGCAACCGAATGATGTTAGGGAACCCATTGCTTACATTTCACGAACGCTCACTGATAGTGAACGCAATAAATTTTTCTAACATCGGGAGGCAAGCGCTGTGGCTTGGAGTTATGGCAAACTGAAAGATTATATCTTAGGAAAATATATTAGCTAGGTATAATAGAGACGGAATATAAGCCTCTTCTCGGCGTTTTAAAGTTGAAGGAATTAAATGATCTGACTTCAACGCATCCGAATTCAACTCATGAGATTTTCCTACCACCATGTGATTTGCACTCCTGGTAAGCATTTAGCTACCAGTGATTGCCTGTCTTGTAGCCCCACCACTAGCTATGGTCACTATGATCTTGAAAATGAAGTTGAGGCATTTATCCATCAAATTTCATCTAATTTATGTGAGTCTGATCGATCATCTGCTGCACAAAAATCCGACCCAATTTGCCAAAGCTTGTACGGTTACCTATTGTCTGAGAGGCTGGCCAGAAAATTGTAAATTACCAACCAAAATGAAACCCTACTACCCCTCAGGCGATGACATTAGTGTAGTTGAGGGTGTAGGGTATAAGGTGGCCAATAGTCGGCCACCCATGAGTTGTCGGCCACTTACTCAGTTTTACCTAAAAAATCAATATTCAATAATCTTTGAAAACGCGTATCCTTCGTCATCTACATCATTTGTGGGCCTAGTGGCAGTTTTACCAATATTAAATGAAGACAAGAACAACCTGTTGAAATTCGTCAAAGTTGAGAACACTGGTGAAGTTCAAAGTAGAGTGGAACGTCATTTTTTTACTAAGGTAAGAGGTAATTGGATTTAAGGTTTCTAGGCTACGATTTTGACAATTTCTTCTTGAAGTTGAGATTTTCTGATTCTATTTCATAAGAATACGCGAGTTTTGTAAGAAACTTAATTTCCAATTGGTTCAAGTATGCTTTCTAGAAAGAAAAAAGCAAAACTATTTCCAGACAAAAAGAGGCAGAAGGAAAAGCCTCGTTGAAAAAACGAGTTTTTTCAAATACACAATGGAACAAATAAAACGCAACATAAAATAATGGCCTACCTTTGTAAAAATAGAACTGGAAAACAAAATGTACAAACATTCAACATCTGACTTTTTGTGGCGATGTGTCAAAGTTGAGCTTGAGAGGAGGATAAGCCCATCCATGTGATCCATGTTCACTTAATGTAATTAATGCATGCGTTCCCTTTGTTCAAATGAAACGTTATAAGTATAATTTATTCTTAACAGTTATTAATTATTGAAATACCCATGTACCTTAACAGAAAACTTCAAGAAATCTTCGAAATAAGCCGATGAACAGCAGAGCTACTGAATATCAATAATGCTACATGGCTGCTAGGTCGGCACTACTAAAATCTGAAGTAACACCACCACCATCAAACAGATAAGCGATAACGTTCCAATTCATGGTTGTTTGTTTGATCAGTTCTTCCTTATTCCATTGCTTGGTGGGCTAGTTTGTATAATGCTTGTTACGTTAGGAATTCAATTCAGCATTTATTACGAATTCTGTAGAGAAATAATATGTTCAATTTGTACGAATCCCCTTTGTGTCGATTGTGCGCTGAGCCCAGCGCTAATGGTATAAGTTTGAGTGCTACTGACGATGAAGGGATTTCCAACTGCGAGCTCATCAACAAGTACTTACCTTTGAAAGTGAGGTTTTCTATTTATCTATAGGCACATTGATTTTTTTTCTGTAAGTAGCATGTCTTGGAAATTTGCATCATGAACTAGTCTCGTAGGGAAGTTACCCTCCTCCTCCACTACAAATTTCTTCTGGCAGAGAAAAAAGTATACTTTGGTAGGTATAGGTACATATAAATTCCTTGTGTCATCCAAGTTACATCATGTAAAATCGGATTACCACGGTGCTGAAGTTTCAAATGGAGTACCATGATGGCACCTGTACTTGATACAATGTTTACAAGACCTGGATAAGCACTGATTACCTGGGGTTTTGAATCTTGAAATGTAGCCCCTCTAGAAAACCTCGAATACAATTACCAAGTACGGTGGCGCACTGATCAGCTGAGAGGTCAGTGGGGCTGATTTCAGAATCGTCTAGGGGTTGTTGTCATTAGTTCCTAGAGGAGGCTGGACCCAGAGCTGCCTAAGCCCCTTGGGACAGCGTATATTGAGATTATTCTACTTGGCTTTCTTAAACGGTTACGATTTATTGTCTGATTATCCCGCAATATTGTAGAAGTGGAAAGTGACTGTTTCTAATGACCTACCACAGTTGAAACAGCCACATAGAACGCAAATGTGCGCACTCGTTTTGGGTCATCCTGGTTTCTTGTGACGAACAATGTGTTTCAACAATTCTTTTAGCGAATTTTCGTAGAAAATGAAGCTATTGCAATGGCTCAAAAAATTTCAACAAAATATAACAACTCAACAAAAATATAACTCGAAAAATTACGAATCATATGTTCATGTCGCATGATAGGTATTTTCGTGTAATTGTGGTGAAGCTCACACTGCTTTGTATTCGTCTTTCAGGTTGTGGACAATGGCGAATTTCCTCGTACTTTGTGTTCTGGGTGCCACACCCACCTCCGAAATACAGTAATCTTCTTCGAACTTCTTATTAAAGGACAACGAATTCTTCAAAATCTCTATAAACAAATTCTTTTGAAGGGTCAGTCTACAGGTGAGCAGGTTATCTACGATCGTTGATGTAAAATTTATTATTATTAGTCCCTAGATCATTTGAAGCCACTTACAAGCTTATAACAAACCGCTGTATCTGTTCTTCGGAACCGAACATTGATCCGAACCTTTCAGCGTAACATCACAGTGTTCCAAACATCAAACTGGACATCGTTCTGATCATAAGGTCATGCTATAGAAAATGAAAGTTTTGAGGTTCGTAACGGTGCACCGTGGATCCTGTCATGAACCTAGGAGGGGAAATGGACCGGGCATTGAAGAGTGGGAGGTACGGAAACTTCCTGAAGTGGGTTCCCTGCTGACGGGCAGCTAGAGTAGAGGGCATGGCCTTTTTACAAAACGTTTGAGGACTATGGTTTCAGTGCGCACCCTTCACTTTGGTGGCTCAATTAGCTAAGGCGTCAGCCTATGACGCTGCGATCTAGGTTCGAATCCCTACCGCATATTTATATTTTTTCGTTGTTAGTAACGAATCCCGTAGTTCTAAATGGACTGTGTTTTTCAACAACCGTTCAAGTCGGCTTGAACGAAACATTAGCTAGCTTCAGATTCTTTATTTTTGAGACCTCCTCTTCCGATCCATTGTATTAATACATAACGTTCCTTACTGTGCACAATTGACAACAATCGATTAAGAAGTGCACGGGTTTTCGTAATAATGAACTGGAAAACTGTTTTGCAATAACCGTTCAAATGTGGATGATCGGTTGTTGTTTTCTTATCTTGACATAATTATATGGTATTGTTCAACAATTGGTTGACTGGACAAATCCTATTCTTCCTCGATGGGGTAGCTGTTTCTAGATTTTTCAGAACCTTTCAAGTTGATATGACTCGATACTTTTTGGTTTCCATCATCTGTTTATTAATTTTCATTAACGACTTGCGTTAATTCCCATTTATTAGGCAATTTCGTGCAGGTCGATTCCTATAGTGCCTCTATCTCTATACATACATACTATTAATTAATAATGTCTAAAAAGATAGCTCTAAACCATCCTAGAACTTGAATGATACTGAATATGACTCGAGAAAAAATCCAAATTTCAAATAATTTGGGCTCTAGTGACAAGGAAAGTTTGTGCTTGTAAGACCTCATGGGGAATTAACTGATTGATTGAGCTCAGTGGTGCGTGAATGCAGTCAACACAAGCAGGCAAGTAAGCACTTTCGACAGTGGAACAGCGTTGCTACGTTGGAAAACTTGATCCGTGCTAGCTAGCTCTGTAATGAGGAAAAAGCCCCCCCCTCCACTAACCACTGGGCTAGACCACACCTCTTTGCTACCACGGAGGACCCCCCTCAGCACCCTGCAGCACAACTCAATTCAGCACACGACAATGGGCGTGGCAGGGAGTGGATGCCCGTTCCATTTCCCCTCCTAGGTTCATGGATCCTGTCCACACTAGTGTCACCTTATTCAGGACCTTTCTTTGTACTACAGTGAAAAACCTCCAACGAACGATCGGTTATGTTCTGAACCTCATCCCTTTGAAGTTTTGTCACCCTGAACCTCGGATTTGATCGGTAGAGAAATGGTATGGACGGATGTTACTAGTTTGTACTTGGCTTTATACCTAAGCAGTTCATGTGTATGGTATTGTGTGTGATGATAACTCCTCTATCCATTGAACTTGAATCAGGTGTTCATGGCAGCTCTTATCGCGATTTCAAGTATAAAAGTTTCAGTAAAGTTAAGACTAAATATTGGATTGTACTTACCTACCTGAGCCAGCCAGAACAAATCCATGTATTGAGTGAGTTCTGCAAAGAAATGTTCATCTCTTCAACTTACTTTCTGAAGCTAAAAAAAAAATCAGAATACGAAAAAATTCGATTTTAGAGCTTTCATCCCTATTAAAAACTTCAAATATTTTAATAGCATTTGCATCAGATTTTTGGATGGGTAGAAATAATAACCAATACCTACTGCCATCATCGTCTTTCAAGGATTATTTCTCTGAACGTTCTAAAAAAATTCTTAATAGTAATTTTCACTTCTTTTTGTATGAATATTATGAAAGGCTTGTTGCGCTGAAATTCAAACATTCGTTTTACTCATCTTTATGGTAAGAGCAACTATAAAGAAGTATAAAATCACCGGGTGACACCTTGGTTGAAGTAGCTTACATTCATACCTGCATTCTAGTCCGTCAAGCCCGATCTAAAATTTCCCACCTGATCAACCTCAATGTTATCCAATTGGTACAACATCTGATTACAAAAACTGTCTAGTGACATCGTAGGCTTACAATAGCTCAGAAACCGTCATTATGCATCTCATGTACCACACTCAAACTCATTTCTCTTTCAGGAGCTCCTGTAGAACCTACCAAAACTTTCTACCTCACAGGTGAGAAGGTTTAGCGTTTTTTTTCCCCCCATAAAACTACCTACAGTAGGATCTCTTAACCAGCTTGCTTAACCTTCGATTATCCAGCCATCCAGTTTCTTTTCTTTTTCTTTATTTTCCCCCTGTAGTCTTCATGTCTTCACTCTCAATGACCTTTCTGGAAGGTGAAGAGAAGAAAACTCTTTCCTTGTTTTGCGTATCTCGAGGGCTGCACGCCCTTCCCGGAAGGAAAGCACAACTCCCTTCTTTTTTTCCAGTGAATCAAAAATAAAAGCAATGTATGCATGACAAGCAGTCAAATTTAATAGCAAATAGCACATGCGAAATGTACAAATATATAGCTTAAAAAAAGAATGTGGTGACAAACCTAACTCCCTGACGCTTTGGTGGCACTACTTTCGAAACATGTTTTTGTATCTCTTCTGAGCAATGAGTCACCTCAAAATTATGTTCCATGCTATGAATAGATTATTTACCAATTTCAATTTTCTTAGTTGATGTTACATAAATGTTCCCAGGTGATTTGAATGACAAGCTGTATGATGACAACCATATTGCTCGAGGTGAAATTGATGTCATTGGAGTCCAGGTCCCGAAGAGGAAACGAGGCCGACCTCGTAAAAATGAACCACACGCTTTTACCAACTCTTTCGAAGCTGTGGGTGTGCCTGAAGTCGAAACTCCCACTTCAACGCTTCATCTTGAGCCTCTCGAGGAGAAAGATGAAGAAAAGTCGTCACCTGATGGTAAACGCCGCCGAAAGAAACCACTCAGGTACAATAGCGGGATCTACAAATATCGGTGCACTAATCTATTATTAGATATTCTTATTATTTATTTTTCTCGATGAATCCGACACATGGAGACTGAGAAAGCTATTGACCATCCGTAGACCTGCTCTTCTTTGTAACAACATTGATCATCCAGGGCACTCTTGCCTGACCTATGTTTTTAGAATAGGATGGAATAGAAGGTTTTTTATTGCTATCATACACATAGGTGCATAACATTAGTCAAAGATTACAAAAAATAAGAATTCAATCCACAACAGGTGAATAAAAACAAACAACGTATGTATATGATTGGAAGGAACACATGTATATATTAAATGGTAATTACAGTGAAGACTTTTAGCTCCACTGCAGTTCAAAAAAGTCTTTCATCGCGCGCAGGGCGATGTCCTGTCTACATCCGTCTTACTGTAGTTGAGAATGTTTTCTCGCTCATCTGTCTGATCGTAGCAGGAATGTGATTGAACAGTGAAGGGCCCATGTAGACAAAACGAAACTGAGAGCTGGTGAGTCTGAAAAATGGTATGATTAGGTTATTGCGGTTTCGTGTTCCGTAAGCATGGATGTCACATCGCTGTGAATTTGAATTTATATTTCTGTAGGTGTGCATCAGCAGTTCATATATGTACATTTCATACAGAGTTGAAATTCCAAATTTTTTGAAGATTGGTCTGGCTGGACCAAGGGGAAGGTTTCCCCAGCAAGAATTCTTACTGCATGCTTTCGAGTTCTAAATATTTTTTGTACATTGGATGAAGCACATGGTATGAATCACTTGTTGCAAGACGTCTCAGGAGGAATAGATTCTTGTAGAATTTTGTGTGCACCACTTCAAAATGAGCTTTCCAACGCAGTTGAGAATCAATTTTAATACCGAGCAGTTTTATGTTAGGCTGGCTCGTAGTTATATTCTTACCATGACTGACAATTAAACCATCTTGCATCTTCGTAGGATTTATCTCAAGTCTATTCGAAGTGAACCGAAATTCTGCCAGGCCAGTCTGATTCCATGATTTCAGCTCCAAAATTCGCTGATGCTTATCCGAGACGACGAACATGGAATCATTGGCGTAAATCAACGAGCCTTCGCCAACGAAGGAACCCAGATCATTTATGAAGACGATACAAAGCAATGGGCCTAAAATGGAGCAGAGGCTGAACCTGACAACATTTATCTCCACACTCTGGTATCTGTCAGTCAAGTATGACTCAGTGAGTCTCATTGGTAAACCTCTTAAATTCAAGCTTCTGGATGAGGACATGGCGAGGGAACAATTCAAAAGCCTTGGAGTGGTCTCACATATTCAGTATCAACGACAGACCTGCCTCCAATCCCCCAGTAACCCATTCAATCAGTCTCGTCACAGCACTCACCATCGACTGCCCTTTACGAAACCCCTGCTGCCCATCATCCAGGAGATGACCACCTTCGAAGAATTCCCGAAGTCGGTCTCCGATCGCAGCCTCTACTATCTTGCCGAGAAGGGGAACTTGAGAAATTGGACAAAATTCTTCCAAGGATGTAGCATTTTTTTATTCGACCGTGGTACATGTTCCAAACCCGAGAAACTAGGAAAAAATTGAAAAGTGTTTGCAACTGCAACTATCCGTAGGTTTTCACAAGGATAACAACAGTAAAAATAAGTGAAAAACTGAGATAATTTGAGTAAAAAACGTAAAAATTAGTGAGAAGAATTTGAGTCGGCCATGAACCAAAAAGCAAGTGAGGAGCCTTCTAGATCGGGGAACATGGTGGTCTGGTGACAGGGATGCCAACAGGGTAGTGGATGGATCAACAACAGCGAGGCTTGTACCCACAGAGTGTGGGTTTTTTCAAATTTCCGGGTTCAAAAATTGCTCTAAATAGGGTTGTCTCTCGGTGAGTTGTTCACGGAGTAGTCGTGGGACAGTGGACACCCTTTGCTGTGCCTATCACGGTAAAAATGAGAATCTGTATCATGTGGTGCAGCAGTGTCCTTGTACTCACGGTGGCCGCATCCTTCGTCATGATGCGGTTGCCAAGCAGATAGCAGGTGCTTTGTCATCCAGCGGTTGGGCAGTTGAGAGAGAGAGAGAGACTATATCACATGCCGAGTGACCGGGGCAAGAAGCCGGATATCGTTGCCGTCAAGCCCGATGGGTCTGCCATAATCCTGGATGTCCAGGTTGTCAGTAGCAGCGTGGACATGGAGTAGACCTGGCGGGCTAAAATAAATAAGTATGATAGAAATGACCTGCGGCAAGCAATTTCCGAGCTAAAAGGAGTGGCGACCAATAATATCTAGGTCATGGCTGCAACCGTGTCATGGCACGGGGTGTGGTGTGGGAAAAGCGCCACGGAGTTACTCGAGTTGGGCATCTCAGCAGGAGTGCTCCGTGGTATCACCACCCGCGTCCTGAGGGGTTCTTACTTGAACTGGTGGTCATTTTATAGGGGCACTTCCTTTCATCCCATTCTTTCTCCTCACCCTGCAACTTCCCTTATCCCTAGAGCCGGCGTTGGTTAAACCTGAGCGTCCTCCCCACTTTATTTTATTTTATTTGTTTAGTTTTCAATTTGATGGTGTACCCCCCTGGCCTTTGAGGGGAGTTTTGAAAAAAAAGAAGAAGTGTGTGTGTGTGTTTGCCATCTTCACGCTGCCTGCACCTGCTCATCCTTAGGGGCTTGTGAGCTGGAAGGTCGCCCCTAAGGCGATCAATGCTGCTGACCTTGACTTTGTCAGGCAGTAGTTGTTGTCGTGCGACTGAGCAACACAAACTGCCCCAAAATCCAGTTCTTCCACTAATGCACTGCATGAATCAGTAAAGTAACTCCGACTTTGCTCTGAATCCACCATTTCTTCCCAGAGGATTGAATGGGCTCCAGAGAGCATTGGGACCTGCGACTATCGCCATTTTCATGCCATCTATGATCTTAGAAGTGCTATCTAATAAAGAAATAATAAACCTTTGCTTAATCATTTGCAGCGTTTTTTATTTATGTGTTTATTTTTCATGTTTCAGATACTTGGAATCTATTCAAGGAAAAGAATTGGAAAAAGTGTTCCATGACAATGGGGTTACCGATGATGGTTTATCACAGAAAGAAGATGATCCAAATGAACCAGGTGACTGCAAAAATTAGCTTCCCTATTCCCTAAGCTGCCCCAATATTACATACACTTAACTTATCACGAATTTAAAGGTAGTTGGTAATTTATTCGGGTTGATGAAATCCCTTTGAAAAGAAGTTAGCTTCATGCCCCGTTTTCTCAGCTTATATTTAACCCATCACCTAGATTTTTGTTTGTCATGTCCGCATGAAGACTTGGAAAAATTTGAGAGGGTTCGAAAAAAAACTTCAAATTTAGGTTCAGAATTTTCGGAAGTCATTGAACTCATGTAATGTTACAATAAAATATTTTCAAAATTCTTGACACAGTTTGTGTAGTAGGGTTTTATGAACATTTAAAATTTAAAAAAGGAGGATGTAAGTTGCACGATATTGGAGATAATAGGCATTTGTGCTGAAAATCAGAACAATCCGCTTGGTGAGACATTTTCCCTCCTGTTCATCAAGGAAAACAGTGGAGGCCCGGTCTATCCCCACCCTTCCCCCTAAAATCAGTTGGAAATTTCTTTCGACCCCTCTGCCTGGAACACCTTTGCCGCCTCCGTGGCGTTTGTGGCCTTCAATGTTTTTGCGAGTTCAGTGAATTTTGTCAATATTATGAAGAAATATATTTCATGTTTTTGAAGTTATTTTTGAAGCGCGCTAGTATTTTTCCTGAGATCTATGTAAAAAATTATGAAGAATGGCGTTGGTCCAAATTTTATACGCTGAATTCAGGAGAAATGAAGGGATGTAACCTTTCTGTGGGACATCCTGTATAGACACCGTAGTGAAGTTACTAGATGTTGATAAATACAATACGAAATAATCGTAGTTGAATTCAAAATTTCGTAAGTATTAGGTTCTGAAAATATGGCTGCAAACTCTGGAAGTTTCAAGACTCAGATCGAGAAGCTAGAGGGCCAAGGGAACTGGACTAGGTGGAAGAGGCAAGTCACGCTGGTTTTGAAGCATCACAAAGTCCTGGATGTAGTCACAGGTACTCTTGTCCTGGATGCGGAAGATAAAAACAAAGATATCTTTGATACTAATGATTCCCTGGCACAATTGATCTTATTAAGCTCTTTAAACGACACGAATGAAGAGCTGACATCCTCGTGTGCAACAGCTAAAGACATTTGGGAAAAATTAGTATCGGCTTATGAACAGAGTTCGAGTCAAAGAGTAGATCGTTTACTCGAAGCTTTCTTTTCTTGTGAAAAATTAGGTGGTGAGACTATTGTCAACCACGTTGCCCGTCTGCAACGAGACTTCAACGCACTCAATGTAGAACTCGAAAAGTTAGTCAAGTCAGAATTACACGATTTGATTCTGATGGGGCGGATTTTGTCCACACTTCCGTCTGATTATTTTGAATTCAAAAGTGTTTGGGAGAGTGCTCCAATCGCAGAAAGGACCTTGAACAATTTAACAGAAAGGTCGAGGTTGGTAGATATGCGACTTCCCGAGAGGGGTGGCATAGAGAATAAGAACGGGTGTCCCTAAACGGTTGACCAGCTTTGACCAGCGTTGACCGCCGTTGACCACGGTGTTCCCCTACTCCGATTAACATCAAATTTTACCCAAAGTCAGGAAAGGGCGGAAAGAACAATCTGACGAAGTTTCAACCCCCCACCCCCACACCCCTACGAGATATAGGGGTAAAACTGCTTTGACCAGCTTTGACTGCCGTTGACCACGGTGTTCCCCTACTCCGATTAACATCAAATTTTACCTAAAGTCAGGAAAGGGCAGAAAGAACAATCTGACGAAGTTTCAACCCCCCACCCACACACCCCTACGAGATATAGGGGTGAAACTGCTTTGACCGCCGTTGACCACGGTGTTCCCCTACTCCGATTAACATCAAATTTTACCTAAAGTCAGGAAAGGGCAGAAAGAAAAATCTGACGAAGTTTCAACCCCCCACCCCCACACACCTACTAGATATAGGGGTAAAACTGCTTTGACCAGCTTTGACCGCCGTTGACCACGGTGTTCCCCTACTCCGATTAACATCAAATTTTACCTAAAGTCAGGAAAGGGCAGAAAGAACAATCTGACGAAGTTTCAACCCCCCACCCACACACCCCTACGAGATATAGGGGTAAAAACTGCTTTGACCAGCTTTGACCGCCGTTGACCACGGTGTTCCCCTACTCCGATTAACATCAAATTTTACCAACATCAGGAAGGGGCGGAAAAAACAATCTGACGAAGTTTCAACCCCCCACCCATACGAGATATAGGGGTAAAACGGCTTTGACCAGCTTTGACCGCCGTTGACCACGGTGTTCCCCTACTCCGATTCACTTCAAAATTGAATCGAAGACGAAAAATAGCAAAACAAACAATCTATCAAATTTTCAACTCTCTACCCCCACTCCTCAACGAGCAATAAGCAATAAACTATTTTGACCACATTTGACCACCGTTGACCACGGTGTTCTCGTACTCTAATTCCGTTCAAATTTTGATCAAAGACAAAAAATAGCAAACCAAACGATTTGCCAAATTTTCAACCCTCCACCACCCTCTCACGAGCAATAAGCGTAAAACTGATCACATTTGACCACCGTTGACCACGGTGTTCTCGTACTCCGATTCCGTTCAAATTTTGATCAAAGACGGAAAAGATCCAAAAGAACAATCTGTCAAAAACTCAACCCTCCACGTACAACCCCCTACGAGCAATGAGCGTATAACTGACCACATTTGACCCCGTTGACCACGGTGTTCTCGTACTCCGATTCCGTTCAAATTTAGATCAAAGACGAAAAAAAGCAAAACGAACAATCTGACGAAGTTTCAATCCCCCACCTCCATCCCTGTACGAGCAATGAGCGTAAAACTGACCAGATTTCACCCCCTTTGACCACGATGTTCCCCTACTCCGGTTCACTTCAAAATTGAATCGAAGACGGAAAATAGCAAAACAAACAATCTATCAAATTTTCAACTCTCTACCCCCACTTCCCGACGAGCAATGAGCGTTAAACTGTTTCGACCACATTTGACCACCGTTGACCACGGTGTTCTCGTACTTCAATTCCGTTCAAAGTTCGATCAAAGACGAAAAATATCAAACCAAACGATTTGCCAAATTTTCAACCCTCCACCACCACCCTCTCACGAGCAATAAGCGTAAAACTGATCACATTTGACCACCGTTGACCACGGTGTTCTCGTACTCCGATTCCGTTCAAATTTTGATCAAAGACGAAAAATAGCAAACCAAACGATTTGTCAAATTTTCAACCCTCCACCACCAGCCTCTCATAAGCAATAAGCGTAAAACTGATCACATTTGACCACCGTTGACCACGGTGTTCTCGAACTGCGATTCCGTTCAAATTTTGATCAAAGACGAAAAAGATCCTAAAGAACAATTTGACGAAGTTTCAATCCCCCACCTCCACCTTTGTACGAGCAATGAGCGTAAAACTGGCCAGATTTCACCCCCTTTGACCACGGTGTTCCCCTACTCCGATTCACTTCAAAATTGAATCGAAGACGGAAAATAGCAACACAAACAATCTATCAAATTTTCAACTCTCTACCCCCACTCCCCGACGATCGAGGAGCGTTAAACTATTTCGACCACATTTGACCACCGTTGACCACGGTGTTCTCGTAATTCAATTTCGTTTAAATTTTGATCAAAGACGGAAAGTAGCAAACCAAACGATTTGTCAAATTTTAAACCCTCCACCACCACCCTCTCACGAGCAATAAGCGTAAAACTGATCACATTTGACCACCGTTGACCACGGTGTTCTCGTACTCCGATTCCGTTCAAATTTTGATCAAAGACGAAAAAGAGCAAAACGAACAATCTGACGGAGTTTCAATCCCCCACCTCCATCCCTGTACGAGCAATGAGCGTAAAACTGACCAGATTTCACTCCCTTTGACCACGATGTTCCCCTGCTCCGATTCACTTCAAATTTGAATCGAAGACAGGAAATAGCAAAACAAACAATCTATCTACCCCCACTCCCGGACGAGCAATAAGCGTTAAACTATTTCGACCACATATGACCACCGTTGACCACGGTGTTCTCGTACTTCAATTGGTAATTGTAAAATCGAAATAGATAATTAAAAAAATATTGAAGAAATGAAAATTTAGATTTCTAATTAGATTATAATTGAAAAATAAATCAAAAACAGAAAAATAAAAAACGCTGCAATTCATATTTCTGTATTAGTTACCTAGTCTAGGACGCTTGGGGGCTTCGCGCCTCGCCAATGGGTTCACTCCATTACAGTAACTAACAGGACGCCATTATTCCGGAGATGAAAAACAAAAGACGACTCCAATTACGGGCTTCTTGATTTGCTTGATTATCAGCTGATAAAAATGGAGATTGCGATTTCAATACATCCTACCTACATACAACATACGAACCTTCTCAATGGTTCTAGACGCTAATTTACAGTTGAAAGGCAATTAATAGCAGATAGAATCGCATGTACCGAAAAACTTAAGGCTTTGACCACGGTGTTCCCCTACTCCGATTCACATCAAATTTGACCCAAAGTCAGAAAAGAAAGAAACGAACAATCTGACGGAGTTTCAATCCCCCACCCCCACCCTAGTACGAGCAATGAGCGTAAAACTGACCACATTTCACCCCCTTTGACCACGATGTTCCCCTGCTCCGATACACTTCAAAATTGAATCGAAGACGGAAAATAGCAAAACAAACAATCTATCAAATTTTCAACTCTCTACCCCCACTCCCCGACGAGCAATAAGCGTTAAACTATTTCGATCACATTTGACCACCGTTGACCACGGTGTTCTCGTACTCTAATTCCGTTCAAATTTTGATCAAAGACGAAAAATAGCAAACCAAACGATTTGTCAAATTTTCAACCCTCCAACACCAGCCTCTCAAGAGCAATAAGCGTAAAACTGATCACATTTGACCACCGTTGACCACGGTGTTCTCGTACTCCGATTCCGTTCAAATTTTGATCAAAGACGGAAAAGATCCAAAAGAACAATCTGTCAAAAACTCAACCCTCCACGTACAACCCCCTACGAGCAATGAGCGTATTACTGAATCGGAGTAGGGGAACATCGTGGTCAAAGGGGGTGAAATCTGGTCAGTTTTACGCTCATTGCTCGTACAGGGATGGAGGTGGGGGATTGAAACTCCGTCAGATTGTTCGTTTTGCTCTTTTTCGTCTTTGATCAAAATTTGAACGGAATCGGAGTACGAGAACACCGTGGTCAACGGTGGTCAAATGTGATCAGTTTTACGCTTATTGCTCGTGAGAGGGTGGTGGTGGAGGGTTGAAAATTTGACAAATCGTTTGGTTTGCTATTTTTCGTCTTTGATCAAAATTTGAACGGAATTAGAGTACGAGAACACCGTGGTCAACGGTGGTCAAATGTGATCGAAATAGTTTAACGCTTATTGCTCGTCGGGGAGTGGGGGTAGAGAGTTGAAAATTTGATAGATTGTTTGTTTTGCTATTTTCCGTCTTCGATTCAATTTTGAAGTGAATCGGAGCAGGGGAACATCGTGGTCAAAGGGGGTGAAATCTGGTCAGTTTTACGCTCATTGCTCGTACAGGGATGGAGGTGGGGGATTGAAACTCCGTTAGATTGTTCTTTAGGATCTTTTTCGTCTTTGATCAAAATATGAACGGAATCGGAGTTCGAGAACACCGTGGTCAACGGTGGTCAAATGTGATCAGTTTTACGCTTATTGCTCGTGAGAGGCTGGTGGTGGAGGGTTGAAAATTTGACAAATCGTTTGGTTTGCTATTTTTCGTCTTTGATCAAAATTTGAACGGAATTGGAGTACGAGAACACCGTGGTCAACGGTGGTCAAATGTTTTCGAAATAGTTTAACGCTTATTGCTCGTCGGAGGGTGGGGGTAGAGAGTTGAAAATTTGATAGATTGTTTGTTTTGCTATTTTCCGTCTTCGATTCAATTTTGAAGTGAATCGGAGTAGGGGAACACCGTGGTCAACGGCGGTCAAAGCTGGTCAAAGCAGTTTTACCCCTATATCACGTAGGGGTGTGGGGGTGGGGGGTTGAAACTTCGTCAGATTGTTCTTTCCGCCCTTTCCTGACTTTGGGTAAAATTTGATGTTAATCGGAGTAGGGGAATACCGTGGTCAACGGCGGTCAATGCTGGTCAAAGCAGTTTTACCCCTATATCTCGTAGGGGTGGGGGGTTGAAACTTCGTCAGATTGTTGTTTCTGCCCATTCCTGACTTTAGGTAAAATTTGATGTTAATCGGAGTGTGGGAATACCGTGGTCAACGGCGGTCAAAGCTGGTCATAGCAGTTTTACCCCTATATCTCGTAGGGGTGTGGGGGTGGGGGGTTGAAACTTCGTCAGATTGTTCTTTCTGCCCTTTCCTGACTTTGGGTAAAATTTGATGTTAATCGGAGTTGGGGAACACCGTGGTCAACGGCGGTCAAAGCTGGTCAAAGCAGTTTTACCCCTATATCTCGTAGGGGTGTGGGGGTGGGGGGTTGAAACTTCGTCAGATTGTTCTTTCCGCCCTTTCCTGACTTTGGGTAAAATTTGATGTTAATCGGAGTAGGGGAACACCGTGGTCAACGGCGGTCAAAGCTGGTCAACCGTTTAGGGACACCCACGATTGTGCACTTATGAGTAAGAATAATGTCAAGAAAAAAAATTTACTCGAAAAGTTCTGGGTGTTTCAAATGTCATCAGGTAGGACATTTTGCAAGAAATTGTCCCAACAAAAAGAAAAGTGATAGGAATGATTCTAATGGTCCAGGGCAAGCTTATGTTATAGAAAATCATGACCGAGATCCTAGAGCATGGGTCGCGGATACTGGTGCCACTGAACATTATACTAGCGATAAGAATTATTTCGTCTCTTTTAAACCTTTTGACGTGCCCAAGCTGGTACAAGTAGGCAATCGTGATTATCTGAAAGCGTTCGGACAAGGAATGGTCGTTGTCGATATGAATGTGAATGGTCGATGGGAACAGAACCATCTGACGAATGTATGGTATGTTCCAGGCATTTGTCGACATTTATTCTCTATAAGCCGAGCAGTAAATAAGGGTTTTGAGTTTTATGCCAACGAAAAAACTTGTAAATTCACCAAAGGAGGCAAAACTTGTTTAACCGGAAAAATGATTCATCAAGGCTTGTATGTTTTAAATATGAAGGTCTGCATTCCTGGGAAATCGGCAGAAATTCATCTGGCATCATCAGAGGAAACTCTACAGCTGTGGCATGAGCGGCTTTGTCCCCAAAATAAGCGTCATGTGAAAGGTGTTTTGCAGCGTATTGGAATAGAGTTACCCGTGGAAGAAGAACTTTGCGAAGGATGTGTTTATGGAAAGCATCATCGTGATCCATTCCATATGAGAGAAAATCGACCTTCGGTGTGCGGCCAATGGATTCATGGTGACGTTTGTGGTCCTTTTCAAGATGAGTCTATAGGAGGAGCTCGGTACTTCTTGTGCTTGAAAGACGATTTTTCAAAATTTAGACGAGTATTTTTCTTGAAACAGAAGTCGGAGGTAACACGAAATTTTGAAACGTTTGTCAATGAAGCAAAAACCTTGGGTCACTCAATTGAAGAGTTGTTCTGTGATGGGGGAGGTGAGTTCATCAATGAAGGGATGAATGCAGTGCTTCGCGAGCATGGAATAACACTTCGTCAAACAGTCCCTTATACACCACAGCAAAATGGAGCTTCAGAACGTGAAAATAGAACTCTGGTGGAGGCAGCACGATCGATGATTCACTCGAAAGATTTACCGATAAAGCTTTGGGCAGAGGCAGTGAATACTGCTGCTTTTGTTTTGAATCGAACTGGACCAACTGGTCAGGGATCGCAGTCGCCTATTGAACTTTGGACTAAGTGTCAATCACCTAAGTTTGATTATTTCCGGATTTTCGGAAGCAAATGTTATAGACATATTCCTAAGGCTAACAGGAGAAAAATGGACAAGAAGAGCAAGGCCAGTATATTTGTAGGATATAATGGTGATCACAATGGTTATCGATTGTGGGATAAGGTAGAAAACAAGATTATCCTTTCTCGGGATGTAATATTTGATATGGAGCAGCCTATCTCCAAGTTGGTGATTGCTGGGAGTGATCATGAAAGAGAGGTTTCAGATGTCAGCAAAAGAACTGGAATATCAGCGATGACGGATGAAATACCTAAAAACGAAGAAAATGAAAAACCGGGATTTTCTTTCGATATTTTAGGTGGTAAAGTTCAAGAAGCGTCACGTTCGGGAGGAATGTATTTGAACAATGAACTACAACCTTCGATCTTGGCTTCAGAATCGAGCGAAATTGGCAAAGGAGAGAGTGTTGTTCAGCGAAGAAGCACTCGAGAAAAGAAAATGCCGTCCTTTTTATGTGATAACTACGTGTTAGTGGCCGAAAATGAATTGACTGTTGCAGAAGCTCTCAGATCAGAGAACAAAGATCTGTGGAAAGCAGCTATGCAAAAAGAGTTGGATTCGTTAACAGAACATAATACATGGACGTTGGTTACCCTTCCAAGGAATAAAAAGGTGATATCAAATCGATGGGTTTTGAAAATTAAAAGAAAACCTAATGGAGATATCGACAAGTATAAAGCTCGCTTGGTGGCGAGAGAATACACTCAAGAAAAGAACAGATTTCGATCAAACGTTCAGCCCAGTGGCTCGTTTTGATACTGTTCGAGCATTACTGAGCGTTGTTGCTACCGAAAAATATGAACTCGCCCAGTTCGACGTACAAACAGCATTTCTCTATGGCGAGTTGGATGAAGAAGGCTCTAAGGGTTTTATGTTTGAGGGGAGGTAATGAAGTCAAACATTAAGTTCATTGGCCTACCTCTATTAGTTTGTTGTTGTTATGAAACGTATTACCACATGTTGTGGAATGTTCTGGAAAATAAACTCATTCGTTTCTGTGTACTCTCTCAAACTTGTCGTAAATAATTTTTCTGCTTTACTAGATGTGTACACAGTTGTAACAATAAAGATTATTTAAAGAACAGCCTTGTAGATAGGGAGGAAAACTCATGGGGCTCGTGATGTACGTTGTAAATAAAAAACATGTAGCACACTGCAAGTTAGCATTATCGCTTAGCTAAGTAATCCCTCGAATCGATTTAAAGTGCTCTCTGTTATTTTTGTTTAATTTTGATCCATTCATTATGCATTCTCTTGAATTTTCAGGTGAAATGGAAGTTATAGGATTGATGCAGAATAACGAAGGAGTCTCTATAGGTAAATTAGTAGCGTGCACTCGATTAGGTGATACTCAAATGAAGAAAAAGTTTCAATTTCGCTGTGATGTGTGCCATTCAATATTCTCCCAGGTAATTCAATTAATTTCAATTCTTCATTACGTTAGTGAATGGTTTTTATACGGGCTTGGCCCGAACAAAACTAGAACACTTTTGGCTTACAGCAGTATAATTGTAGGATATACAGTTAGGAAATTCCTCTACTCTACAGCCACGGATATACTGCATATATAATACGAGCCATTCAACTGTCTTGGAAACGTTAGTAACGTAGCTAGGTAGCAAATATTAGAAACTAACTATGTACGTGAGTGAAGTTGAGGGTAAAAGTAAAGTACCCACTGGCAGGTTGGGTTCTATAGTCAACGTTAACGCTGACATCTTACCGCATCTACATTTTTGTTTCAACTCAACAATTTCCTAGTTTTTAAGGAGTCACCACATACAATGAAAGAACTGATATCATGTATACGAAGTCGTATGATCGATTATGAAGAAATACTGTGGGCTATGGAAGAGTTCCTAGAAATCATGGGACTTGGTATGATTGGGTTGAAATTTATATGGGATGATTAAATCGTCTTTTCCAGACCACCCTCCGAATTTGTGTGATATCGGAAGATTAGTTTGTGAGAACATGATGCTTGATGGATTTTACTTTTGGTCATGTGCAGGGCGAAGTTTTTGGTTAATTATTTTCAATAATTGAAAACAAATCGAATTAAAAGAAAAAACAAAATCCATCCGTCCGCCAAAGCTGTTATCCAAATCTACTGCACTGAATTTTATAAAATTTGGCTCGACCGGGATCGTTCATCAGCCGAGGAGGTTCATCGCCATCACTCCCAATCAACACTAAAGGATAGTATTTCAGTTTTGAAATATTAAAAATTCAATGTATCGAAAACTTTTGGGGTAAAGGGGTATTTTTTTGTTTGATTAATGGGCTGAAGTTCAATAAATCGAATGAGACCATCTGGGTTGGTTTACGTTCATCAGTCCGTTTCCCTTATTAAAGGGAATATGTCGAGTCTAGGCCTTTGCATGTCAGATGATGCGAATTTCGATTGACGACATATGTCATCAACTAGTGCTAAGGGTGAGGCGACGATTGAATGCTGTCAACCAATACGAGGAACCCGTCAACAGTAGATGGAATTTGTAATCACGTTCGTTCCCTGGCAGTTTTACCGAAGTTCTTGGTCCAAAAAAAAAATCCAACAGATGTCATGTGTGACGACTCACACCATCAACACACACCACCCCCACACCCCACATTCATTCCTCTTCATTTTAAACAGAATTGACTGCACCCATGGCCAGATTCCCGGCGGTCACACTTTTCGTTTTTGGAAGGAACTGTACCTTGTTTGCCTCCGGGATGGTTAAAGTGATTCACGGTTATTAGTTTCTTGTATATTTACGTAATATTATTGTCTATTCAAGCCAAGAAACAAATTTTTTACAAAAATTGTTTTTATTTTTTAAATCTACCCAATTGTTATTACAGTTAATTAACGCTATTTTCATGCACATAACTTGCCTATTCTGCCTGGAAAAATATATAGAAGTACTCTTCTTCTAGTATGAGTAAAATTTTGGTTTAATTGAATTCAGCAACTAATATTCCATTAGAAATCGTTCAGTGATGATTCTATCCTCCGCACCTGAACACCCGATAAATAGAAAACTAGAGCAATGCATGGGTGCACTGAAACTCGGAAATCCCTTTGTCGGGGCATGCGCCGTTTGTTGATACCGTTTATCAGGCCAATTTGGTGCATGTGCCCTGGTCTGGAGAGGAGCATCAGAGTCTGATAAACCTCCATTTTTCGATGGTGTAGCTCTCTGGGGCTCCAATAGAAACCGTGTTCGGGTTCCGTTGCTTCAGGATCTCTGGTCGGCTTTCATTCCCCAACCGGAGGCGTCAGGCAGACGCTACCTTGAACCCGGAATCGTAGCTGTTGGGCGCAAACCCTGTCATCGGGTTATCGCTTTAACCTAAATTTGAAATATAAATCGAGTTATCGCTTTAACCTAAATTTGAAATATAAATATTCATAATGAATATTTTGAAATATAAATAAATATTTATTGATGACTTCCGGGTAATTGGGGATCTCATTGTTCCGGGGTGCTTTGGGGCGACCCTGGATCTGGAGAATGTATATTTTATGATCCCTGTCTCCGACTTTTCGGCTTGGTGTTTACGGTTTATGCAAAAACGGGTTCCATTCGAGTTCGTATGCCTCCCTATGGGTTTATCCATTGCTCCCTACATTTTCCACAAATTGATGAGCCACATTGTGGCTGTTCTCCGAAAAGAAGTCTACCATTGTGTAAATTACCTAGACGATTTTTGGGGTACTCGCGGATGATGAGGCATTGACAAGGTTGAATACTTCAATCATTAGGTTTTATTGTTAACGACTCGCAGCAAACGATCTTTCGGCAGACTACGTCGTTTAAGTTCCTAGGATTTCTACTTAGGTCACAGGATATGACTATCTCCTTGCCGATTGATAAACGATGTAAGATTAGGGTGATGCTGGAATAGTTTGTCCTGCCCTCCCAATGCTCCATTCGTAAATTTTTGAGATGGATTGGTTCATTGGTTGTGGCCTGCTCAGCCACACCCTACGACAGACTGTACGTTCTGCATTTAGAGTTGATTAAAATACAGGCCTTAGCTGATAATGGCGATAATTTTGACTTGCCAGACACAATCAGACGAGATGTTGATTGGTTGTTGAATTATATTATGCCCTTGGAAAACCGCCTGCATAACGATGATTTTTCCTTGATTGTGTTTTGGGGCGCCTCTCTGTCTGGTTGGGGCAGTTCATGCAATTCAGATACAATTAGCGATGGGTTGTCTCACATGGAGGGGGGGGGGGGGGGGGGGGAGACGCGTTTACTTTTAATTGGAAGAAGCTACATTGTTATACATTCCCTCCCTTTTCCCTAATATTGGGAATGTTGAGAAAGATCAAATTGGATGAAGCCTAGGGGATTGTGATTGTACCTGATTGGAGCGGGCAGACCCATATGTTTTGAAATGCTGGTGTCACCAGTCATTTGTTTGGGTCCTAATCCTAGTTTGTTAGTTTCACCTTTCAGGGAGGAGGCTAATCCTCGAGCAGCGCCGTTGACTCTGTTGGCAGCATCGATTGTCAGGCAAGCACTCCTGAATCGGTGGACTCCTAGGAAACTCTAGATACTCTTTGGCTTCGTTGTCACAGGTTACCTTACTCCAATACTCATCCTCTTATGGAAAGTGGGCACAATTTTGTAAAGTTAGGGGTTTAAACCCTTAGGATTTTAATTCCACGTCAGTACTGCATTTTTTCCAACATACTATGTCAAGTTCTGATGTATCCTATTCAACTCTGAACTCTTACAGGTCAGCCCTTTCACTTTTGTCTCCCGAGAGCATAGGATATGATGCCCTTATTGCGCGTCTTTTAAAGGGCGTTTCAGGAATGCAACCCCTACCCCACCAAAATATGATAAATACGAGTCGGTTTGTGACTCACAGAAAGTGTTAGTTTTTATAGCCTTTCTAAGCTAGACTAATTACCACCAGAATTGCTCGTTCTTTTGTTATTAGCTTCAGATCGGCGCCTACAGACTATTTCAGAAATTAAATCAACTGACATTGCCTTTGACGACGATTTTGGGGCAAAAATTTTCATATCAGCTGTTATTATAAGACGTCAGCCCCTCATAAGGCTCAACCTTGTATTTTTCTGCCAATGTTTCCCCAGTGGCCTTTGCTTTGCGTAGCATCTGTTTTGAAGCAGGACATTTCTCTCACAGCTTCCATAAGGAATGATGTCCCCTATTTGTTCCTGAGGAACAGAATTCCTTACTCTAGGGCCTCTTGGCAAATATTGTCGCATTGGGTTAGGAAAGTTTTAAAAGAGGCGGGAGTTGAGGGCACTTTTACTCCCCACTCCACCAGACATTTGGCTGTTTCGGCAGCTAATAGGGCCGGAGTACCGTTGGACTCTATTTTAAAGTGTCTGGTTAGACCCAAATTCTGCTAGCTATGCTCATTTTTATAACAGGCCTTTGTGTTCGGAACAATCCCTTTTGCATTCTGTTTTTTCCAAAAAGACGGTAAATATTCTTTTAACCCCTCTGATTTTGCAGTTCTTCATTAACCAAATTTGTATATTTTATGCATGCCTCTGTTTTTATGTACGAGCATTCATGTATTTACTCTGATACATATGTCTGTTCAGTTTCATTCTGTACTATCTAATGGATAGTTCTTTTTTTGGCATTTATGTATTTGGCATTCATTATTTTAACTCTTTGACGTAACTACAATTTTATTTTGTCCTTACATCGTGTTCATGGGCTCATTGGGTAGTAGTTTTGCCTGCAGTATTGTTTTCAGTCGATTGGCATTAAATATGTCTCGTTTATGTCGATTTGGTTCTCCTTCTTCGGCCCCTCCTTTCTGAAACTACTTTTCAGGAGGAGGACTCCCAAGGCTCAGTGGGGGTGGTGGAAGATGGGCGGGCCAGGGAAAAAGGAAGAGATTCTTGTTTTGAAGCGCTCCCGGTGTTTGGGGAGCGAGTCAAAAGGGTTTGATTGGTTCGTTTCTTCCGAATGGGTGGAAAATGGCCAGTTTTTTTCCTCATCCCTCTCAACATCTACTAGTAATTAAAGTGTCTTTGGGTTTTTGAAGATGTAATTTATGAATAAACGAACTTGTGAAGTTCATTCTTACTTATATTGTGATACCCAAAGACACTTCGAGCCCACCCGGACTGCGTCCCCGATTTCTTCTGGCTTGAGGAAATCTTCCCGGATTTGAATTTCAGGGACGGTTTTTTCAGAAGTTCTGAAGGAGTGATGGACGAGGTGAGGTGGGGGGGGGGGGGGGGGGGGGGGTCGGCTGTCCGGCGCAGGGCTACCAACTGGCCAAATTTAAATGTCAGGCAAACTGAGCATTTTCTTTCGGGCGGCTCTTTTTTTTTTAATTGTTTGTTCATAAAAGGGCTCTAAATTAGGTTGTAAGTTTAAGCTGGGGCTTACAACCAGTAATCGAAGCATCTTTAGTTATCTTTATATATATTACAATTTCAGTGTTAGACGACTCATTCGAATCAGCACGGCCCCAAGTTTGTTAATCGTGTTCTGGGCGGTCCTTATCAACGAGAAGAATACCGCCACAGCCATAAACCTAACGCCGAACACAGGGGAACTTCACTAAAAGTTTAAAATTACGAATATTAAAAAAAAGTAGGTATTAGTAGTGGGAAAACTTTCTGGCAAAACACAATTTTGTGAATATTTAATTTGTATACACGTATTATTTAATCAATAAATTTTATTCATAAAATAACCCGTCGTTAAACCTAGAAAAATATATTTCACTGTTCACTTTATTTTTCAAAATTCCTCATTATATTCGCTATTCCAGTCTTGTATGGCAACTGTTGTTAATACAAGGCGGGTATAGAGACGAACGGCGACACTTTTGCAACAAACTTGGGGCCGTGCTGATTCGAATGAGTCGTCTAACACTGAAATCTTCAGGGAATTATATATAAAGAAGATTCCGACCGGTCTTTATATATAATTCCGAATCAGCACGGCCCCAGGTGTCGGTAAGTAAGAAACGTAGTGATGGGGTCTTTTTGATCAGCTGAGTGAGCTAAATTCTTTCCTATTCACTGTAGGAAGTTGAAATTTGATAGGGAGACTCTCTGTTTATTATAGGCTGTGGCAGTAACAACAGTTGCGACGGTAAGTAAGAGACGTAGTGTAATTTTTTTATTCGTGAACAATGAATCTGATAGGGGATCCATCTACAGCCCCGAAAATGTCATAGAAATAGGATAAAAACTTGAAATTAAGCTTGTTACGATGATTTGAGGATACATTTCTGACACACACACATACTTACATACAGACACAGACATTTGTGAAACGAAAGGTATTCAGAATGGTCTAAAACATAAGGTGCAAGTGATAATTTTGGCTTTAACTTTTTTTTTGTATCCCCGCAAGTAAAACACTGCTTTCATTATTAGGCTAATAGACTATCACCTGATAAATCAGTAGCAAAATATTATATGTAAATACAATTTCAACTATTATACACTCCTCGTATTGTACTTTTTGCCCTTCCCCCTAACTTGTACCTGTCCAGCAGGCATCTGAAAATAACTGACTCCCACAGGAATCAAAATTCGTGAAACACGTTGAACGGCACAATTCTTTCAAGTTAAAATGCACCCAGTGCGAAGAAGAATTCAATTCCCCCGAAGATTTGAAAAGGCACAGCTCTGAAACGGGGCACAATACCGCTCCCGATTCTATTCCACAAGAAGGTGAAGTAGAGGAGAACGATCCCGGTGGCCAGCCCTGGACGGCAGGTCAGGTTATTGCTGAAAATGGGAAACACACGTGTCCCATCTGCCAGAGAACTTTCAAGTATGTTTCATGATATAAACTTGTTAACAAGAAATAACACCTCCAATAAACAACATATATTATTTTGTCATCCAATATTATTATCCTCCTTATTAGGGAACAATATTTTTTTAATAAAATTTTGAGAATCAAGGAAGATCCATATCACATACGGTAGATGGAGGCAACTGTGAGTATAAATAATATAAAGGGCTATTCTCTGATTTCAATGTTGTTTTCGTACATCAAGATACGTGCCCCTGCATCACTTTGGATCCATTATTAATTTATTTTATTTATTCAAACATTATCCATAAGTTCGTAATCCAAAATCACATTCCCTTTCAACCTACAGATACAATTTTATACTTGATACCTATTGCTGGAACTTCGAAACATCAGCTGATTGGTGTATAGTCATCTCAAAAGTCCCATAGTTCCTTAGGACCATTGCCACAGTGGCGCCACCTATGGTTTGTTGACTCAACTACCTCTAATATCTCTATATATTAGGGGTATTCATGTTTCTGTAGTTTCGACGTCGAATGCATGCGGTCATTTACGATAATTCGGTTCACAATGGGCTCTGGCCTATGAAAGTTGAGTTTCGACATCGAATCATCAAACAGTAACTACAATACTACCAACTGGTTAGCAAAACATACTTATCAATAAAACACGACTGTCATTCTCACTATCCAGATCAACTGACGTGTCAATAAAGTTGTCCAAATTCTTGAGTTTTAAGTTTATAGACAGGTGAGATTTATGTTTATCGTTCGACAAATAATTTTACCATTCATTATATAACCAGGTTAAGAGGTAACCTGCTCTGATTTGGCTTTCACAATTCCTGCTAGGAGCGTTTCGATTTCTCACGATTTGACGTGGGAGCCTCATCACTTTTCTATGAATTCAATTTTCGAAATAAGCCATAACCCTGATAATTTATACTCAAAGAGGCAACTTCGGCCATTTTGTATTTTTAGCTATAAATTCCGAGATAGACGGTTGTGTCAAACAAAAAAGTGCAGTAAAAATGGATAGGATGTGTTTTCAGGATACAAACAGATCGTTCCAATTTGACTGTGCTTGGAAACTGGTAAGCCTTAAATGATTTACTGAAATCCTCACTTTTTTAAATAACTGGAAAAGGTTTGTGTGCACAACATAAGCAGCAATTAACTCTGAAATTCACTCTCTATGTCTGTAACACTTGACATTGATTTCCTTATTTGGTATAAATTTCAATGTATTCATGTATTCTAGAGCCTATTTTTCGAAAAAAGTATGTTCTATGAGATAACTTCAGCCACACTTTGATAAAAAATAAATAATAATCATCCTGCGAAAATTCTTCGAAGACCTAACTGTTGGTAGATAGTTTTTTCCCCCTTTGTTCAATATTTTTATCAGACATTCATTTTCAAAAATTGGCCAAATTCGCCTTTATCTACAGCATACCTACAGACAGGTACTGATAAGAAGTAGGTTGCCGCTAATGACCCTCATGGTAAAGGTGCGGCTTAAACCACTAAGTAGCAAGAAGTAGGTGTTAGGTGTACTCAGATTCTCCTTTTCTGTGGGCCATTGCATTAGTGTACGATAAATTAATATCGATTCCGTTTTCCCCATATTTCCATAAAGTGAAGTAAATAATTTTATTGTATTGTTATTCCTCCTCTTTCGAATTTGATAAATTTTTTAGGTTTGTTTTGAGCTTGAAGAATCACATGAAAACGGATCATGATGACATTGCTGGAGTTTTCCCGTGTGACATTTGTGGTAAAAAACTGAAATATATGTCGTCCGTTGTTTATCACAAAGAAACTGATCATTATCCCGGCTCTAAATTTGTATGCTGCAAATGCAACATGATATTCAAACATAGGTACGCACGCTTTTTATCATTATTTTAAAGTGTTGTTTGTTTACCTCATCTGTGACGTCTAACTTGTGTTGAATTCTTTGTAAGGCGACTTCTCCAAAAACATCACTACATTCACAGTGAAAGTACGACGGTTAACGGCCAAGGGAATCTGAAACCAAACGAAAACATCGAAGGTTTGAATTGCCCCGATTGTGGGAAGTACTTTAAATCTAAAGCGTATCTAAAGATTCATGTACGACTCCATGGCGAGAACAAAAGTTATATTTGTGAGGTTTGCAACACTTCGTTTCAACATAGATCCGCACTCATGTTACATAGAAGGCAAGTTATTTCAAAGCAATCAATATTTCATTATAAACTCATCTCTATATTATTTGTACTTATCTATTGTACTCTAATTAAACCAGATGAATCCCCTACATCAAAAAACAGTTTTAGCGAATTTTCGTAAGCCGAAGTTATCGCAATGGCACTAAAAAAAATTAAAATAATAGTTTCCCACAATTTTTCATCATTCATCTAGCAGGTCATGCCCCCTACTTATCGTTCACGCCGAAACAAAGCTTTTGATATGTCATTTGACGTTGCAGGAGCTACACTTTGGAACTGTTTTGTTGCATGCGTTACTTCCTCGGGCGGTTCATACCTGCCATAAAAGCCATTTGTTCAGCCCTGACCAAAATTCGAATTTTCCCGCCAGTGCTGAAATGTAGTTGACATGTTGTCTTCCCAAACTTCCAACAGAGCGCATAAGTCGTTCAATGTTTTTATCTCGCTTTTCATATATTTAATGATGGAACTCTGATAATATCTAGTTTATCCCGACCATTCCGTAATAATAATACGATTTGAGCTCCCGAAGGTGCAGTGAAATTGTGAAGTATTGATTGTAAATTGTACGAGAACTTTATATATTGTAAGCACTGCATTTGATCACAGCGCCCTTCCCATCCTGCGGACGACGAAGGCAAATGAATACCAGTCTAATTTCCGTCTCCCGTCCGAGCCAAATGGCTCTCCCGCTTATGTTTGTGATCCCGCCTTACAGTCATTAAAATGAACCAGGATTCCGTAAATTTGTGTATTTATTTTCTTCCCGGATTAAACACCATTTAATATATTTGTATGCAATCCCCCCTCCCCCTCCTCACCATTTCAGCTTACTACACTTACCAGATACTTTTATGGTATACGCTATTTTTTGTGTGATTGGTTATTCAACTAAATTGTTCATTAGCTTACGATTTTATGATGTCATTTGTGTCTGTTCAATTTAGACAACTATCTACTATTTATTATTATCACAATATCGGACACAACATTATATTATTGGACATATTATATATTGTGGTCTGGAAAGAACTTCAGACAGAGTGACCATTAAGAATTACATATATGTACTAATTTTTTGCTACTGAAACTACCTATAGGTAGCGGAAGCATTGTCTTCACTTTCAGGAGATGAAAAATTTTGGGGTATCCGGGTTTGGGATCATGGGACGAATACTCAACGGGTTTGGGATCATGAAACTATACACATCATTCTGATCTGTTTCTGTATTTTACTAAAGGGATTGATTTAGGATTTTTATTTTATTTTTGAGAGGCGAGCTTGCGAGCAACCAGACCACCTAACTATACACATAATTCATTTTTCGACAACACTGAATTCCCCATTTGAGACGGGAGACCGAAACATTTTCCCTGGCCCTTGCGCTTTGATCCCAAACCAGTCATAATTAATTTAATAGTCATCAATTTCTGGGCTCCCAAAGTGCTCAAGTTTCAATACAAGTCGACTCACATCATATCATGAAATTATGTAAATTCGCTGATATGGTCATGCTACATGACTTTTTTTTTTTAATTAAGTACACGATTTTTATAGGAGCATCTTTGTCACGTGATGCATTAAAATGACGTGGAAAATCCGAGTTGATCATCCCATATTAATTTCATCACGATTATGAAATCCTTGCTGCACGCATAACTTCTACAGTTCACATTCTATTTTGATGAAATTGTCTAGGAATGTGCGGGTTAGGCTAAAGATGATCATGTATGAATTGATTCCACATAAATTGATTGTTTTCACTGCGCATGTTCTAACGTAAAATCTATCAAACGTCGGTTTCTCATGGCCTATTCGTCCAATCTCTCTCAAATTTGAAGGGTATTTGTTAATGACGATGTGATTACTCCTCCTTTCATTGCGATCGTATCATTCGAAGCTGCTGCCCATGCGTGAACCGTAAATCTTTGTAATACGCATGATTTCTACAGTGTTTATCTGATTCGATCATAATTCATATTATCAGATTATTTAAACTTGAATGATCTTACATTCATGTTAAAGATACGAGGAGAATATGTGCCAACCCTAACTTTGCAGAGGTTATTAAATTTTTATTGTACCACGTGATAACTTATTGACAGTAGTATTGTAAAATAGGGATATTTCAAACTAAGATACTTCACTGAGTTTTGTTCATTATGACTGATGATTTTTTCACTTCACTGCGTCTCAAGTAAGCAAGATCAAGTAGTTTGGTACGCTTAATTCCTCTGGTGATATCACTTGCACCAAGGAGACGGACAGCTTCCTCGTTGACATATCTTAGCCGATGGAGGTGGCTCTCAGCTTGTCTGTCTTTGTCTTGACTCAGTCTCTTACTGTTTGTTTCGATCTGAGGTAAGTACAGGAAACAGTCATTTCGAAAGTACCACACAGGTTCAAGGATCTGGTTATAGCGTGTAAGAACCAAAAAGTCTCCCTATCAAATTTCAACTTCCTAGGGTGAACAGGATAGAATTTAGCTCACTCAGCTGATTAGGAAAGAGCCCATAATTTCAATTATCCCTTAAAGTCCCAAAGAGCCACCCTATCAAATTTCAATGTCCTAGGGTGTACAGGAGAGAATTTAGCTCACTCAGCTGATCAAAATCGTGAAAACCAAACACGAGAAGAAAAGCCCCAAACTGCGTGTTAGCAACCTTAATGAAATTTCGGAAGCCATACAAATTGGTTTTGCGTCCCGTGCTTTGCACGAAATATCGAACTTCCGTCCATCACCTATCAATAATGCGACTCATGCTTCACTCGGAACACCCGTATATCAACCCATCAAGGCTTCTCCGCTTGTCACAATTTTCCGAACGAACTGCCTGTTGGCAACCATAATAACAAAAGTTCGGAAACTAAACAAATCGGTTGCGAAGGGTAGCGCTTTTTATGAAGTAGAAGGATGTTTTGGAGGTTCAGACCTAGCCTATGTTGTGCGCCAGAACTTGCTGATCATTCTACAACCTCTCCCATCCGTATCTGTCCAGCCGTTTAACCATGTATTGGAAACCCAGACTCAAACTTAGAGGTTTATATAATATAAGGATTCACTGATGTGATCAGGTGTATATTAGATATCCATTTCGAGTCTATCAGGAAATGATGTTGTCTAAATTCCATCCTATTAATGTTGGAATTTTAAATGTTTTTACTCGTATGTGATGTCTTTCTACTTGTCAGCAGAGTGCACACAGAGGAGAAGCCATTTCAATGCTACTTCTGCAACAAGATGTTTTCTCAAAAGGGTAACCTCAATGAGCACATGAGAATTCACACTGGGGAGAAACCTTTCCAATGTGAAATATGCAGTAGAACGTTTGCCACTTCTTCACAACGACGCATTCATCTCAAAAGACATATAGGTAAATTAAAGTGTTATCCAATAGATAGTGTTAATATCCTTGTATATTTATACCTACACCTGAATGCTAACAGACCCAGTCGTGCAGCATGACTTTATGAGAAAATCTGAGTTACAATTTTAGTGAATTAAAATAAGGAACTATTGCAATGGTTGCGAAAATTTAAAAAACATAAATTTGTATCATGAATATCCGTTTCGGAGTATTCTGAAACGCTTCCTGGTGTGAAATACTTGTATGAAAAATTGAGATAAAAAAATCCATTCTTACATTAAGAGAAAGGATGAGTTCGTTTATCAGCACTTTTAAAGCACAGTAAAGTGTTCATATTTCAAAAGAAAAAACAATACGCTGAGTAAAATCACTAAAAATGGCAAAAACCTAACAAATTTGTTTAATTAATTAATTTTTTTATTTTTTGTACAGAAAATTACTTGAAAAAAGTACACTAACTACGAACTAGAACATCAAGCAATTTTCGCACTAAATTGAGCCGAAAAATAACTTTTATTCATGGACCTAGGGCCAATTTTCATCATTTATCGCGTTACGGCGACAATACGTTTATATTGTTTTGAAATTCGATCACTTTGTTTGCCCCGGACACGATTAACTGTTGAATAATGGGGAAATACTCCTTCTAAATAATGATCTACTTTGAAAACTAATTTTGAGATTTCTAACTATTTATTTAGTTACTAGCTGTACCCTGCCACGCTTTGCTGTGGCACATTGTGGTTGTATGGATGAGAAATGAGAATCAAAACAAATATATTTAGGTACTTATGTTTTTGATAAGTTTGCTTTAAAAGTGCTTTAATATTTTTTATATATGTTTGAATGCACTTGAAGTTACTTATGATTTAAGATTTTTCAATCTTGAAACTGTTGTCCTCCTTTTGAATGTTTTGTCCTCCCTCAAGTCCTCCAATCGTGTTTTTCCATCTGGTAACTCTATACTACACCCAACGGAGTCCCACTCAAAAGTTCAGAATCTCAAGTTGAGCGAGAACAAAATTATATATTAAATAACAAAAGAAAAAACAGTTTTCTCGCGGTTGCCTGTATGTTACCGAATTGAGCTTACTCAGGTGATCAGGATGGATTGTGTCATTTCATTCGACTCTTGTTGTCCCAGAGAGTCTACCTGACAAATTTGAATGTCTTAGGGTGAACAGGAGAGCATTTATCTCACTCAGCTGATCAGGAAAGGGCTCATCATTTTATTCATTTCTCTTTGTCAAATTCCAAATTCCTAGGTTGAATAGGAGAGAATATACCTAAGTCAGCTGATCTGGTTGGAACCCGTCATTGCATTAATCTCTTAATGTCGTAGAGTGGTTCCCTGTTATATTTCACATTCCTAGGGTGAAAAGGAGAGAATTTTGCTCATTCAGCTGATCAGGAAAGAGCCTATCATTTTCATCGTTTCTCGATGTTCCTGAGAGGCTCCCTATCAAATTTCAAATTCCTAGGGTGGATAGGAAATAATTTAGCTAAGTCATCAGATAACCCGTCATTGCATTCGTCGCTTAATGTCCTAGAGAGGCTCCCTACAAATTTCACATTCCTGGGGTGAAAAGGATAGAATTTGAAAGGATAGAATATTTGAAGGAATAGAAAAGGATAGAATCATACAGCAGTTTAGGAAAAAGCCCATCATTCTTTTTGTTTTTTGATGCCCCAGAGAGCCTTCCTCTGAAATTTCAAACTCCCAGGGTGAATAGGAGAGAATTTAGCTATGTCAGCTGATCTGGTTGGAACCCGTCATTACATTCGCCTCATAATGCCCTGTCAAATTTCATATTCCAAGGGTGAATAGGAGATAATTTAGCTCACCCAGCTAATCAGGAAAGAGCCCATCACTTTATTCGTCTCTCGATGTCCCAGACGGTCACCCTATCAAATTTATGTAAACTCCCTTGGGTGAACAGGAGAAAATATTTAGCTCTCGTTTTTTTTTCTTCAGAAATTGAAATTTTCTTCAAGCAATAGGTACTGCTAAAAGTGTCCCAGTTTCTTCAACCCCAATACAACCCTAGCTACGTTAAAACTCTGCCGACCAACATTGCTACACATAATAAGGCGTTTTTAGTATTAATTTTTGATGATCTATCTTTATGAATAGAAACTGCTTGGCTCAACCCACCAAAATCGTTTTAGTATCGTTGAATTTGTTAATGCATAAAAGTGGGGCTGCACTACTTGCTCACCAATTACTCCTATACTATGTTGTATGTACTAACGCATCTACCTACTGTTACTCATATTAAGTAAGTATCCCTCAAAGGACCATCAGATAAACTGGAATTGTTAATAGGTAATAGTTAAGTACGTACTATGTACTGAAACTCAGTGAAATTGCATGGTTGGTTGACTTAAAAAAATATAATATTAATATGAAATAAATAGAATCGTAAATAAGAAATAGGTAACACTTGCATGAAATGCACATGCCAGTGTTGTATATAGTATTCAGGTGCCTAATGCACAGTGTGCTCCTTGAAAGTCTTTCAAATTCCCCTACCTACCTATACCTCATTGGCCAAAGAGAAAAGTAACCCGAGATGATTGATGTGTGCTCCAGCGGTGGTTGCTCTTGGTGTCCTAATCTAGATCCAAACCGATCCTCAAAGCTCAAAGGGAGTCCCACAAGCAGAAAAAGAAGTAAATACCTCGGGAAGGGAGCTGACAAACTGTCACAGGCCTGGATGCTAAAATACTTGCACTCAATGCTCTAACTGAACTGAGAGACTCAATTCCGAATTCAAAATATGAACAGACAAACGAGAATATTTGAATTGAATGTTGCTAAAGGTCAAGATAGGGAGATCTCCACGTGCGCAAGTGCAGCTTTTTCGTTATTCGTTGTAACACTTAATGGTTAAATCTGTGGAAAAACCGGCTGCATGCAGGCTGCACTGCCAAACGGCAGATTTCGTAAAGTAGTTTTTCCCGTGAGCTCCCAAAACTATTGGGTTTTCTTAGAGAAATCAGCATGGATTGTCTGTAGAAAGAGCAATCCTGGAGTGACGTCACAGGAAAAGTGGTGAGAAACGGACAGCAAATCCATGAACGGCGGATGATTTGGGGTGTTCAATAATGATGTGGTTGGAATTATAGCGACACTAAGAATAACCTAACAATTTACAAAACAATAAGCATTTAACAAAACATATACACGTGTTTGATACACATAATTCAAGTGACATGTCATAATGTAGTTATGCAAAACAGAAATAATCCAAGAGTTGGCATCACTGTTCGCAAATATAATCAGTATACCGGCAAGTTAAAGCGGCCCATTCATGATCCTGCTGCAGGAGGTGGGGAGTGCAACGAAGTTCCCCTCTTCGATCTCCTACCTCAGAGTGCGTTCTCCATACACGATCCGTCATTCCCAGCTCAAACCGAAGGTTTCCCGCCAGTATACGGTATTCTGTGTTTACCTTCTGCGTTCTCCATTCTTCAATGACTCCTTATTTAAGGTCTTCCGGCAGCTCCCCACACGCTCGGACCTAGCAGGTTGATAGGGTGGGGGACAAGGGACTGCAGGATGGTCCGATGGGAAATCCATCCGACAAGCTCTGCAGGATACCTGCAGCAGGAAGGCCTCCACACACGTCCTGCACGCCTCCCGTGCAAGAAGAGGGGGAAGTTTTTTCTTCCCCTCACTTCCTGCAGCAGGATCGTGAATGGGCCGCCTAAGCTATTGTGTTATCAAAATATAAAATAATGATTATAGTGGCGATAAATATAGCGATTTTGGCGAGCACATTTGTGGTTTGAGGATGGCCCGAACAGTTCAATTATGTGATAATAGGCTGATTGATCTAATACCCATTCGGCTGATCTTGGAACTAATCTAGATAGCTCGTTGGCTCCATAGCTCGGTAGCTCCATTATCCTGTGTTGACACGTATTTGGCATGAATCCGTAAATTTCGATCCTCTCAAAATTTCCAAATTTGCTTTGCTATGTCGATGAGGTGGGGGAAAGAGACTGAGCCCATTTTATTAATTAACGCTACTGCAGTCATATTGTCCACATGTATTATTATTATTATCATATTATCCACACTAGCAAAATGACACAATGCCTCCTAAATGGCTTCTCGCTGATTGATGTGTAAATTTCTTTATCTGGGCCCCACCAACCACTCTCTCTATGAGGAGACAAAGCCACCCCATCCTGAATTCAAACTATCTATCCAGATAGTACTATCAAAATGGTCGGCACGGATAGGAGTGGGGCCTTTCCTTATAGCCTTCTGCCACTATTGTAATGCCAATCTCGCCTGGCTGGATAGAGTGCAGTGGACGCAAAAGTCATCTGTAGATCGCTTTAAGGCCTCCACTTTCACTCTCTCTAAATGGCATAAGTATAGTGGGCTGTACAGCACAGCTGAGAGCAATATACTAAAAAGGCAGTTGTTTGAACATGAGTGCGAATCGATATTGGCTTAGGTTTTGGGGTTTCCTTCACCAACAGTTTTAGCTTAACAACTTTTTGTTTGTGATGCTGATTGTTATTTGAACAGACTCTAATTGGAAACCAAGGAACGTAAAGGAGTCGGCTGGTTTTAGCTGACTTTTCATCCCATGAATTATGAGCCCTAAGTCTGCAAATAGTGATGCTGCGGTAGGAATTGTTATTAAAGTCCACAGAGAATGATCTTAGAAATAAACTGTCATCCAAATAGCTAATTGCTGTTATGTTTTGATCCCTCAGTTTAGTCATCACTGGCTGGAGCAATTTGTAAAAAATAAAAGGCGCCAATGCCAGATGTATGGGGAATGCTGTGAACATCATATGTAACACCGACATCTAAGAATTTAAAATCGGTTATATAATAAGGGAGAAAAAAATTTTTTTTCATACCTTTGCAATGTATCCCAAGGTACAACACCAAGTTGTACCTTGGGATTCATAGTGTTGTACCTTGGGACACAAAACGTTGTACCTTGGGACAAAGGAAAAGAGTGGAATAGACTTCAGTTTACCAAATAAATCTTATTTAATTAATACTGAAGTACAAAAATTAGAACAACAATCTACAAAAAAGGGTTTTCCAACTACAAGATTAGTCCATGGGCATATCATATGCACTGAAATCAACGGGAAACTTCATTACACGCTTCTGACGCTCAGAAGTCCCTGAAGTTGAAGGCGGAGGTAGTTTGCAAATGATCTCTTCCTCATGAATTTCATAGGGTGTTTCATCTCTTAATAGGAAAGTCTTCCTTCCAGTTTTGACAAGATATTGGGTTTCATAAACAATAGCTGTTTTGTTTAACACTCTTGCTACGTAGAAGGAAATTTTCTTTTTGCCGGAAAGTTTAACTAAAACATAATCATTGGTTTTGATGTCACTGCACTCAATACTCTGATCTAAGGCTGTGTCCATTTCTTCTTCCAAAACTCCTTCTATTAACTCTTGCGTAGACAAAAAACAAAAAAAATGTAGCATGCTAATAAAGCAGTATAAAGCTAGACTGAGCAATCTATATTAACCGGCAACATTACAAATAAGTTAGCCTAAAATAAAGCCAACCAAACTTTATTAAAAAATAAGCTTTACAATATACTTGATCAAAAATGTTAAATGTGTTGTACCTTGGGACGTCTCAAGGTACAACATTAATTCTGTCCCAAGGTACAACACATTGCAAAAGAGAGAAACATGGCGGGTAAAAGTGTTCGAAGTTAGTTGAACAGCTTGTTCAACCACACCATTAGAAAGCACACATTTCCAAGTTTAATACAATGTCTTTATATTTAATAAAAGTTGAAGGAAGAAAAATAGAAAAAAACAACAATGAAACAACAAAAATTTACTTACCAATGACAGTTTATTCTTTTTTCCTTCTGCTTCTACAAAACTCACTTTACAGTTGCCAGTTACTCTACACCAACCATTAGTGGCAAGATGAAAAACTAAGACAAGTTAGTTTGGCCTGTCACTAACAGATGGCAGAGCAAGGCAGTTTGTCCCAAGGTACAACACTCTCCCCTACTATTGTCCCAAGTAGAAGCTAAATATTTCCTGTATTCCGGGGAAATGCGGACCATAAAGTATGCACCCTTGAGATCTAGGCTAGTCTCCTCCTAGTCGATAGAATCGAACGGTAATCGTCCATTGTGAAATAGGTCAAGTCAAAAATGCATTCAATTTTCAAAGATTAATGATCAATCAATCTTCCCCTGATTTCTTAGGCACTAGAAAAATAGGAGACACGAACCAAAGGGAATTATTTGGCCAAGTTTCACTGATCCCATTTTATAATAAGTCCCCTACCACTAATGAAAGCGGTGATGTTTTTCCCTAATCGTTATTTGTTCTTACAGTTCATCCCACCTTACCTGGTAAGAGAAGCAATCCCAGCCCATAATATTCATTAAAACCCTCGCAGGTGATACCCGCGTTTCTGTTCAAATTGATTCCGGTTAAACCATCTGATCACCTAAATATTGGTCTTCCAGGAGACAAACCGTTCGAATGCGAAATTTGTCAGAAGGCATTCCTCAACAAAGACTCTTTGGCGGCCCATATGAGACGTCACTCCGGGGAAAGACCTTATCAGTGTGAAAAATGTAAAAAAACCTTCACAGAACTGTCAGCTGTTAGAAAACACGTAAGGTAAACAATTTATAATACATCCTAAAAATGCTGTAGAAATCACCGTCCAAGGACCTGCATTTTGTGCCTGTTTGTAATAAATTGACGTTGAACCAAATAGCACATTTTACAGATTGTGTACATTTTGATTTTAAACTTTTCACTGCTTGATACAAAACAGTCGAAACGCTTTTTGCGGGTCTGTCTATGGCTCCTTTAGCGACAAATCTGCAATCACCACTACTCAATGCAATTTTTTTTTAATGTTATGATTTAAGCTGCACCTCAACCAGAAGGGTCATTAGCGGCACGAACATTACTAATACGTCTACTAGAAAAAATGGGAAGTGGACAAATAGTAAAAAATGAGAGTGCTGTGAAATAATGAATTAGTGGTGATGAAAGTAAAGGAGGCCTGTTCAGGATGGAATCGGGTTCTACTTGGAAGATTAGTACTAGCAGGTTGGTGATTCTTTCGAGTGAGAATATTTTATCTGCAGTTGAAACTATTGAATGAAAGAGAAAACTGATGGAGTATAATAAAATCATAGTTCCATAACTTAATTTCCTCGAGGATTCAAACGAGTGATGGAACATAATGCATCATCCAACTCACTCATACACTGATACATCAGATAACGTAAGGAACCAACAAGCTCCGTCCGGATTGAAGACCACCCCTAAATTTTATAAAGTAGTGCAATTTAAAATATTGTTGTATGTATAATGTTGCAAAAATAAATGTGGTATAAATTAAATATCTTTGACAATTCTTCTAGGAATTCATTGTTCATAATTAATTTTCTACAAAATGAACAGATGTAATTAAAGTTACTCAGCTGTGGGTTTATTCGCATTTTTCGAATTCAAGTAACTGACAGTTGCTGGGCGGGAGTTCTTATAACAGAGAAAAAACATTTATTTGGAACCATTGCTGAGTAAAGACTGAAAGAGTAAAAAAAAAGCACTTGTATAGGCTAAAAAAAATGTTATACCAATTACTTGTATTATACAATAGTAATAATAATGATTTTGAACAGATCTATTGGTTGAGGTGCGGTGGTCAATGGGTTGAGGGTAGGTGGGGATAGGAAGTGGGGGGGGATGGATAAGGGGTCTGCGAGAACAGCTTGGTTTCAATTGAGGGTCTGTGGAGTCGATGAGTTTAGAAAACACTGCTTTATGTTACAGAATTCACACTGGGGAGAAGCCATTTGCATGTAACGTCTGTGGCAAAGCATTCGCCGATAGTTCCAATCTTAGTAAACACAAGAAGACACATTCCAAAGCCTCAGCATTACTTGCTTCAGACATGATTGCTGATGGACTCACAGTTAATGACCTTGCTTTAGTGGATAGCTCTGATGAAAAACAGTTCTGGGCTGTGATGAAACAGGTGTGGTTGATCAGTTACAATTGAATAGCTAAATCTACTATTTGGCTGATTTACACAAATGTTGATCTGATTCATATCATTTCAGACAACGGATTCTCAGGATGACAAGGATATTGATCAACAACAGGTCATCTACATAACATATAATGATCCTGGTGATCCCAATTCCAAGGTTAGTGAGGGAAAATTGGGTTGGCTTCACATTATATTAACACATAAATATATAAATTATGAAGTCTTTTTCCAATATAACACTAAAACATAATGTGCACCTCCCACTTGATTTTTAGCCCCAAATTAGATTGGAACATGTGAAGAGAATGGGTGCTATAGTCACCACAGATGGTTTGTGTTCCGAGGGTGAAGGGAAAAATTGCACTGCTTAATATCTTCTTGTAATTTGAATATAATCGTGCGTACCATATTTGCTCGTAATTTTCCCCCACCAATAGTGTATATATTTCCCTCTGATCCATTTATCAACTAAGACTTAGATATATGACGAATATTTTTTAATTTTTTTAATGAAATGATACGTAAATTGGGTTCCTAATTTATTCATTACCTACCTTCTTTTTCAATGAAACAATATATAAATGCGTTCCTATTCTACCTTTTTTAATCTAAAGTTAAATTATTATCAATGTTAAAAACAAATTATATTTGATGTACTGAAAAGAGATTTAAACAGTTATAACAATATTAGAGTGTTAACCACACATATGTATGGTTGTTACATGATAATATGGTCCCCTGTACTGATCTAAAAGGCTTAATGCCAGTGCTTAATATCCCAGACTCTTTGGATTAGAAATACTTTGATCACTGCTGGCAGTCTTGAATTTATTCATCTTTTTATTTAAAATTGAAATAAAGAATTGGAAAATGCGTTACTGCATGTCGACACGCATGTAGCTAAGGTTCAAGACTAGTTATTTATTGTTGTTCACTTCTGCACTCTTGAGACTGTTATAAACAGATCTCCCACACACAAAAACGTAGGTCTAAACTGAACACTTACGTATCTCGCTACAATAGCTGAAACAGAATTGAGAGCCAAAATGACTCGACATAACCGTACAAAAGTTAACAATTTCTGATCCAATAGGCTCCCATATTCCTTGATAACTGAAACAAGAACTAAGAGAAATACGTTTTAGCCCTGAGTGCTCAGTTCTTTTCAAGTTAGGTGCTATCCCCACGGACAGTGGCACAGCTTGATTCCTATATAATGCCCTGGTTGATTTCTGTATTGACTCAGAATTGAGTGGAAGAAGTCTCCTTTCCTCAACTACAACTAGTAACCTCCTTGCTTCCTTCCAAGCCTGCAGACTAATTGCCATTTGTGATGGTCTAAAAGATTATTTTTCGATAACGCGTTCTTTGCTAGCAGATAAAGACTATAACTTGTTCTAAGGATCGGTTATATTGATAAGCCATTAACCTGGCGGTGAGTTGGAGTTATAGAACAGGGAAGTGTTAGTCGCATAATAGGTAGGTAACAACTTCATGCGGGCAAGAGTATTATGAGTAGGTATCGTTTTTTACCTATAGCCCATATTCTCGTCAAGTCACGCCTTGAGTTGATTTGTGATTTCACAGAGGTGGGCAGGGATCTGGCAGATGTCAGTAAATCGTAACTCGAACAACCTATTTTTCACAAGATGTTTGCCGTATTACGTCAACCTAAATCGTCATTATAACGATATTTTCCAACAAGAGTCTCAATTTTACTCAATAGTCGCAATAATCACGCCTGCAAGTGCGATTATTGGTTGTAGCCAACGATACCGATCTAATGGTAAACGAGTTTTTATTTGGAATGGGTACGTACTTACTGTTATTCAGTGTCCAAAAACTAAAGAATTTCATTCGTCCAGAGTAAATAACCTGAAAAATAATAAGAGCAAATAATTGAAAACTCCCCAGATGTCTGTACTGTGGTGGAGGTACATAGCCATTGTACAGGCAGTTTCAGCAGCTTCAACCACGCCTTTTATACGTTCGTATTACTATAACTGAGAAAGCTTTACTTGTAGTGAATGAATAAAAGGATAGATTTTATGCAGGGTGTTGTGTGGAGGTGAGCATTTTTGCGGCAGCTGTAACTTCGCTTCCCGGCCAGCAGTTGTTTTTAAGATAGTTGGTATGCACCCCTTACAACTTGTTGTTTCAGTAGCTATGAAGCTGTGGACTGTGAGACATAGACTGTTTCGCGATACAGGCGGTTCAGTAGTTGTAAACAGCGCGCATTCCAGCGAGAGTTTAATGTCGGTCATCAAGCTGCCATAGCAACATGGAATACCATTTTAAAATGGGTTACAAACCTCAGAAACACTGTTTCGTTAAATCCGCGTTCTGCTCGTGGTGGAGATCGGGCATTGAGAGAGTGAGACAAGCCTTGTAAAACTGCCTGTATCGCGAAATGTGTCGATATCTCACTGTCCATGGCCCCACGGCTCCTGAAACGGCAAGTTGTAATGGGTGCATATCAGCTATCCTACGATCATTCGCTGGCCAGGGGTCGAAGTTAGAGCCATCGCAAAAACGTCACACATCCCTGCCCCGTCCTGCAGTTTAGTCAAAGTAAACACGCCAGGTTGTTGCTGCACGAGACTATAGGTAGGTACCTACTTACAGTCTACTTACCAGATTCGCTGTTGGTTAAAAGTAAACAAAGTTGGTAGGTTGTTGCCATATACCACATTGCAATCTTCACATTCTTATTATTCTGAAGGGAAAGCCCATTACGGACTCGGCTTTGCGATTTTCAACATTTTAACAGAATATAGAACTTGAAATTATAATGGAACGAGGTAACTGAGGACGACTAACAGTAACTGGTAACCGAACAGGGTTGAGGTTAAGGTTTGAGGGGGGATTCATGGGAAGGGTTTCTCTCGTAACATGTGTAACGGGCTAAAAATATTTGATACCTCGACAGGAGTTCGAACTCGCGTCGTCACAACTACGAGAAATTATTATTAATTTCCCGTAGTTGCGACACTCTAACGACCAGAGCTAAGAGGCCAGGGTGACCAAACCTCTTCGACTGTGAGAGATATTTTCCTGGAGCGTAACACATGAAAGAAGCGTGGAAGTAGTTATCCTAATAACGTAGGTTTTCAGATAGGTAACTAGTTATTCAACAAACCATTCTTGGCCAACAACCGATTATTTTAATCAGTTCCGTTATTTAACACCCATCACTAATTTCCACATTCGGAAGAATTTTTGGAGCTAACAACACTATAGCCCCTATTCATTTATTTTTAAACCCATAGTTATATTGAAAACCTACTTAGAGAATACATTCGGATAATTCACTTGAGTTATGTCGTGGTATTGTCCATTTTAGTAACATTGAAAGTGAGTGCCCGATTGAGACTGAAAGATATTTTCCGTCACTCCTATTGGCTTGAACTAGCCTATCACATTTACTCAATATGGATTTCACCCTCACGGTCTCTTGTAGATTCCTATTTCATCAATTTAATTTTCTCTAATTCCAGGTTAGTGAAGCACTAATAGTTAACAAAGAAGCTGTAGGGGACAAGGAGGATGGCGAGATAATTGTGGAAGAGCCTGAAGAGGAAATTATGCAGAGCGCACAACTTATGGGAGCCACTACTGACATTACTGCCAACAGTCCTAATCTGTCACCAAGGTCTTCCCATCAGGAGCTGCAGGGAATGGCCCCCCTTGAGGGTCAGGTAGTCATGGATGAGCATGGGAATCCTCTTCGATTCACGACTGCAGATGGTGGAATTTTCCAGGTAAACTGGTAGATTTATTCATCTATTTATTTTTAATTTTCAGAAGGCTTATAATTTATATTAGCACTAATGAAGGATACCAGCATGATTGTTTTGTATTTTTTAATGAAAGCAGATAAAATTCTAATAATACTTACACCAACCGCACTATTCTTGAAAAAATAGTTTTCTTTCTATGATTTTTATTTTTTTGGCACAAACTGTCATTGCACCACTCCTGCCTGGGTGGTACCCCCCCTGTGTAGTGTGTCGCCATTTTTCGCTAAAACTTTGAAAAAGCAAACTACTCATCGTAAGAAAGTGTGAATGATTTCAAAATTCTCAGGATAAAATCTTCTTACATTTAAAAATATTAAACAAAATTTTCAGACCAATGGCGTTGAACAGTGCAAGGTCGTACTCAGTTTGAGCTCCAATATAATACGCTCATCAGTGGGGCACTGCACTTCAGCTTCAGCGATTCTTATCCTTGCATTAGTGACTGGAATATCAGTCATTACCACACGCTTCAAGTGTGGTAGTTCAAGTGGTGTGTAGCTACAAGAAACTCGATCTAAAACTAGAGCGGCCATGTTTCAAAATCGCATGGTTTGAACAGCCATCTTGCACTTGCATTATTGGGTTACAGCAGTTCCCATTTCAACTTAATGTGTTTTGGGCGGAGTCTATACTACTACTCAGCAGCCACATTTCAAAGGATGTATAGCGTGAAGGGTAAAAATTCATAAGGAGGGGGACAGTTTAGGCAGTTATACCAAAGCGGGTTTTTTTTTCACGGATAATAGACGTGGCGGTTTCGCAATGCGTTTGAGGATTTTGGGTCCTCTGGCTGTTGCCTAATGCTCCGCTTAATTAATTAATGCATAGCTACAAAGTCACAACTTTCCTTCCCACTTATACAGACTTAGGACTGTCTGCAGGCTTCCAGCTGTAGTCTACTGAGCAGGTGCCTCACGAAGTTTGAGGTAATGTGCTAATGTTTGCTACCAAACTAGATTTTTGATGATTTGACAATGACTGACGTCAGTGACGATGACGTCGTATTGTCATCAAGGACAACTTTTAAAGCTTTTATAGTGGTTTCAGTCGAATCTTTGGCGAAAACTATTGCAAATAATACTAAACTCGATTTTTGGTTGACTTGACAACGATCGTCTAAGGATCTTCACCAAAAACTACTTAGCGTTATTCCAGATGTCTAAAAAGTCTACCTATAAATTTTCAAGTTTTTGCTCTAAAATTACGACCTGTTGCGTGGAATAAACTCTCACGCATGCTGACAAATGTTAGTCAAATCAACGTAGAGATTCGCTTCGTTCGTCAAATATGTAATTTTTGTCATCTTAGATTAGATGTTCTCATAATTAAATGAAGTACGGTGGTCCCTAAGTTCTCACTTTAGAAATGGTTGTCAAACAATGAAAAGGTCTCGATGAGAGAAACAGAGGATTTAAGGTGGCAAGAAGTGGGTCATGCAAGAAAGAAGAGCGTGTTCTCGGTAATGCAATTTGTTGTGTACGTATTCGGTAAACTGTTGAGTCTGAGTGCTGAGGGTCGGAGAGTTGAGACAACAAACACTCAGTGGGCCAGAATTAACATCTGGCGGACATTTTTCACTTCATAATTTTCTTTTACTGTATATTTTGTACTTATTCCGAATATATCCCTTATTCCTATGCCTAAAACAATTTTTTCGCAGTTTACAAAAATAAAAATAAAAATAAATAATAGTTTTGTACATTTTTTCAATAATTATTGTATGAGGTGAGTTTACACTCCTATCCAAATTGCATAAAATAGAAGTTATAGGTAGGTGATTCAATTCTTTCATTCTGTTGCCTGAGAGATGTTATCTTGTAGGACGGGAGATAGGATAGGGAGGGGTTTATTTGTAGACTCCATCTAGTTATTTGTGCATTAGAACCATATGGCGAGTCTTTTGTACTGGAAACTTGTGGGATAACAGTTAAATCCATTTGGATAGTCTATTCCTTTGAGTAGTGCCATACCGAAGGGAGAATGTCTCGGGGGGGGGGGGGGGGGGGGGACCTTTTGACTTTCCCAACTCTTCAGAGCGAAAATTCCCAACTGGCTGTGATTTTTTCTTAATGGAAATTTACGCATTCAGAAGTAATAAAATAATTCAAATTATGATCAAGAAAATGTCTTAATCATATAATATTCCATTTGTTTATGGATTAAAATTGAGAAATTTTTTCGATCATAGCTATTATCATTGCTTCATTTCTAAAAACGTATTCAATAATAAACAATAAATAAAATAAAGAAGCATTTTTTATTCGATCATAATTCAACTAAGATTGTGGTTGTGCACAGTGGCGCAAATCGCTATTATCGGTTAGAGTAACTATCTCCGAGAATAAGTAGAGAGGTAGTAACCTACATACTTAGGCCCCCTATCTAGAAACAGAGGTAAAACTAGTGGCAGCAGCCTCGGGAGGTATAGTCGAGGCAGAGAGTATCTACGAAGCGTAACTCAAACACAAGGCAGGGTTAGGTATTAGTTGCCCCTGGTATTAACCATCAGTTTTACCTTCTCCAGGCAAACATATCGTGATCGGCGGCCCGGGAAACTGATTGGGAGGGTGGCAACGCTTGCGATTTTATTGGTAGTACGCACCGAAGGTAAATTGTTTCACATGAACCTTGATTTTCCAATTGCCTTAGCTAATCACAGAGCTTACCTCGGCACACAGCATAGGTACCCCTGCTGTCACAGCTGGGGCAGGGGTAGCCAGGGTTTGAGAGATAACCTCCGTTCTAGTTACGCCTTATTACCAACTTTCGCAGGTGTAACCCCTGCCACACTTTCTAGATACCTGGTCTTAGTAGGGTTGTTTTCCGTAAAAGAGACAATCTAGACCTATCAATATCAGAAAACCTAAAAATGAAATTAATTTTCGCCAAAAATCAGGGGGGTCACCCTGGCACCATTCTGATTGCATTGTGTAGTTTGACCTAGCAAGAGGGCTCTTTACGTAAGTAATCATTAATTAATTAAGAAAACCCATTAGCAGACTAAAGACAACTATGTCAGACTAAAGGCATGTACTGGCAGTAGAAAGACAATGTACTGGCGGACTAAAATATGTTTCTACGGTTATAATTCATTAATGTCCTGAAACAATCTGAATCCCAACGTTTAAGAAAACTTCCGCCAAGTTGGTTGGGCAGTGTATTGTAATATGGACATTAGTTGGAAGAACCGAGCGAGCTTGCGCGCTCACTACAATTGATTCTACAGCAATGAAATGTATAACTTCTAGGAGCTAACCCACATAATTCCTGAATAGTTCATCAATATCGGTCCATTAGTTTCTGAATTTCATTTATGTTAACCAACTTAGTTTTCATAGTTCATTCTGTTTTAGTTTTCATTGTTATTACTCAACCAATTGTAATAAAATTCAATGGGAATTTTTCTGAAAGTCATACCAAACTTCCCTCCAAGTTTGAACGAAATTGGGCCAATAGATCATTAGGAACCGACCTTATAATAAATTCACGTTTGCGAATATCCTCGTCCCATTGTGATGACGAAAATGAAATTCATAGGGGACCATCTAGAAGCTAACCCCCGCAATCCCTGGAAATTTCATCAAAATCAGACTAAAACTTAGTATAGTTAAGAGTGCGACAAGGAATTGGCACATACAGACGGACAGACAAAATCTCTGAAACGCTAATAATGAGATGAAATTTTGATTTTAAAGAAAACATTTTTTTCAGCTTCTTGCACGACCACAATGTTTTCCTTCCTTCGGTAGCGAGAACGTGATTGTAAGATCTATTTTTTAGGTAAATAAATTACTCGATTTACCTAATTCCCAATAAAATTTTAATGTAAAAACAATGCAATAAAAAAAATAATATATCTCAGTGGTCCCATTCAGTCTCTTGGTTCCATTTAAAAATATTTCACTCAAATCTATCCTCTATAAAATCAAACTATAGTTTTATATCTGTATTGCAGAGGGATGATTTCACTAGAAGTAACGAATTACTAGTATTAATGTTACACAATAAACTGCACACGTAATCAAATGAATTGCCATGAAGTGCTATTTCTCTAGTCAGCTGTATTTTATAAAAGTTCCAGTCATGCAGCATGATCGTATGAGCGAATTTTCGTTAATTATCGCATTGTATAATGCTAAATTGTATTGAAGTTTGAGCTTTTTGAGTGCAAGGGGATTGTTAACTATTAATTTCTTCACCAAATTCTACACCCCCCTTTGGAGTGGCCCTGCCTTTAAGTATGGACTTTATGGATTTAAGCTATATTCATGTTTCTCATGAATGTTTTCAGGTCACTACTATTGACGGTGAATCGCTTCAACTTACTGGAAGCGATGGTAGCTCTATGCCTGTAAGAATAACCACTGCGGATGGAGAGACCCTTACACCAGCAGGCCTCAACATTTCCTCGATGGTATGAAAACAAATCAATATGAAAGTACCAATCTCAGTCGTACTAAATTAATAATTTAAGCTGGTTTGTCAGAGGTTTTAGAGAAAAAATTAGAGCTGACACCTATTTTTATAGCAGACCAGCTGTGACCCTCGTTCGTCCAAGACATGAATGCAGATCACAGTGTACCATCACTGCATTTTCATTCCTAGATACCCTAACTCTACTTTGCAACTTTTTTGTGAATTTAGGATACAGCTAAAACATGTTCCATGTCGAAACATCGTGACATATGGTTTTTGACTGTATAAAGACATTGAAACAACGTGGAATTTGCTTTTGCATGCTAAAATTACAAATTTAACTTAATATTTTAACTTGAAATCATAAGAGATATTGATGAAGATGGGTTCAAAGAGGATTTTAGTAGTAATAGACCCAAGTATGTGGTAGCCACCAATGGCTGAGGTTGTACTACTTTCACAACAAGATTCCGTTACACTTTTGAGCAAGTTAGTTATTGCAGAAGCATGTTCCACATGCTTACTCCATGATGATGTACGAAGCGTAGGTACATAGTTTTACATTTCTTACAGGTTGGAGAGGTAGTGGAAGACCCTCTGGTGTCAGCAGCTGTTGAGTCATTGGAACTAGTGAGCACAGCTGATGTCCGGTTGCTCTCGGAGGCAGCGCTTGACTTCTTGCCCTTGTCGTAGGTCCACTCTCAGTTTGCTGAAGACTGCTATGTTATACGAGGGGCTCAAATATAAACATACCTTTTGTTTTTACGATTTTATACCACAAAGGAAAAAAAACCTTTTAGATAGTTTTTCTACATAGTCCCCTTGCTTGCTTAGTGATACACTTTTTCCAACACAGTGGCAGTTTCCGTTTTGAAAAAACTCTTTGGACGTGTCAGCATCCAGTTGTATACGAACTACTGAACTTTCAGAAAACGCTCTCCACCAAATGCTTCTTTTAGGGGCCCAAACAAGTGATAATCACATGGTGAAAGGTCTACGATGTAAAGTGGATGTTCCGATGTGGTCCAATGCATTTCAACCAATTTTCAGGTTGTCAGGGCCGTGGTGTGAAGTCTTGCATTGTCATGCGAGAGCAGAGCTTGTTCAAGGTTGCAATAGTACTCTTCGTTTATAGTTCGACAATCGAGGAGAGAATCCATCAACAGTATTATTTCCGAGTCCCGAAAAACCGCAAATGCAATCAGAGACGTGTGGGGTTCCCAGCTTTCGTTCGATGTGGTCCTGACAACCCGAAAATTTGACAGAAATGCATTGTACCTCATTGAAACGTCCACTTTACCACCCAGATTATACCATGTTTGGGTCCCTATAAGAAGCAGGTAGTGTGCAGTTGGATGCTGACACGCCCGAAGAATGTTTTTTCAAAATCAGAATCGAAAAGTGCCTATTAGTTGGGAAAAGTTTATCGCTAAACAAGGGAAGAATGTGAAAACAATTATCCAAAAGGGTTTATTTTTATTATTACTTTTTTCTTGTAAAAGTAACAATAGGCCTGTTTATATTTGAGCTATTCTCGTAACGCCGGTCTGCCGACGTAGACACCTTCAGAGACCGCAATCACCGTAAGGTGATTTCCTGGTTGGGAAACGATCCGGAGCCGGAAATCAAATCAACAGCTTTGAAATGTAGATGATAACAGACCGTATCCTCTACGTTGTATCATGAAGAAACTGATGCATTTGCTGGAAAAATGTTATTAGTCTCCAAATAAAAGTCCGTAATGAATCAACTGGTTTTCATTGTTAGGGGCACTTCCTTTCATTCCTCTCTCTCTTCTCTTCGTTCCCCCATCTCCTTGACCCCTAGGCCCAGCATCCGGTAAACATGGACGTCCTCCCCTCTTTTGGTTTATTATTTCCAATAATAAGCCTTTGTGATCGTGTAGCAAAAAAATTTTTATAACCCCCCCTCAAACTTTGTCACTTTACGTTTCAAGGTGCGTAGAATCCAAATTTGAAACGTCCGTCCGCGTCATAAAAGGCCTAAGAATTGACTTAAAAAACCCGTTCTTTCGCACATAGACTCCATTTGGGGTCTAGTTGGTCCTAACGTTTAACCATCCCTATTGCTTTACTTGCATAGATGCTATGGGCCAAAAACGGGCGAAAAAGTGTCTTTTTCAAGGTTTGAGTGTTAGACTTACACACGCCTGGCAGGGAGTCACGGTGGGCGGTGAGGGGGGGGGGGTGAGCAGGGGGTGGAGTGAGAGGAGGCGCCGCAGCACCTTGTGGTGTCTGGGGTGACCAGCGGCGTAGCAGAGGGGTGTAGGAGAATGGATATTTATTACTTTTACGTGTTATACCCATATAATACACCGCGGCACCATGAGGTGGGTACGGCGTTCCTTCGAGGCATGAATATGTTTTTTTCTAGGTCATATTTGTGTGTTAATACCAATGCTTTTCCTACGCATATTTAATAACATATCCTCTCGACTTTTCATACTTACTTAGATAATGACATTATTAAGGCAATAACTATTTGAATAGATAGGAGCTCAAATCGAGAAATATAAACATGCGTATATAATTATAGAAGTATAGGTTGTGGCAACTCGAAATAGGACACGCCGAGGAGTCTGGACGGGCCTTATGACGTACGCAAGCCAACTAAAACTACGATCATACTCAATTGAAAAAATAATAAACCTTTGTGAAATAATTTGCAGCGTTTTTAACTTAGTTTTGGTTTATTATTTTCAACAATGAACCTTTGTATACCCCCCCCCCCCCCCTCAAAATTTGATGGTTTACGTTTCAAGATATGGAGAATCAAAAAAAAAAAAAAAAAAAAATCCGTCCGTCCGCCGTCTAGAGCTTTTCTCCAAAACTACTGGACCAAAGTTTATGAAATTTGGCTCAAAAATCGTACATCGGCCGGGGATGCGCCAGTAACATGGACATCAGTTTTGATCTACCCTAAAGGCTAGTAATTAAGGGCCAACATTCAAAAATCGAGATCTCGAAAACTTTCAAGGTAACAGTGATGATTTTTTGCTTGTTAATGATGAATGCAATCCCAAAGAATCGATCAAAACTGTCCACCATTCGTTTTCTATGAGGGCTAGAACATCGAAAAAACCTCCGGATTTCCTTCCAGGCGCAAGAGGATGATGCCCTTCCAAAGTTGGTATCACAGGTGACTCATAGGCTCATTTGATAAGGCGTCGGACTCGACAGCAGAAGGCGGCAGAGAGGCAGCACAAATTTTTCTTTCTGGTCACTTTCAAGATTTCTTTTTTTTTTTTACACTAAGGTTTTCTTTTTTTGAGTTTATCGTAACTTTTGTCACAGTGAATCTTATTTAGATGTCTTATTTTAAAAGCGTAAAATAATGGGGTCCTGCTGCTCTAATGCAGTGAACACAATTGCGAAGCCCCGAGTTTTGATAATAAATATACTATTAACGGGGCTTAATAATTACTTACCAGTGTTCTGCATAGAAGGGCTATCTAATACAGAAATAATAAACCATTGTGTAATAATTTGCAGCGTTTTTTCTCGTGTATTTAATGGTGTGTGATAAATTTTGTTGACGCCGCCAAGATTACAGTTCTACCCTAATTTTGTTCATGTGTGATTTAGTAGCACCAATAATATGTTGCTTGTATTGAAGGTAAATATCAACAATTTACAAATAAAATACCACCCCATTATATTTTGTAAGATCGGTAATTTGTATCACTGTGGCAGGAGGCCTGATCCGCATGGCATTCAGAACCACAGAGTAGAGTAGAGTTGTTATTAATCGTGTTGATAATTTTGTGTCAATTGCTAGGCGACTCAATCTGCCTAGTTTGCTCTGTGATTCTGCTCATCACATTTGTTTATGATTTGTTATACTAATTAACAAACTTTTTTTTATAAGACGACTTTTAATGCAATAATGCAATGATTTATGCCTACAACAGAGCTGTTCCTGGGGAAATGTAACTCTGTAGGGCTTCATCCAATGAAAATGGTTTCACATGCATATGGTTTAAATGGTTGGAATTGGTTAATTCTTTGGAACGATCTCGATTCATGCTAAACTCTTAAACTGCTTATCCTAAACTGCTGCTAAATACTATGTGAGCTACACGAAACTTGTTGATGAACTGTAGAGGATTCTTAAATTATATTAACTAATGATTTGGTGGTAAACTTGTTTTTTGTGGTAACACAAATCATGATGCTACATTAACAATAATTTATTCATATTTACAATAATTATGTGAATGAACAGACAAACACACCAAGTTCTACCATATTCGTCTCTTCAGTCAACCAGGAAACTTCTTGAGCAACGTGGTAACTTGATGATGTGAAAGCGTTTTTTCACCAGGGATCAACTCTCCTCGCCGCGCTACATCTGATTTCAGTTTCCGTGCAGCCTCTTGAGCGGTGACGCACTTTTGGAATGATTCCAACTCCTTCCCACAGTGCTTCTCCTGAAAACAAATATTGAGTTTGGATATACATTTTTTATTCATAACACATCTCTATATCAGACCTTTTTTGACCACATGTCACGTGAATTTAGTGAAAGTATAAAGCTATATATAGCTACGTTTTGGGCTGGTTTATCAATGCTCAGTCAAATCTCTGACTAATCACTGATTATAATTAGTCAGAGGTTGAAATGTGTTGGACTTTCAGACCGTTTATCAATCTTGAAATGACTGCTGACTAACTAATCAGAATTTACCACGGGAAAAATAGGGGTTTGGACTTACTGTTTTGTGCCAAATGTAACGGCACAAAATATTTGATACCCCAACAGAGTTCGAACTAATGCATTTACCTACTTTGAGAGAGAGGTTATTTCAAAGAAGAGCGGTTTAGTCATCTGTGTGACCAAGGTTGATTTTATAGAACCTCTTAGACTGAGGGAGTAGAATGTAACAGTAGAATCAATAGTTTGTGGGCCAAAGAACACATAAATTGGCCATTTTTGGAAAACTTAGCTCCTCCTTCATTACGGCTTCAAATTTATGAAATTGGTCAAAGGCAGCCACTCACTAAAAAACAGTCTCAAGGGTATCAGCTTTTAACTGTACCATCAAAATTAACATTTCAATGGATTATCAGGGGGATAATTGTGAGGAAAAAAATGTATTGTACAAAGAAATAATAATTTCTTATGGACAAGCAACAACTTAGTAGGTAGGTATCTATAATAATACGAGGGTTGTCCAGAAAATAAGTTCCGTTTTGATCTGTAGGGTGGTAGGAGTGGCTTTTGCCAAATCTGGTAACACCGCTCGAAAGAGGAGAGGTGGGGGAATAGAATGAGAGGTGGGTGACCTCAGTCGGTCAGTTACCAACGTCAGGGCAGGTAGTTGAAATGGAGCCCTCCGCGTCGCGTCCCGCCACCTCGATCCCCGTTCCCTCTCGAGTTGTGCGCGGAGTGATTCCGAAAGTCAAGTTTTTCCGAGACGATCTCATGGATGAGGGATCGTGAGATGTCTGGGAAACTCAGGTGGAGTTCATCCAGGGTTGAACGACGATCTTTGCGAACTGCATTGTCGATTTCTGCGACAATTTTGTCCGTCACAACTGAGGGTCTGCCTCTCCCACTTTCATCCTCAAGTGAATGTCTTCCCGCCTTACATTCACGTACCCATCTCCTCAACATTGACTTACTTATTACACCTTCTCCATAGACAGAAATGAGCTGTTCGTGAATTTGAACTGATTTGAAACCCTGTGCATAAAGAAATTGAATCACTCCGCGCACAACAACTCGAGAGGGAACGGGGATCGAGGTGGCGGGACGCAACGTGGAGGGCTCCATTTCAACCACCTGCCCTGACGTTGGTAACTGACCGACCAAGGTCACCCACCTCTCATTCTATTCCCCCACCTCTCCTCTTTCGAGCGGTGTTACCAGATTTGGCAAAAGCCACTCCTACCACCCTACAGATCAAAACGTAACTTATTTTCTGGACGACCCTCGTAACAGCTGCACACGATCTGAATGGAAAAAGAGAGGGAAGAAACAAATCAACATAAATTGTCTCAACTTGAGCATGCTTGATAAGTCAAGAAGAAAATATCGGCAATATAGGTAGGGTTGTACATTGGGTGGGAATACATATAAGATGGAGAGTGATTGTTCCGATTTCTACACTGCTTTCCTGTCACTTGCCTATGTGTTGCAAGCATAGCGCTGCTTCCATTAAAAAAATATATTTATTTAGGTATTTAAAAAATGAAAAGCTCAGCTAAGCACCCACTTATTTCAAAATCACGTGGAAAAGTGATCTTTTACGTTCACTCGAGACAACAGAAAGTTCCTAACAAGTTATATCCTATCGATATCATGAGTAGTTTCTTATTTTGTTTAGGACAAGTAACATTTCTCCAATATGATGACCAAAAAGACGTCAGTTCCCTTGTTTTCTGCCAGTGTACGCCCCAAGCTAACACGCGCGTAAAAATCAAAATTTATAGATCAAGTAAGTACGTCCAGTAAGAATTTCACGGACATCAAGAAAATCGGTTCTGGGCATCTGATTCGGTTCTTAGGCATGCTGATTCGGTTCTGGGCATCTATCTTCAGGAAGTACGCACACTGCCCTCAGGTGCGATCGCGGTTTTTATCAAGACCCCGATTTTCCGAACCAGAACCATGATTATGTGAGTGGTCACATTGCAATTTAATCTCGCCATTCTCAGATTAAACCTACTGTGTACCTACTATTCTCTCACGGCAACGTTTTACAGGGTGTGATGCCAAGTTCAAGGAACTGAGTGCTGTGCCACCGTTACTACCATTCATCGATGAAAAGGTGTGTTCTCATATTGTCGCCGTCTACATGGGACACTAGTTTGGGCACCGCGTGCGAAACGCACGAAGTTCTTCGTATGCCGCTACGCACACACGCATTTGCAGTCTACGTTAACCAGAAAAGAGAAAATACCTACTAGTTATCCCACTCTTATCAATATTAACTACTCATAAACTGCTTCGTAGCTCTTGTCTCCAATGACTTGGGGTAGCTTCAAATCTTACAACAAATTGAAATCGTATCTTACCTCAAATTCGTTCTTCTTTAGACACGCGAAGAAAACGGACATTTCCTGAACACAATGAGCATTCGTTGAGCGTTCTCCCTTTGAGGATACCGAAGTTTTCAGTCTCATGGGCAGCAGCTCTTGAAAAATTACTTCATTTGCTTTGACATACTTACCACGAGGGGCATAACCCGGCATGCGAATACGCATATTTGACACGATAATTTAAAATACCTCTTATTATATTTAAATGTCAAATGAGAATTTAGGTAACTTCAGTATAGTCGTTCGTTACCACACATCTGATTTAGGCAGTCCCGAGAAAGCAGATCACAAAAGATGATAACCAATCAGCAGAGCTCATATTCTTCTTCTCTCTGAATTATTAGCCATGGCACAACCATCTGTGGCCATTGGCATCTTGAATGATTATGAAGAGAACATTCTTCCATGGATTTGATGACTTTTACCAGAGATCTTTAGTATAGTATAGAGAGGGGGAAGTAGTGAATTGCTGAAGCCGAATATATATATTTCCCTCGTAACAATTCCGGTCGAAGGTACAGATCGGCCAACATTTCTGTGCGCGCGACCAGAACTGGTCGGGTCTAGGCGAGGGTGTTGTCGGGGGTACTTTTGTGAAAACATCCGTTTTCATTCTGTTAAGAAAGTAAATAAATGAAGAGCTCGGCCGAATAGGGGTCTAAGTTACATTTTTTCCGAAATGGAGTTATTGGTATCAAACGATTCGTTGATATCTCCTCCATTAGTTTATACAAACGAAAAACCCCAATTCCATATGTGTTTGTCGCTATGGACCTTCAGCGACTCAAAATCGTGGCTATTTTTCGCTTTGAACAAGGGTCTATGTTTGTTTTCGCCTAGCGACCGTGCTACTACGTGCCGCCAGTGTTGCCAATGGTACCCCAAAAGGGGGAATTTTCCCCTTTTCAGTCTGCCGTTACCCCGATCCCTGAAGGCCTCCGGGGTACCTCAATATTTCCCCCTTTTTATTGAAAGGTCCCCCCTTTACCCCGAAAAATGAAAGCATGAAGTAAAATTTGCTAGATTAGTGTCACCAACCATTTCTAGTCACTCAGTATAGTTACCGGTCACCAACAACAACAACAGTTCCCCATTATTAGTTATCAAGATATAACTGTCTGATCTGATAATTTTGTCAAATCCTTATGACTCAAGACAGCGAAAATAATTGAATCGTTTATTTCAGAAACCACCTAAGCGACAAAAATTAAAAAAAAGTTGTTTTGGTGGTCCGGTTCTTTTCAGAGGTGAATACATAAACATAACCAATGTCATATCACCAATGCTATTTGACAGCCTTGAAAAGAATCCGTTTATTTCAGAAAGAACCCAAACGCCGTCGCTGTAGCCCAAGCGCACTGAAGCGTGTAGTCTACTTGAACAAGTATTTTCCGTTTAATGCCTAGTAAAAACCACTCTTGTTTATACTTAAGTGTGTCTCTTACTTACTTTTGATACCAAAACAGATAAAAATTAATCGTTTGACTTAATTTCAATAATAATTTTTTAAAAAATCACTTTGGATTTTTCATGTATTGCAGAAACCACCTAAGTGCAAAATTTTCAAAAATTTATAACTCAAAAACTTGAAAAAAAAAAAAAAAAAATTAACAAAATGGATAATTCCAATAGCATGTTCTTGATTTGGTAAAAAAATATTTGAAGGATACTATAAGCCCCTACCTACCCTAAGCCCCCCTCCCCCTACTACCTATGGGTGATATTTTCGAGACTTGGACACTAGTCACTAGCGCATCCTTACATCGAGGCAAGGCGAAATCGAATTATTTCACCTTGTTGTCATGGTGACGAGTAAACATATGCGAAAATGCGCCATTTGTAGGCGTAGTTGGGCAACAGCATAACATAGTCTCACCTAGTTCCGAGTCAATATTTTCATTATTTGTAATATGCAAGGTGATAAATTGTATGCAAATTACATCAAGTTATTATCAGGTGTTGACCTCAAACGCTACGAACGCAAGATTTAATCTGTGGGGTAGAGATCCATATGAAATGTGTGTTGGGGAGTTGACATACAAGTGTTCTAGATGATCCAGACTTCAGCCTCAAAGATGTTGTGGATTACCTATCTAGTTTTAGAACTGTTCTTTGAATCAATTGAAACTAAAAATCTTTAGAGTAGGTACTGTGAAAGTGGTCTTGTGAAAGGATGTGTTATGAGAGCTCTGTTATGCGGGAATAGTAAGTTGTATCATATGTGGAAAGGTAAGTACCTAGAGGTAAGGTATACCTACATACTTTTTCGTATATTATTACTTGCTCATGTAGGTACTTCATTGATCAAAACGAAAGTAGGTACCTAATTACCGTTTTTGTCCATAAAATTTGCGTAACTGCAAAACTCGGGCAATAACTGCACTGCCAATGCCGTCTTTATGAAATCTTACCTTCAGAGGAATGCATTTCAAGGTTTTTTCCTTGCAGCTGGTTTTTAATTCATGTTGCATATTCCCTGATTCGATATTTGACAAACTTGCTAATCGGCGGTTGTATTCGTCGGCAAAGCAACGACCCACCTACTTTGTTTAGGCACTTTAAACCAACAGCAAATCTGGTAGGACGTACGTACCTACCTAAGTAGTTTCGTTTCTTGGTGTAGCAACAACCTGCCTTGTTTATTTTGACAAACTATCAAATCACTCCTTTTATTCATTCAATATAACAAGTAAAGCTTCCTCAGTTAAGCATAGTACTACGAACTTATAATAAAACGCTGATGAAGCTACCTTATCAATGGCTAGGTACCTACCTACACAGCAGTACAGACACCTGAGGAATTTTCAATCATCTTTTCTTTACTATTTTTCAGGTTAATTATTCTCAAAGCCTAAACGAATGAAGTTCTCTGACACTGATTAACTACTATAATTAGTAGGCTCCTTGTCCAAATAAAAACTCGTTCACGTTAGATTGGTATTGTTGACAGCAATCTACAATCAATTATTGCGCTGGCAGGCATGATTATTATAACATTTAGTCGAATTGCTACAATATTATACTTTTTCACAACAAAACTGTTGAAAAATGGCCTTATTACCACGAATTATGTTGACGTGAGACGGCAAACTTCTTGTGAGAAATAGGTTGGTTGAGTAGCGATTCATTGACGTAGGGCGGTATCATGGCCGACTTTGGCTGAAACGCGAACCTACTCCAGGCGTGACGTCACGAGAATATGGGCCATACATAAGCTGCATAACAGTTTCTTTTAGTTTTCCAAAAGTTGAAAAAAAAGCATTTGGGTGTTATCTGAAATAAACGATTTAATTATGAACTGAGTGCGTATGTGTTTGTTGAGAATCTGCCACTGTACTGTATTTATATATATATATTAAGCAGTGTTTCTAGCAGTGAAAAGGACCCCAAAAAGTTCACCTTTTTGTTTGAGAAAGCCCCCCGTTTTTTCCCCTTTTTCCCCCTCTAAAGGTCCCCTGGGCTCCCTCCGGAACCTGGCAACACTGCGTGCCGCAGTTATTCCATTCATCTCTCCTGGGTTTTCTTCCGTGTCGGTGATATTTCAGTTTTCTGCACTTACTTTAACTTTATCTTTCACGGGTTTGTGTTCAAATTCGAGTGATTTTCGACCCGTTTTAGTCGTTATTTCGGTTTATTTATAGTTTTTCGGTTTCTTCTTTGATTTTTCTGTCATAAATAGTTATTCAACGTATTATAATATTACCATCGAAATGTACGGGACAGTTTCCCTTACGGACAATGACTTGGACAGGATGAATAAATCTAAATCGCGAGTTATTAATATGAAACAGTGACAGGACAACGTTCGGAAGCTAAGGAGAAATTCACAGACACAAAGCTAATGGAAGACCATGTCGCCCTTTGCCAAAACCTTATGAGCTCCCAGCACGTAACACAGCGTTGCTACCCCTCCCTAAGGCCAAGAAAACGGACCTCATGAAAATGATACCATATTTACCCGAGCAATATAAAGAATTTTATATAACACACCATTCGTTTCTGATTAATGTTTTCATCGTTCACAGAAGAAGTAACTAGGTACCTGTGGTATAATCTTAAAACGTTATTTGAAAACTTATTTATTTTAGTGTTTCAATAAAATTGTCATCTAAACAAACATCCAGTTCTTCAATTTCTTTCTACTTTAATATTATAGATTATTGACGTTGTTATCGACATGGATTATTCATTGAGCTAACAGGTATCCGTCATTGAATTGAATAAAGGAGAACACTGTTGATGATAAAGGTCGCAAGATAATGAGTGCGTATTTTTATTATTGATGGAACAAAGGTCTATGTTACACTTGATCCTGCAGTTTCGGGTCGTGTGGTTACAAAGGAGTTTTTTCGCTCTCCTGTAAAATTTAGTAAATGTAACATAGACCCTTATTCGGCCGAGCTCTTCAAATGTAGAATATAGGCTTTGTACAATGCGGAGAACAACAGGCTATGTTTTTAGTGCGGCTAATAGCGAAACGTCCGCGCGCACAGAAATGGCTCCGCTATACTTCAAGTCGTCAACTCCCCCACTCATTCCAAATTTTGCTTCCTTTAAGGTATGAACTCTGACTCTCTAGTAAGTTTAACAATTAACTATTTATTCACACCAAAATGATTTATATCTATAACCCAATTGCTATTCTCACTTACCTTCACCCCCATGCAGCATCTTCTTACCTATCTTCGAGTTATCTCTATTATTTATAAGAACGAAAGTTTGTCTGTGTCGTTTTCACGGATGAAGGGATTCGGATTTTTTTTTATCGTCACCGGAAATCTCCCGGTCAGAATATAGGCTGTTTTCTTAGTTTTTCCCCATACTTTCGACCTTAAAAAATACCGTTTTTTACCTAAATTTTGACGTTTTTTGGGCGCTTTTTTTTTTATTTTTTTTTCGACCTCGCTCGCTTCCCCTACCCCTCTAATCGGCCGTCGAAAATTCCGGAAAAATACCGGTTTCGTAGGTTTTTGTACGAGGGAGACGACAAAAAGTATAGGGAAATGCGTCAAAAAAATGAAAGAATATGGACCCGTTTTTTCGAAAAATGTCGACGAAAAACTTCGTTCCCATAATTATAATTTACCCCATTAAGAGACGTTTTTCTGGGCGGTGTTCGTGGGCAAAATACAGTTTTGATTCTGCTGAATCCGAAATCGGATATCGAAAAAAAGTGACGGGAAGTTGGACAAAATGCGAGGGGAAGGGAGGTGAAGCGATTAAAATGAGAAGTCAAATGTGCCCTCCTACCGACTCAGGCGAGTAGGTCCCCCTCTGATATTTGCCTTCGAACCTCTTGATCTCGGCTCCCGTTTGAAAGACGGGGAAAAGGATAGCCCTACTACGCAAATAAAATAATGGCCTACCTTCAGAAAAATAGACTGAAAACAAATACTTACAACCATTTAACATCCGATAGTTCTGTTAGTAGGTACTGAAATGTTCTTTTAACTAAACTTTTCGTGGTTCCACAAAATTTTCGAATTTCCCACCCCCTCCCGAACCATGGGCTGCAGGGTATGGCGACATATCCAGTCTCATCTATACATCCCACACCGAGCGAGCGAAGCAAGTTTCAAATCACCCTTAGTGATCCAACGTGTCCTATAATTTATCATGCCCCACTCAACAGTAAAGACCATCGGATCTATACAGCCATACCGTGCGAGCGATAAAACTAGTAGGTATTCGAAATATCTCAAGATCATATAAGTCAGAGAATCCTCCTCATCATCTCTTCCTTGGAGCGCAATTTAAAGAAATTGGTATTAAAAGATTTCAAGTGATTAATTTCGTATCTCATTTAATAATCCCTCAACCTGAACAAATGTATTGATCTATATTGTGGAGAATAAGAAATTTCAATCACGACAATAACTTAGTTTGTCACATGGTAGCAGAGTGTGGTTGTTTTAATAAATTCTAACATCGATTGTTGGAACTGATTATTTGCATCTAGTGTAGAGAAAATTGTTTGGTAGGAATATGAGATCTTGAAGCTCGAGAAAACAAGTGTGGCTTTGTGGCCTGCAGGGTTGCCAGAGATGGAGCGCTCTGTAGGGAGGTATGGGAATCACACATTTATTGTTCCCTTGGTGAGAGTTGGAATTAGAAAAAGTTTTTTTAAAATCAAGCTATGGAAGTCTTTCAGGGAAATACTACTTGTTAAACATCTTCAAGGGCCTCTAGTAGTATTTGTTAAGTTGTTATTGTTTGTTGCACACACAGAATCAACTAATCTACCTTTCTAGCTCCACAAACCACTGCTAGAGAGCGTTGGCATGATTCATTCCCGTGCCAGAAACCTGACACGTGATAGGTATGCTGGATGTCACACATAAAGGAGGGAGGGTGGAATGAACTAATCGACCTTCCCACTAAACTATTCATCAGTTACAAAATAACTATACCTACGTCAACCAATGGAGAACATTTTTAGTTGAAGAATATATTTTCATATCCCCCCCCTCACAAGTGTCTGTATCCCCCCTCGTTCCACTGGCCTTCAAACTTTTTTCATCTTCAACAAAGTGGATCATAATTCATAACTGATATGTATATATTTTTTTATGAAATAATTATGTAAATTGCGTTCCTACTTCATTGCCTTTTTTCAATATCTACCTTTTAAATGAAACATATGGAAATGGCATTCCTACTTCTTTTGTTCCATTCCTTCAAGCTTCCTTTTGTATTCCTGACACCTGACCAAAAATGTACTTCATGATATAGGTACTTTGAATTCAGTTAGACATGCTGTTTTCTCACATGGGAAGTAGAAAAAATTAAATCTAAACATATACAGTTGACAGACAATTTATTTCTTACAACATTTTAGAACTGAGTTGATTTGGATACTGCCAACACTTTGAAAATATGCACCTCATTGACGTACGTACGCCTTGCCTAAATAAACAATGTTTCTTCCTTTCGAAATGGTGTCGAAATATCTAGCACTCCAAGCAATGAGTTCAGTTCGTTCAACTGGTGACTTGTGGTTTGTCAGGCTTCCTTACCTGCTTAAATCTTACCTAATTCGTTGTCCGAGGACAACCCCTCCCCCGCGAGTTGACAACTTCATCTTCCTTCAGTGCTTCCAGTACTTCATTGATGGTCGAAGTTCATTGAAGTTGAACCATTCCTGTACCTTCACTCGTCAAGTGACAAATATTCACCTTAATACTTTAGTTTATTTCAGGGGTAGAGGGCGACATTTTAAACAATCTCCCGAGCTTGATGACAAAGTGATCCCAGTAGGAGGGGTGTTGTTCATAATCAACAGACGAAATTATGAAACAGAAAATACAAAACTTTTAAGGGAATCAATCACGGCACACGAAAAAAATAAGTAATATTCTATCACAGCAGTCAAAATTATATGAAAAACCAAAATGGTTGCTCGACCATCAAAAACTTTCTAATATTGTAACTCTTAATTTTCGTGGAAATAGACGTTTTTCATTCATTTCCGTTTTCCTAATTGAAATGGGTTTCCAAAACTTAGTTACGAGTGATTTAGTTTGGGTATTACATTAGTAAGTAATGACTTCACACGCTATTTCTCTCCACCTTTTCACCCATTTCCGATTATTTGCGAATATAAACATCTATAACCAATCTATTTCCATCCTATACCTACCTACTTGTAGGAATGCTCACTATGATATCTACAATTTAAAAGAATACAAAAATTAAGACCATATCTCATTTTCAAACAAAGGGTAGATTCTGTTTGAGAGAATAACCGAAAATTAGTCTAAGTATCATCTATAAGCGTTGAAAACCTGTTTAAGAGAACTATAATTTCTTGAAAAATTGAGATAGTGTACATAATAATGGAACACTGACCATGACCGGTACCTCGTTTCATAATAACCATTTTTGTTGCCTATTTTGGAATAAGGTAGTTCAAAAACACTTGAGCCGTGAAATCTAAGCATAAAATATAAACTACTATGTATTAAAGACGAATAAAATTACACATTAAAGGTAGTGAATTGAGAACAATTATGACAAAAGTGAAAAGTATGGTGGTATGGTGAAAAACGTGGAAATGGATCAGTTCTCTTGAAATCCGGCATCTTCAGCATCATCAAATTGCCCTTCCACTTCCATATCATCACTGTTGACTCCGTTCGAACGACTAAGGAAACCTAGAAACAAAGAACTCACATTGCACTGTTATGAAAAATCAGGGAGTCATATACAGGGTGATTACCGGGAAACGCATGTTTTTCAAATAACGAGAACTGTTGCAAATCAGAGTAAAAAATGCATTTATTAGTGAAAATACAGTGTACACAAATCTCGCGTTTTGGTGATGTCACTTGGCCTTCTCGCTCACCGGATCTAACAATTCCAGATTTCTTTCTGTGGGGATTTTTGAAAGCTAGAGTGTACATAAACAAACCACGAACAATACAGGAACTTAAAGAAGCTATTCGCCAGGAAATCAACAGCATTCCTAGAGACATGTTAGCAAAATCCGTAGCAAGTTTTCAAGAACGCCTTCAACAATGTATCCAAGCAGGAGGCGACCACCTTAGAGATGTAATTTTCAAACAATAAATTGTAAGTAATTTTATTTTGAAATTGCATATTGTGTACACTGTATTTTCACTAATAAATGCATTTTTTACTCTGATTTGCAACAGTTCTCGTTATTTGAAAAACATGCGTTTCCCGGTAATCACCCTGTACAAGATGAAACCAATGAATTAAAACAACTGGAAAGCCGTCTTAGATTTGAGCACAGGACAGGTAGGTTTAGGAATTCAACCACTCCCATGTGAGCAACCTCCAAAATCTCATCCAGAAGCACAGTGAATTCTCTCTCTGTAATCGATTCAGTAAGTAAGATATAAAAGTGTGGAAAGAGATAGTTTCCCTCCTTCTGCCCACTTAAACATCTGTAAGCTGAATGCCGCGAACATATTTTGTATGCTCGTGGACAAACTGCCTAAAGAATGACTCAAAGCAGGAAACATAGGGTAGTTTACACCCTGGCTGTCAGGCTGCCTACCTGGAGACTCGCACCCCTCCCAAGAGCTGAGCGTGAATATCTGGGAGGTCCCCAGGGGTGTGTATACTCCAAAACTAGGACCCGGGAACACAGTTTGCGCTCGGGACACTCCTCCACTTCTCCTCAAATCCTCTCTTAATGAACACAGCCTCCAGCCTCAAACTCATGCACTCTCCTTCTGACTAGCATAAAACTTGTAAAAATACCATATATTCCAAGAACAAACCTACCTTTAGCTAAATACTCTAAATATAAGCTCTGTAAAAATCACTCATAAGATTTTTTGAACAAAATCGACTGATATAATATAATATATATTCAATATTCGTTGAATAAGAGTTGTTTCTTCTTTCAACCTAGTAAATTTCAGCTATTACATTAAACTGAGATTTTCATAGGTTAGGCTCTGCTTGAGTTCTACGCGCAAGCACGTCCAAATTTTACTAAACAACCTGAGAATATTTCGTAGGTTAGGCTCTGCTTGAGTACTCCAACTCGCAAACAAGTTTATCAGAAATGACTCAGGATAGGTTAGGCTCTGCTTGAGTTCACTTACAAGCACGTTGTTCAATAGGTAACCAAATTTTATAACTAAACAGTTACCTACCACGAAAAACATATATAAATTTCACTTTAAATTTTTATACAAGACTAGTCTTTCTCGCAGGTTAAGCTCTGCCTGGGTACACAAACTCGCGCATGTTTCTGGAAGTAGTAGAACTAGTAGGTAGTCTCTCTCTCTCAAATCTCAGCATACCAGAACACATACAGAGTAAGTTATCAAAAATTTGATAGGTCAGGAAGTGAAGGGTGCTGCGAGCGTCGTCGTAACATTGAACAAGACTGCATCAATGTTTCAGCTGTACTAAACATATCCAACGTACCGCCATCCATCAGAAGCTTGATAAGGTCATGAACAAGGCAGGGCCACTGCCTTCTTCCGACTACCTAGATATCATTCCAAGTTATATCTAGGAGCACTAGAGGGTGTTAAAACAATGTAGTGGCACCAGGCACACGCCGGACTTCACGCGTCTTACTTCCAAAATATATATTTAAAAAAAAAAAAAAAAAAAAAAAAAAAAAAAAAAAAAAAAACCCAGCCTCCTGTGCCGTCTCCCTTGGCTGGTTGGCAACAGTATGCAGCCAATATGCATTTTCACTTGTTTTCTCACATCATGGATAGACTCAATTTTTTGCTTTCAACTTTGTTGTGCTAACTTTTCCTTTCTTTGGTGTGGAATTGGTGCTTTTCTGTTTGTTTTGTTGTTTGTTCAATCAGGTTCTACCCTTTACATTGAGTTCCTTCCTTTTTATCATATTGTATGAAGATGTTTTGCACTCACGTGAATGCCTCCACCCCAAATAATGGTAATCGGATCTCGTAAGATACCTGCGAGGGACCACACTCCGGGTTATGTGGGATTCAAGCCTCACTAAAACCTCACCTTTCTGTACACACGTTGGAGCTCAGCCTGGAACTGTTTAACACATTACTTCAGGCTGTGTCCTTGAAATATATCTTCAGTTCTCTCGGCCCATGTGCTCCCTCCTCTGTCTTTCCCATTCCATGATGATCTTTTTCTGGAGGATGTTATACAGCTACAGAGGTCCAATGTTGCTCCTGCCAATCATTTTGGCTACTACTACCTCTGGTGCCACATCTTGAGGAGGCACTTCGAGAGCATCCTGCAGCCTTCTTCTTTCTGTAGCCGATCTCTTGCATCGTACGAAGAAAGTGTGGTACACATCATCATCTGTTTCCTGACAGTTTGGACATGTTGGGGTGTCTACACCTGTTACTAATTACATGACTGTGGGGAAAAAGTAGAGTTTACCTAATTTGGTTCATAAAGCTGGACAGGGAGTAGGAACTTCCTAAGAGGAAAGAGCCTGGGATCTTTTTTCCAAGCATTACCCTCCAGTGGAATTTTTCTCATGTTCTGTGTCTGAGAATGACAGGAATGGCTTTTACGATCGGGTTAACCCACAAAATTTTTATGAGGACACCAGGGAACTTCCCATCCATACCTTTGTGCAGTTTTTTTTTTTTTTTTTTAGGCTTTGAGCCCGTTGTTGACAATCCTGTCAACCATGTGTTGACCTGTCTGTGTTGGGGAACTACCCCCAGATCCTGCTGCCTCCACCGCCTATATGTGGGTCATGACCAACATCGCCTTCCTGAGTGATGTTTCTGTTAACCACGGAACAGATCGAGGGGTTGATCAACATGTAGTCAGGCTCTTGTTGATTTCATATCAGAGGGGGCGCAGGTGCAAGTGGTTTTAACTTGCTCTCCGTTTGGCCAGATAGTGTGTGTTCTCTACTCGGCAGTCTATGAATGTATTTATTTTTGTTTGCTTTAAGCATATACATTGTTAAAATACCATCTAGTTCCCCTAGATATAATCGATGAAAAAACATACTTCCTAGTGAAGTTCATTCATAATTATGTCAGGGGCACTGGAGGGAGTTCACACCCGCCCATCACCATAGACATGCTTATTCAACTAGTGAAAATGCAGATGGCAGTGGACAGTGCTGCCCACCAGCCAAGTGAGGTGGCTGGGGGCGCTACTACCCTGCATGCGCCTCCCCCGCTCTTTATTAAATATATTTGATGTTAGCATCTGTCTGATGCATAGCTGAGGCGACTACATTGTTCAAACACCCTCTAGTGCTCCTGACGTATGAATGATCTGAACTACGAGTAAAAAGTTCATTTATTCATTAGATGAAACACAGTTGATCAAAGATCCAATTCAGCTAAGTAGTCACAGAAGAATGTAGATCTAATTTCTTCAGTTACACGGTTTACTTGTCCAGCAATGGACAAAAAATGTGCATTATACCTGCATAATGAATCATCAGCGTCGCAAATTAGGATTTACCATATCTATATTCAGTATAGAAGGAAAAAATTGTCTTCCTGCTTAGTGGGAATTTCAACATTTTTCAATAATTCAACAATTATTGACAGGGCGTTTCACTGAGTTCATGAGTTTTAGTAAACCAGAATCATAATCTCAATAACACTTTGAAATTCCAAATAATGATGCGCCGCACAGCGGCAGAAAAATTAAACCTTCAAAGTGGGATCATGTGGATCGCAGCTTGACAGGTTATCTATGTTTGTTTGCCAATTAATAAGTGTTTACCTTCATCTACATCGTGATATTCTTCCTCCTCATCTTCATCTTCTTCCTCTGAAAACAACAGAATGCATTGTGAAGGACCGAAATGCAGAGAAACAAACGAACATACTGATAATTTTGAGCTACGTTTTGTATTTGTTTACAATTTTTAATAATATTCCTAGTGAAATTTGAACACGTTTTATTCATAAAGTTGTCTAATTTTCCAATGTGTTGCTGGGGGAATTATAAGGCAATAATTGCCTAAACTGATCGTCCACAGGAATGATCAAATGGGCAAGCACTCTTGCTTACAGTAGCAGAAACGAGCTGAAATGAGAGTTGCGTTTATAAAGCGTTTCAAGCTTCTTTGCGCTTTCGCATTTTGTGTCAGACTGAGTAGGACCATAGTGTAAAATGGATGTTGATGATTTCTACTTTCATGAAAACTCCTATATGTGTGGTGTTTAGTCCTCCAGCAATCATGCTGGGTGAATCAAATTTATGAAAAGAAGATGGAGACATGGAGAGTTCAATCATTTCCAAGCTGAATCGGAAAACGACACTAAAAAAGGTTTGATCTCATGGGAGATTTTATTTGAAGAGAATAGGATCTCACTACATGGATATGTGTTTCAGTTTCCTACATTTTTAACGAATCTGTCTATGTAAAAAGAAATTCACCATACAAGGGGAAGAAATGACAATGACAAATTTTATTGGATGTGCCACATGAGCAGGTATATGTCTGTTACCGCTCACTCAAACATGCTCGCAGTGGGCAATGAACCATTGAATACGTCAGAGTTGGATTTCCGCTCATTGTCGTGACAGACGTGAAGTGTGCTGCCGCTTGAATACGCTACCAAAGGACGACCGGCCCAAGGACTTCTCAACAGGTGTTTTTTTGACAAATTTTTTCAACACTGCCCAGGCTGAAATTCTCAACCAATTTTCGTGATTCTTATTTTGTTTGCTCCCAATTTCAGTCTAGTTGTCCAACAAACCTTGGAAATTTGAGACAGTGAAAAGGGGGGGAGGGGGGGAGGGGGTAATTACCGATCCTTTGCGGCCCAAACTAATTCTAAATTAATAATTCTATAAGAACTATATGCACTGGCGTCACCGATGAAAAGAAGACGAGAAAGATGAATGGCCATGAAAGAAGAGTAGACCAAAAAAAAAAAAAAAAATTTTTTGCAGGAAAATTTCGTAGAAAATGAAGTTATTACAATGGCTTTGTACTTTCGATAGACAGTTACTCCAGCTAAACAGCTTCTCCATCTTGCACCAGAACAATATATTTCTCTACATCCATTCTTGAATATGTCCCAATATGACTAAATAGAAAATTTTTGCCTTTGCGTTTGTTCGCCTGAACTCAAGCAAAGCTACCGCTCTCGGTGGATGGGATCTCCCTTCACAGGAAAATCGGGTCTAGTGGACGTTCAGCATTTAATATGTTTGATTTTGCATAAATTTCTCTTTTACCTCATCACAGTAGCAACACACAATAACTTCGGTTTTCCAAATAGTAAACGTCCTTATTTCAAACCACCTGAAAATGTATTAGAGGATGTTTTGAAGGGGAAGGAATTGCATAGAGCAGTTCAGGCAGTAGGTAAATGGATTATTTTGGGAATACAAACAGGCGAGTGGGTTTCAAAGTGAAATAGGCAGAAAGAAATTAGGGGGGTAGAAATGTTAACTGATGAGCTATCGGAGTTGAAGGTTACCTGAGCCACCAGGGCGGCGATCAATCCAGAGATGAGGAAAGTAATTTTCACTTCCAGTAGAGGCGGTGAGAGCAAGAGGAATCACCAGGGAGGCGGACAAGGTTGGAAAACTATTGGCGACATGGTTCACAATGGCGGGAACAATGTTCCAGTAATAATAAGAGGCGGAATGAAATTTTCAATTTGGAAAAAAAAAAAAAAAAAAAAACGGACTAGTGGAAAGTAAAACTAGTATTTTTGCGCTAATGGCAGTTGCAAAAACAATGAGGGAAAAAAGGAGAATGGCCTGGACTAGAAACAAGGGAAGGTAGGGGTAGAACATTGGCACAGCCTTAAGGATAAACAGTGTCGCCCCAACACCACCCATCAATCGAATTTTCTGCGCCCCAAAAATATGCACAATCATGCACAAAACACGAAAAAACGAGTTTTGGAGGTAGGTACTTAACTAATTCAATTGCTATATGTGATGAAGGATACAGGATACATTTTTCACGCTGCATCACATATTGATGTTAATTCATTGAACATATGCTATACTGAATTGGAAAATTTACCGAAATAACGAAATGAAGTTAATGAGGAAATATAAGATTTCGGGCGTTTTGTCTGTTTCTGTTTTTTCTAGGTGGTATCGTGAATATCAATAAATAAAATCACAATGTAAGCAAGTGTAAAAGACGTCAAAATTAAGAATAACAAGTACACTACAATAGATTGCCTTCCAAACATTTGTACTCTCATAAATTCAAGTTATGGGTGAACTTCCCTGTGTTTCTATAGGACCCTTAAAATTAGGGAATCACACATTCGTGAAGATACACCCTGTATATAGTCTGCTCCTCATAATTCTTGAGCTAAGGGTGCTCCCACTGAAAAATAGAGGAGTTTTTATGGAGCAGGCACCAATTTTTTACCTCCAGGACAGTGCTGGTGCAAAACTACTTCCCCAACTTCATTGATATGACACATTTCAAAACGCTTGTGCGGGTCAATGATAGGATAAGTCGGATGGGAATGATGTGATGAATAACATGATGAAAGCAATCTCCAGAAAACCATACAACTTCGTGGATTTTGAGACAGATTCAAACTTGACAATAGCTACATGGATGGGAGACCTATGATAGAGTCCTGCAATACATCTTTACCTCCAGAAATGCTGTCATTAGGATCTGGATGAAGAAGTTGGCATTCGTTCATCGCCTGGAACATTCTATCGAGTGCAGCCGTGTCTTCAGGAATGAATCTGAGTTCAGTCATTTCATCTTCACCTTCATCTTCACTACTGTCATTGGGTCGGGCATCTGGCACAAAACAATAGTTTGGGTGATACTAATGGATAACTATAAGATATAACTTGAAAAGTTTCAGTCATGCAGCATGATCGTATGAGCGAATTTTCGTAAATTATCGTATTGTATAATGTTAAACTCTTTTAAAATTTGAGCTTTTAGAGTGCGAGGATATTGTTAACTATTAATTTCATGGCAAAAAAAAGAATTCATAATAATCTGTTATTCATAAAGAGGTTTTAAATGTTCAGCTTTTTTGCAGTTTTATCGATTCTTTTAGCAAATTTTCATAAGAAATTTAAGTACATTTTTCAGTATTATTTTGTACATAAATTTTTTTTTCAGTATTATTTTGTACATAAATTTTTCTATGTTCTGTTTTATAGTTAATAAACTTTGTTACAGCAATATCCTGCAAAAAAAAATATATATATATAATTTTAACGATTTTTAGCGGTATTTAGTGATTTCAGCTCAGTATTTAGTGATTTCTATAGTGATAGCGGTATTTAGTGATTGTTTCAGCTCAATTTTTGAAATTTGACCAATTTAATGTAGGTACTCAAAAAGAACATCCTTTCGTTAGGAAAGCTTGATTTTTTGGCGCAAGAACGGAATTTTTATCTCAATCCTAAGGAGAGATATCGTCTGGAATAGCGCAGGCACACACGCGCGCGCGCGCACACACACACACACACACACACACACACACACACACACACACACACACATATATATATATATATATATATATATAGATATATATATATATATCGCAGTCTTTTTACAATATGCCGCCTTTTCGTTATAAAAACGGTAGAACGACAAACTATACACATCATTCTGACCCATATATCCAACTAATCTTAATTTTTACTACGGGATTGACTACTTGATGTAATGTATTCTTGAGACCACCAAACTAAGGCGGATCACGCTCAGCTTTTTTGTCCAATTTGGTTAGTCAGTTTTGGCAAAAAGGCTAAAAATACCAGGCTGATAGTCATTCCAATGTTTTTATTACGAAAAGGCTATGCGCCAGAGTTGGGCAGTAATCAATTACATGAGTAATTAATAACATCCGCAATTACACGAGTAATTGTTTGAAAAAAATTGAAAAGGAAACTGAACAAAAAGGCCCAAATAATTGCGTAGTGGAGTTTGTTAAAAGTGAATCTGTAGTTACAGTTCAGCGTGCTTTTAGACGATGTTTTAACGTGAATCCGCCTGATCCCAAAGCAATTAAAAGGTGGTATCAACAATTCGTAGAGTTTTCGTACACTTTTCTTCGCAGTCCTCGTAAGTCAGTTCGTCGTGCAAGCCGTGAGTTACAAATGCCACACACTACCATCTGGAAAGTTGTTAGACGTCGTTTGTTGTGGCGGCCATACAAATTGCAGTTGGTTCAGGCTCTCAGACGAAATGATAAAGTGCTGCGGGTTGAGTTTTGTGATTTTTTGATGAGTTCAATGGAGGATGGATGAGAATGTTCCCCTTTAACATTGTGTTTAGTGATGAATAGACGTTTCATTTATCGGGAAAAGTGAATCGTCGCAATGTACCATTGTACCACCTCTATCCACAAATTCGTACGAGCTGGAGTACAAAGTGTGACACCCGACATCCAAATGCGGGTTTGGGACGAGCTTAATTACCGAATTGACGTCGTTCGTGTTGCTGGAGGTCGACATATCGAACATTTGTAGGAATGGGAAAAAACTATGGATTACAACCTTCCATTTAAGACCTATTTCATGTCTGTAACTTCAATATTGCCAGAAATACAGATGTTTGAAACAAGAGCATTCTTTTATGAACACCCTGTATATCCTTCTAGGGGTCAATTCTACTACTAATTTCCAACAAAAAGGTCCTTTCAAGTGTTTTTTTTTTTTTTTTTTTTTTAAGGTTCATTGTAAAATCAATAAGCTCACCATAGGAAAGATCGTAAAATTTCCTTTCAGAATATGACCTTTTCAAAACAATTCAATTGGGGGGGGGGGGGGGGGGGTTTCAAGCTCATTCAGTGGGACAAATCTAGGTCAGAACGAAATTTTCCTCATTTTAACAAAATCACTGCATTTTTCAAATGGAAAACTTTCCCGAAACGTCAGCATTCCAATGGTATAGTCATTTTTACTTTTACTTTTCAAATTACTGGATTAAATTAAGTTTAAAGTTAAAAAACTTTTTTTTTTTTTTTTTTTTAGGAAATCGAGGGTTTTTATGAAAAATGACCCAACACGTACCTAAGAGTCTGGGGTCGGTTTCTACGTCAATTTTTTCCACGCTGAATCGAATGGTAAAACTAGCAGATCTCACCAACTCCATATAACAGCGTTCAACACCATAACTAACTAGTTTTTCCCCTAAAACCACATAAAATTTTGAGCATAACAAATGCAATGAAAATTTTTGGAAGGAAGTGTAAAACCCGTAGAAAGTAAGGCCTCGTAAACAAGTAAAAGTCCAAACTTTCACGTTTCTGTGAAATTTGATCCGTAACATTAATTTTGACAGAGTGGCTAATTTTCAAACATTTTTAAATTGCCCAATTTCTAAAAGAATTGACGTTTGTTTCTTAATAAAAGAGTTTGAATGGTGTTAAATAAATATGAAAATCGTATGTTCTTAAAAACAAATAACGCTGATTCTGGAAACATGGCCAAGAATTGAGAAAAGTTCATATAAAGGAGGGAAGGAAATATGGGTTTTATAAGTTGAAGGTTTTCTCGAAAAAACCGTTGAAAAATCATATCTGGGCAACGCTGTTGTGGCATTACGCTACATTTTCGAAGTAGTTCTACATGATTTTTTCTTTCACTCTACGTCATGGACACCCTTTGTACAAAATTGTGTGCAAATTCAGTATCATTATTTCGGGAGTTCCGTGAGAACAGTTTGGAAGAAAGGTAACTGATGATGATTCCGTAACAGACCACAATAAACTGAGGCGGAAGTGCTCATATCACCAGACCTCTGGACACAGGACCACTCATGTATCTCAGGCCAATGGACGTGGGACCTGTGTACATTTTGTAAACAGGAAAAAATCACTGAGACCACCAATGCGCCGCCCTGTTTCTGTCTAGTGTGCAGGGAGGCATAGAACAGGATGGATGCCGCCATAAAGGTAGGGTGTATGTAAATACGTCCTGCGGATATTTCCCGTCCTATTCCTGCCTAGTGTACCTTTATACGCTCCAGCCAGTGCACAAGGGTTTTTTTTTTTTTTTTTTTTTCTATCCTCAATGAGAAAGAGTTTCATTATTGTATATTAAGGAGAAAACTACTTAATGAATGGTGAATAACCTATGAAACATACCTGAAAAGTCAATATTTGTGTCCAGCATTACGAATAGGCATTCACGAGGGTAGGAGGATAGATCTCTAGACACTGCATGAATGCTGATGTGCGGGTACTCCAGCGCAAAACCATTGCCAGACCCATCGTCAACCCAAGATAATTGACTGAAACAAACAAACAACAATGTGAACTCACATTTCTCCACTATCAGGCCTGTTGCGTGGGTGGGGAAACCGAAATGGCCTTGGAGGCCCTGAAAATTAGTCAAATTCTTTAGGTCGTCAGCATAAGGAGGTGGATAAGGAGTGCTTTGTCGTAGTCCCAATCCCGGCCCAATCTGTGCTGGAGGTATGGCAGTACCATGGAGTTTCATGGGTGTGGCACCATTGCTGCAAGCCGGGTGGACCTTGGTGGGGCACTAGCTCGTATTACCACGGCTCCATTGAAGCCACAGCAGAAGCTGCGCCACCTTTGCACCTGGAATCCCAAGTGCCTACATTCACACTCCGGTCAAGATTGGTGGGCCTGGTATTGTGTCTCTCTCAGCCAGCATCCCATCTTGATGTCACCAGCTTGCCGTTAGGGGTTCGAGCAGGTGGTTGCTCGCACTGCTGCTGACCTTCACTTCATCAAGCAGCAGTTGTTGTGTTGCAATTAAGCAAAACCAACTGCTCCAAAAACCAGCTCATCTGCTAGTTTGCTGCTGTGCTAGATGGTTAAAAACTCTGATGGTGCTCTGAAATCCCATTTCTTCCCAGTGGGTTGAATGGGCTTCAGAGGGCATTGGAGCCCGCTATCCCAAACTTCACGCTATCAAGGTCACTATATTAGCCATCTTGGTGAGGTGTTCAAGGAGTATTCACAAGTCAGTATTTCATAGCCTCATGCTTTGCGGTTTTAAGTTGTGTCATGTGCTCATCAATGTCTAAGGGATTTCCTTGCCTTAGGGAGTTGTCAAAAACTCGAACACCAGCCCTAGATGTTTGATACATTAGACTTGCAGTTCTCATTGGATTCGACCAAGTTAATCCTCCTGAGTTGACTGATAAGGGAAAAAGATTACACCCTTCCCCTGACACGCTACTACCCAAAATTTCAGGCATGTATTTTATTTGTATCAAGTCTTTCAGTGGCTCATAATCCTCACCCACACTTTCTATTACCCTTTGAGCGAACTGCCATTTGAACTGAAGGGACTTTGTGAATGCAGTATGAGCACCTTGAAAATGTATTTTTCCTGCTTCTGACATTTTATGTATTATCTGTGCCCATTCAGACATCTTACTATTGTAACAGGTAGAAGGCCTGTTGTACTAATAAGCGAATTTTCGTAGAAAATGAACTATTGCAATGGCTCTGAAATTTTTAAAATAAAAAGTTTTGAAAAATTTTCTTTATTGAAATCCGTTTTGAGGCATTCTGAAACAAATCCTACCGTTTAACGCTTTTTCATATGTAATTATATTTATATATATGTGTGTGTGAGTGTGTGTGTGTGTGCCATTCCAGATGATAACTCTCCTTAGGATTGAGATAAAAATTACGTTCTTGCGCCAAAAAATCAAGCTTTCCAAACGAAAGGATGAGTTCGCTGGCCAGCACTTTTTTGAGCACATTAAATTGGTCAAATTTCATAAAATGTACAAAAAAAAACTCATTAAAAACAGCTAAAAATCGTTAAATTTCTATTTCTGACCGAATATTGCTCAAATAAAGTGTATTAAGTATGAAAAAGAACACTCAAAAATTTATGTACGAAATTATGCTGACAAATGTACTTGAAATTTATTAACATTTGTTGAAAAATCCATAAAAACTGCAAAAAAGCTAGATATTCAAAACCTCGGTTTGAATAGGAGATTACTATTTAGAATAGCTTTTTGCCATAAAATTATTACTAGTTAACAATTTCTTTGCACTCAAAAAGCTCAAATTTTAAAACACTTTTACATTATACAATACGATAATCTACGACAATTCGCTTATCATGTGGCATGACTGGAACTTTTTTTGCCTTGCGATAACTGTTTGTGTTTTTGCTTATTGATATAGGAGGAATAAGGAGACAAATAGGAACACAGATCTAAAGGCACTACTTTGATGGTTTATTCAAATACTGTAAGTATTGCTCCAAAAGATTCTATGAGAGTTCTAACTAACCTTTAGAGGAATTTACCAAGAGTTGTTTTTACAGTTTTAAATAGTAAACACCGCAGGAATCCTGGATAGAAGATCAGTCAGAGAATTCGCAAGAGAGGATAATCAAATAGAGGTCTGGAATACTATATGAAATCATATATGCGTAATTAGAGACTGATCAGGACAAAGCCTTACTGTAAAGCTGGAGCTCGAGGAAGCGATTGAAGGAGGCGCCCCCTTCCCCGTGTCCATCTTCTCCCCCTCCCACCTCCGATTCAACTCTCAGGCTGATTTTGTGACTGAAGACGATAGATAGCATATGCATGCTGTTGAGGATTGGAGACCAATAGGTAAATTGGATTCAAAATTGGACACTTATGTTGAGTCGCATCCATTGTTATTTATTTCTATTGGCAACCACGTTCCCTGAATTGTTTGTTTGAGTTGTAGTTCAAGAAAATATAGTTTTGTGTGTATAGTGTTCGAAGTTTCGTCAATTATATTAAGTATTTAAGATCCCGTGCCGTCCGGTTTGATTCTTACATTTGTGGCGACCGTGACAGGACATCCTGTTGTGAAACTCATCGAATTTCACAACACATGCTATCCCGTCGTCACAATATCAAATTATTGTTTTGAAATGTGTACACTTTGAGTACAAAAAAAAAATGTTTAAATACCAAATTTATGGCAAAAAAAAAGAAAAAAAGGAGTTTAAGAGGGTCAGCGTGAAAAAAAAGTAGGAACCGACCCCGGACTCATGGGTTCATTGGGTGGGTGATTAAAAAAAAAATTTATTTTAAACTGATATTTTGATGACATTCCATAAAAATGAAAATTGAAAACACGTTTTCCAACATCGAAACATAATTGTCTCCCTAATTCAGCAAAGTAAAAGCAATAAAGTAGTGATTTTATATAGAAGCTTCATCAGCTGTTTTAATGAAGTTTTTGGGAAGGTTGATTAGTTGGTTGTGTGAGTTCAGAGTGCCTCAACTCTGGAGAGTAGAATTTTGGGGAAGGTAGATTAGTTGGTTGTGTTAGTGTACAGCAGGGGTGCTCAAACGGTCGATCGCAATCGACCAGTCGATCGCGAGTGCTTTTTGGGTAGATCTCGAGAAGAAAAAATTTTTTAATAAGTAGGTAACTAAACTACAAAAATTTATTACGTAATAACACTGCTTGCGGCAAAAGGCGGCTTTATCAAAGGAACGCGCGGTACTTGTCAAAGAAAAGCCGCGTTGTTTCTAGACTAGACTGTACTAGACCATTTCGGGCGGCGCGTTTGACGAAAGAGGTGATGACACTGAGATGTTGAAAAACGAAAAATGGCTGACTGATTTGGCATTTTTGACTGACATCACAATGCAATTAAACACCATTAACTTGGAGCTTCAAGGTAAAGGAAAAACTATTATTCAGATGATTAGCGCAGTAAACTCATTCAAAAGTAAATTGCAACTTATGATAGATCAACTGAAAAGAAAGGATCTGAAACATTTTCCGTCTTTGAGAGCAAGGATTCCTCAGTTGAATTATGATACGTATGAGGCTGAATTATCAAATATTTTGGGACAATTCGAAATGCGTTTTTATGATTGCAGTAAATTGGCAAATATAGCATCATTTATGAGTTATCCTTTTTCGTGTAGAAACATTGAGGAATCAGCAACTGAAGTAGCAAGTCAGTTTAATATGAACTCATGTTCTGTTGAAAATGAGTTGGTGCAGATTATATCAGAATCTAAGGCAAATCGCCCTTCAACTGACGGCAATGTTTGGGTCAACTTACTTGTGCGAGTCTGCATTTTCTGAAATGAAGATAATTAAGTCAAAATATCGCAATCGACTAACTGACGATCATATGTCATCATGCTTGCGATTGGCACTCAGTGGTTACGCACCATCTTATGAAAAGTATGCTGAGGACATGCAGTGCCACGCTTCAACATCCAAAGTCACTCCTTAGTTGAGTTTAACACCATATGTAACTCTTTTGTTTTGTAACAACGAATAAACTCGCAATTTTGAATAACTAGGAGTTTTTTCATTGATATTGTAGAGAAGAACTTAAGTAAACTGTACCCAAACCTTGACTAAAATAATGTAAATTGTGCGGAAAGCTAATATCTATATATGCTACGGTACACCCTACCTAGGTAGGTAGGGTGTATCGTGTATGTACGACAACCCTGCATCACACATACTTGCAGCCTCTCAGAGTCGATCGTAAGTAGTCTAAAAATATTGAGGTAGATTGCCAGCAGTTCAAGTTTGAGCACCCCTGGTGTACAGCATCCACCCTCTTAACAATGTTCTTCATGTTGTGCCACTTCCTAGCCCTATAATGTCCCTCCTTAGTATATTGGTTTTTGAAAAACACCGTATCTTCAATATCAGTATGTGCATAATTGCTTAAATTGTTGAAGACTGTAACTAGAAAATTTTCGAGAAAAAAAATCCAAATCTCAACTTTGGTTTCCGGAAGAAAAAAAATCGTCAAATCGTACCGTTCAAGGGTATTTACCCAAATGTTACAGGACAATTATCCGTAGCTTTTCCCGGGATTTTCCAAGATTTGTTGGCATCAAAACCCAGCTCAATGTATCGAATCTAAATCACTGATACTGCCATCGATTTCGCCTCATTTTAATGAGACTTCAAGTGCAAAGTTCCCATGGGTTTTCACAGATTTTCCGGTATGGTTTAGTATCAAAATCTCAGATCACTGAGCAGAATCTAAATCTGTTGAGACTGTCATGAAGACTGCAAACTCCAGATCCTTCTATGTCGAATTTTCTTAGTTTTTCCCTGAAATTTGCACGGATGTTTTGGTATACAAATTTTAAGCCCGGTGTGTAGAATCTAAAGACGCCAAGACTATTTTATTGAGACTGGCAAAATGCCCTTCAGACGTGTTGCTCATCTTATATACCTACAGCAAACGGTGACAAGAAAAGCTGGGAACTTTTGACAGGAAAAGCTCTCCCCTAGGATGAGAAATTTTCTTTCTGATTTTTCAAAGTTTCGGGAACTGGTGACATCAAAGCACCCCACCCTCCTGGGCAGGACGCCCTGCAAGTGTGACGTCACCAAAGAAGGAAAATGAAATATCACAGAAAACAACTAAATCAATTTAAGAATTAAAAAAAAAATATATATATATATAATAGGAATAGGTGGGCAACACTCAAAAATTGAAAGGGTGCACAACCCTGTGATAGTTAACGTGCATAATAAAAAATACACTAATTTATTGAAAATTAAAGCCTGAGTAGAGTAGCCTGAAAAAGACTTTGTCAAGCAGATACAAAATAAACGTGCATACAATGTACGCCTAGCAATACCGATATTTTATTTATTATTATTAGTTTTATGTTTTGCAGGGTATTGTGCTTGAAAATTAAGCGAAAATCAGCGCGAGCCGACATTTTTTCTATTAACAACCAATGCGTTGGTAGGGAAGTGTAACTCCCTTAGTTCTCTTAGCAGGAGACCCTAATCTGCTGAGGTTCCTAATTTCTATGCTATTTGTCCTATGAAGCTAAAACTTTAAACTGAGCCTATGGACCATTGAAGTTGAATTGAGACGAAATGACTGAGAAGCGTATTTCTACAGCACATGATGATGTTGAAGATATTGGTGCAATTGAAACCACCATTGATAATGAACAGACTCTCTTTGTACCTTTCTTAATCACACAGGTACATTCACTTGTGACATTAGACACTTCTTTGCATTGAACTTGATGGCGCAGTCCAAAAGCAGCAGTTTAGAAGTAGTAATAGACTTGTAGTAGGAGGCGGCAATTTGGAATTGATCATCCATAGGCCTACTATGTACGGAGCTGGTCTAATACGCGGCCACCCCGCCGCCTTCTGTTCTAGTACGCGGCCACCTCTCCGAATTCTCGTCTAACATACGGCCACCAGCGTGTTTGTAAACAGATCTGTTAAGCCGGTTTCACATGGAGCGGTACGAGCGTAACAACCGGAAAGACGGAAGGCCGAAAACCCAGTGGAGGGGGCGACGGAATGCGGCAGGGTGTTCACATGAGGCGGCACCTCGCTAAACGGAATCATATCCTAACTACTGAAGCCGATTTTACATGGAGCGGTATGTCCGGAGACGGAAAGACGGAACGCAATGTGATTGGCTGTTGGGACAACAGTTGAGGATGGTGGCTGCCATGTTGCCAGAATGGCCGGTAGGCGGTCGGCAATAGAAATTAGTATACCGTTGCCGCGTTCCGTCGAGAGTTGCGCAAGCCCATTGGACAGGAATGTTGATAACCGCAAGTAGAGGTTTCAGATCAGAGAGGGTTTCAGTAGGAAGGATATGATTCCGTTTAGCGAGGTGCCGCTTCATGTGAACACCCTGCCGCATTCCGCCGCCCCCTCCACTGGGTTTTCCGGCCTTCCGTATTTCCGGTTGTACGCTCGTACCGCTCCATGTGAAACCGGCTTGAAACCCTCTCTGATCTGAAACCTCTACTTGCGATTATCAACATTCCTGTCCAATGAGCTTGCACAACGCTCGACGGACCGCGGCAACGGTATACAAATTTCTACCGCCGACCGCCTACCGCCCATTCCGGCAACATGGCAGCCACCATCCTCAACTGTTGTCCCAACAGCCAATCACATTGCGTTCTGTCTTTCCGTCTCCGGACATACCGCTCCATGTGAAATCGGCTTTCAGACTGATTTTTATCTTTGGAATTCGGCCTGTGTGTCGTCTCAAACATCGTGCAACGTGATCCTAGATAATGTTACTGTCAGTTTTCGTTCGGGTCCCGTCCCCATCGCGCACCGTCTTATCCGTCCATAATGCTCCTGAAAGAGTTGTATTCCCGCGTGGTAATTAATGAAGAGACTTGTGACATACACAGGGAATAGAACGCTCATGGCTAGACGCCGAAATAACTATATTGAAAAAAATGAGAGGCACCAGCTCCGCACTATTTCAGTCCCATCTTGACGAATTTCGCTGGAGACAAATGCGGAAAAATGAACCAGACCTGTTCCTCGCCTTCTTAAATGACGTCAAACTTGTGTAATGCCGCTGATCTGGACCAACAACATGACAACGCATCAACGATGCTACAATTCATTACTGAATGACATAGGTGAGTCAATTTTCTGATTTTTTTTTCAACCTTAAACTTAACTAATTAAGTAGGGTGGCAGCTTGAAGCCAGGGTGGCCGCGTATTAGACCAGCACCCTATGCACGATTGACAAGTGAGGACAACACAGATCAGCTACGTGAGCTCATTTCTCTCCTAAAATACCTTGGGGGCAGAAATTTGGTATGGAGCCTCTATAGGCAAGCTATGTACGATTGACAAAGTAAGGACTCACTATGATCAGCTGAGTGGGCTCAGTTGCTTATTTCTCTCAACACTTTCAGTGCTGGACTCAAAATCTCGTTCTTCCCACCAACTTGAATTGCTAAAATGCAATTACTAGGTTCAAGGTTACTAGAAGGACTCAGAGAGCTCCAGTACTAGAGGAACCTTAGTGAACAACTGAACATCCCTCAGACGAAGGTTTAAAAAAAATGTTCCTTTTACTTGAATGACTCGTGACCAGATAACTGATGCATATTTTATAAATCTCGCTCCAACAAATCTACAAAGTTTCAAAATTTCACCAAAATGTAAGTAAAAAGGGCGGTGGCGGTACCTTTCGGCGATGTACATGGTTCCTTTTCCAAGTTCCTTGTCGTTCATGACAGCGATGGTGGCCGGTTGTTCGTGTTTTACGCCTTCCGTCGGAGGAGAAAATGAAGAAATTACAACCATGATTAGCAGTTGGCAAGAGAAGAATTAGCCACACAGCGAAATCTGAGAAGAACTGGAAAAAATCAACTAATTTTAGATCGATCGATCAGTGACTATCACACAAGTGAATAATATATTAAAACCGCCAAATTATCATCACCCGAACAGACCCGAACCAAAGCCCCTAAACCAAGCACGATACAAAACAATCCTCGTTGTGGTGGTGAGCAGCAGCTGCGCATGCATATCAACTTATCTTGCAGCATCCATGTAAACTTTTGGGCCCTGGAAGTACTGTTCTGATTTGACAAATTAAATCACTCGTTCCAGAGACAACTTTAATAGGTTGAGGAAGAGGTGGGCTCCAAATAATGAATTTTATAGGTGATAATAAAAAGTATCTCTCAACCAGTTTTCTCGTGCGTTTCATGACTCTGTCTACCTTTGTTTCCTGCGACCGCAAACCCCAATCCTTTACAATAGTATCTGTAGTGGATTTATATATGTTTGACTTGGTGTAGGTAGACCAAGTGGGACATTTATATTCTGGTTATGCGGGTTAGTCCCTGTGGTATTTCTGTAAGGAATGTGAGCGAAATCGCCAAGGTCAGCTTGCTTGGCGGGAGGAACTTGAGGATAGTTCGTGTAGCAGCCGCGTGGAGCACTGGGCTCGCTTAGTGGGTGCTGGGTTCGATCTGTTTGGTGCTGAGCCGTTGTGTAATATTCCGGCCTAAGATTTATATCTGTAGGGGGAATATACTGGGCTTGGTTGAGGTACTGAAAAGTATCCTTTGTTTTAAGCAAGTTGGGAGTGCGTTTGACACTCGGATCGGCCGGGTAGCCTTGCGTAGAATATCGTGGATATTCCGATATCTTTGTCGAATCATGATGATTGACTTCAGAGCGGGTCTGAAAGGTATCTTCGAACTTTTGTGTATGTGAGGCTTGACCTAACGTTTCCTTCATGAATACGTTAGGTAGTAAGGCGATCTCTTCGCGAGAATCGAGCCTTTGCCCGTCGCTAGGAACAGCGGACGAGTCGAGTAGCGGGTAGGGAGCGCTGCGTGGGCTAGGGCTCCCGGCCGCGCCGTGTTCTGCTTCCTCTTGCATGAGGAAGTAGGACGGGCGGCGCTCCATCGATGTACTCGAGTTGGTTAACTCGTTTTCAATACTTCTCCGTATAGGATGCAGGATTTGGAAGGTGGACTCGCTTGACAGAGCTTCTTTCCTTTGCTCGGATGTCAGGGTCCTACCTTGTAGCCTTGAAAAAGGCTTCCTTGGACGATAAATTAGAGCGGATGAGCTGAGTAATTTATCGGCGTGCCCCAGCGGTCGGTGACGAGCTTAGTGCTACGAAACCCGGGCGACACGTCTCGGAACGTCCCAGCGGGCGTACGATCTAATGAGAATATCAATAGATGTACCGGGTGGCGTCCTGACAGAAGAACTACGTTGGGCAATGAGCAGGATAAATAATCACTGGACTCGTAGATGCCAATGCGAGATCTGTGAGGAGAGAAGATATGCCTTGTGAGCAGTAGAAAGCCGTTCTGAGAGGAACTCGTGAGCAGAAGGGTCGTCAGCGTAGAGCGTGTAGAATCTTCGTACTGTAGAGTGTAGTCGTCGAGAGCGGTGAGTGGAATGAATTTCGGAGGGCTCCGAGCGGGGTAATTATAGGGAGGTGGCCGCCTCCTGCCGCCCCCTGATTGGTCCGCTTAATTTCATTAATTCCCCATGTGTTTTCTTATTGGCTCGCACATTGTTTTCTCAGAATCTGAGAGTATGATAGCTGAGTTGGTCCTTCGGGGGTGGCTTCCCCGCGTCCGTCGCTGAGACGGGGTCCCCGGAGGTGGCTTCCGTGCGTCCGTTGCGGGGACAGGGTCCCCGAGGTGGCTTCCCTGCGTCCGTTGTTTAGACGGGGTCCTCGGGTGGCTTCCCTGCGTCCGTTGTTTAGACGGGATCCCCGGGGGTGTCTTCCCTGCGTCCGTTGCTGAGACGGGGTCCCCGGGGTGGCTGCTGGACCAGAGGTGGTTGCTTGCCGCCTCCTGGTTGGTTCGCCTATTGTCTCTCGTGCAATCAAAGTTTCTGATTGGCGAGTAGGCTTGCTAGAACTGTCCTTGTTAGTTTTAGAGGACATTTGATTGTCTGTTTGAGTTTTCTCATTCAAGGCGACTTGTTTCGAGATACTTGTCGCGTCTCTCTCGCCCAGTAAGTGTTTAGGGAGGTCGCCTTGTATGTTATTTGATAATATTTCACTTTTGAGAGAGAATTTCGTATTTTCTCTCTGGTGAAATATTTTGTTTGACGGAGTTATAACTCGACGTCTTATAAGCATTTGTGTGCCATGTCTACCTCTTTTTGGTAGCCCTGAAAAGGGCTGTTGAAAAGAGGGGGTGGTTTTCACCACAGGCGCCCCCCCAAGACGTCGTGTTATTAACGACGACGCCGGTTGGGGAGAACTGGGAGGTCCATACGGAATTCTCCGTATGAAACTCTCACCAGTTGGGGCGGAGGCGGAGGTGCAGGCCTCGCGTCCCGCGCCTGGTGTGCGCCCCGGCCTCGCCGGTTTCGGCGAGCGCCGCGGGGCGTCCGTGGCCGGCCCGAGCTTTGCCGACGGGTACCAAACCCGCGAGGGTTTGGCCCGCGGCCCCGGCTGGGCTGTTGCGGAGGTGCTCGTTCCGGTGACGTCCACCCCGCTGCGCTCATCTCGTCCCAACGAGGCACGGGAACGTCGCCCGAGCTGATCCACTTGCGTGGAACCGTGGGCAGCTGGTGAGCGGGTGGAGCTCTGGGCAGCTGCGGAGCGGGTGTAGCCGGCGCTGTGAACGCGGCCGGTGTCCTCCACACCACCTCCCTTGGAGCGCTGGCGTCCGCCGGTCCCTTCTTCTCCGGTGAAGGCGGTAGCGGGCCAATGGGTGTAGGAATTTCCTCTGCCAGGAGGAAATTCTCCACTTCTTCGGTGAGCATGTCTTCTTGCTGAGTTGAAGCTGCCATGGTCAAGGTTGGTATGAGCTCCGGGCCCGGGGTGTTCCTTATTTATATCTCCCACTGCTCCTATCCGAGAAAAGTGGGCGTGGTCTGCTTCGAGTGCAGTCACCCACTTCTCGTCGAATTTGGTAGAGGGGACGCGCCCTCTGGCGGATTTTCGGGGAGTCTCCTCCTTATTTTCTGCCTGATTTTTGCTTAGTGACACAGCTTCGTCTGTGTTTAGAGTGTAAGCTGGTTTGATTTGCTGTTTGGGAACTTTTTTTGTGTGTTCGCCAATTTGTACTGTAACCGAAAACTTATCTCTTTTAACAACCTTGAATGGTCCCGTGTAAGGACATTGCAAAGAGGAGAGCTGTGTGGGCACTCTGATATAGACATGTGTACATGTATCTAAATTTTTGGGCATGTTGACGGCATATTTCGTATTATTATGTCTGATATGCGTAGGTCGGAAAAAGAGAGGCTCGGAAAGGTTCGTAGAAGTTACGAATATGTCGCCTGGGAGCGGCACGTAAATTCCGTAAACTTTCTGGAAGGGTGTAGTTTCCGTTGCTGGGTCTACTGCCGTACGCATGGCGAGTAGTACTTTTGGAAGGGCGTCGAGCCAATGATCGTCCTGTGCTTTGAGAGCCTCCTTCAAGGATCTATTTCTGCGTTCCACCATTCCGTTTGTTGACGGTTTGTATGGTAACGTGTGAGTATGTTTTACTCCGAGACGTTCCATAATGGAATGAAATAGGTCTGATTCGAATTGTGTGCCCTGGTCACTTGTGATGTATTTTGGTACGCCTTTTGAGGCTACCCAAATATTGATAAAGGCGTTTGTGATCGTGGACGTTTCGATGTTGTTAAGAGGGACTGCCTCTAGCCAACCCGTTGCTCTATCGACCATCATTAGGATGTAACGTTTCCCTCCTTTAGCTAAAGGTAAGGGTCCGGTAATGTCAACGTGTATATGGGAGAATGTGGTAGCCGTTTCAAATTCGGAGTAAGGGAGCTTCACAGAGCGAGTGATTTTTGCTCGTTGGCAAGTCTCGCATGCTCGGACCCAGTTGGAGACATCCGCACGAAGGCCGTGCCAAAAATATCTCTGTTTTACTTTATACACTGTAGAGTGTATGCCTGGGTGTCCCAAATTGTGAATTTGGCTGATTATTTCGTGCCTTATTTCGTTTGGAATATAAGGTCTTGGGTGTCCTAAGTCTAGGTTACACCAAATCTCTCCTTGAGGGAATTCAACTCGTGTGAGTTTTAGTTTGTCCTCTGCGTTAGGAGGAGAATGAATCTGTGCATTTGAGATGTGCAGTAAAAGGTTGCACTCTATTGCGGCCGTAATTTGTGAAATTTCGGCTACGGACGGACCCTCGTCAGTTTGGGTTGAAATTGACTTTGTTTGAATTTCAACTGGGTCGAAAGGTCTTGAGAGTGCGTCGGCTACGACGTTGTCTTCTCCGGGTATGTGTCGTATGTCACTTGTCATTTGGGAGATGTATGTTAGCCATCTCAATCGCATTTTAGAAAAATGTGCGTTTTTTTTTAGCATTGTGCCTAGCAGAGGCTTGTGATCTGAGCAAATATGAAAAGAGCGGCCGTCCAAGTCATTGTGCCAATGAATGCAAGCTTGGTAAGCGGCGAACATCTCTTTGTCGAACGAGGCTTTATTCTTCCATTGTTCCGGAATTTCTTTACTGAAAAATCCCAATGGTTGGTAAGATTTCGAGCCGTGTTTGTCTGTAATTTCCTGCTCTAGTGCCGCTCCGATGTGTGTATCGGATGCATCGCAAACTATTCTCCACTCTGCTGTAGGGTGGGGATGAGCAATATTGTGCAATGTAGTTTTTATCATTGCGTGTTTTAAGCTGTTGAAAGCTTTTTCTCTCTCTGATGTCAATTCGATAGGGGTTTTGTCATTTTTTTTGTTTGACTGAATGGAGTCATACAGAGGTTGCGCTGTGTGAGCGAATTTACTTGAGCAAGCTCGGTAGAAACCACACATACCTAGGAATCTGCGTATACTTCGTACGTCTATTGGCCGAGGGAATTGCTCTATGGCTTCTATTTTATCTCGTTTAGGAATTATCCCTTCTTTTGAGATAGTGAAACCTAGGAAATCGACGGTAGGTTTTGAAAAAATGCATTTATCAAAACCTAGTCGAAGTCCGTGTTCTCCTAGTTTGTCGAAAATTTGTTTGAGGTGGTTCATGTGTTCTTTGTAAGTTTTAGAAGCCACCAATATGTCGTCTAGGTAGACAAATGCGAAATCGAATTGTCGCATGATGCTGTCCATGTACCTTTGCCATGTTTGAGCCGCTCCGGCCAAACCCATGCTCATTTTTTTAAACTCATAGAGACCGAAAGGGGTAATAATTGCTGTTTTATGAGCGTCATCTGGGTGCATCGGGATATGGTAATATGCCGATTTTAAATCTATTGTCGAATAGATTTGTGTATTATGTAAATTCGCTTGGAAAGAGCGAATGTGAGGCGGCGGGTAGGCGTCTTTCTTAGTTTTTGCATTGAGGAATCGGTAATCGCCCGTGATTCTCCATGTTCCATCCTTTTTGGGCACGCAATGTAGCGGAGAAGCCCATTCGGAGTCGGAGGGAGCGATGATCCCCTCTGTGAGCATTTTGTCGAAAGTACTTTTAACCTGAGCCCGTTTTTCGCCTGCCATGGGTCTTGCACGGAAGTGTACTGGTGTTCCTTCCGTGGTTATACGGTGGTAAACCCCGTTGTTTTTCCACTTTCCTTGAAGTTTGTTCATTTTATCATTGTATTTTTCAATGATAGAGCGTATGTTTTCGTCCTCTGTGAGCTGTGTGTCCTCTGGTTGAGGGCTGTTGTCACGATGAGGAATAGCAGCTGCTATTTGTTCGTCAGTAAATTTTTTGTTCATGACTGCAGCGATTTTTTGATCGGCATAGCTCTTTACTTTATCTTTGTAGATATATTTGTGTTTGACCCGTATTCCGATATCCCAAGACTCGAGGAATGGTATACCGAGGATTGCTAGATCAACTTTAGTGATCATGAAATCGGTGGTCATGTCTCCGAGGCCGATGTTAATTGTCGTGTCAGTACGCCCTAGTGTGTCTATAGGGGCGCCGTTAGCTGCTGTGAGCTTGATGTTGGACTTACGAATTTTTAAGCCCAATTTTTTGGTGACATTGTGGGGCAGAATGTTCACTTCTGCTCCCGTGTCAATGAGAAATTCAGTGCCATTTAGTTTGCACTTGAAAAAAAGCCTTTTATACTCTTTAGTCTTCCGGTGTATAGGCTCAGATACACTGGCAGTTATTCGTTTTCCGAACTCTCTGCGTCTGAGGTTGGAACGGTACTTTCTTGTATCGATCTATGAGTATTTTCGCTTGAAACCAAGGTTTTAGGCTGGCTGATAGGTGCTGCCTTTTTGATAGGTTTGGAGGCGGTATTTACCTTCCAAGTGCAGTATTCTGGGTCTGCACACTTGCGAGTTTCGCTACCGAAACGGGCGTGGTTCCGGCAGACGTAGGCCGTTGGTTTGTGAGGCTTACTCTCTACTTGCTGAGGTTTGGACTCAGCTTTTTGTGAGAGGGCCTTTTTGAAACCAGTCTTCGTAGGTTTCGAAGTAGATTCTACTCCTCGTATGTTGAGAGAGGGGTTCGCTGTTTTGTACGCGTGTAGCGTATCAGCTAGGTCGAGCCGGCCATTCGTGGTAAGCTGTGCTGCGACCATGCCTCGGGCTTCGATAGGCAGAGTTTTGATCCACTTTTGAGTGATCAGAGCCTCTGAGAAGTACCCAACAGCCTTAGAGTACATTTCATGGTACTTGGTGCTGGGTTTTTTGGCGAGAGATGCGGGGTCCTCGAGCGCGAGGAGCCTGTCCTGTAAGGACAACCCGTATTCTCGTTGTAGGCGCTGTTTGGCCTCTTTGTAAGGTGCGTGGGGTGCCGTGAGGTAAGCTGAGTCAATAGCTTCCCGCATTTCCTCCGGTACCCACTTGTAGATAGCTGAGAAACATTCGTTCTGCGTTCTCAGGTTTTTTCGCACGCAGTATTGATCGAACTCGGCGAGTGCACGATCGATATTCTTCTTTTGGAAGATAGGCTTTTGGTAATCTCCCATTTCCTCCAAAAGTGCTCGAAAACCACTTTGTGTAGAGTGTTGTTGTGTGAGATGTGGGGCATATAAGCCCGGCGGGGGTCGCACGCCCGCAGTGGTTCCCTGAAATCCACTAGCTTCATAAGAGGGAACGAAATGCTCCGTGTTAAGCCTGTTCAAAGGCGGGGTCACCATTTGTAGTGGATTTATATATGTTTGGCTTGGTGTAGGTAGACCAAGTGGGACATTTATATTCTGGTTATGCGGGTTAGTCCCTGTGGTATTTCTGTAAGGAATGTGAGCGAAATCGCCAAGGTCAGCTTGCTTGGCGGGAGGAACTTGAGGATAGTTCGTGTAGCAGCCGCGTGGAGCACTGGGCTCGCTTAGTGGGTGCTGGGTTCGATCTGTTTGGTGCTGAGCCGTTGTGTAATATTCCGGCCTAAGATTTATATCTGTAGGGGGAATATACTGGGCTTGGTTGAGGTACTGAAAAGTATCCTTTGTTTTAAGCAAGTTGGGAGTGTGTTTGACACTCGGATCGGCCGGGTAGCCTTGCGTAGGATATCGTGGATATCCAGATATCTTTGTCGAATCATGATGATTGACTTCAGAGCGGGTCTGAAAGGTATCTTCGAACTTTTGTGTATGTGAGGCTTGACCTAACGTTTCCTTCATGAATACGTTAGGTAGTAAGGCGATCTCTTCGCGAGAATCGAGCCTTTGCCCGTCGCTAGGAACAGCGGACGAGTCGAGTAGCGGGTAGGGAGCGCTGCGTGGGCTAGGGCTCCTGGCCGCGCCGTGTTCTGCTTCCTCTTGCACGAGGAAGTAGGACGGGCGGCGCTCCATCGATGTACCCGAGTTGGTTAACTCGTTTTCAATACCTCTCCGTATAGGATGCAGGATTTGGAAGGTGGACTCGCTTGACAGAGCTTCTTTCCTTTGCTCGGATGTCAGGGTCCTACCTTGTAGCCTTGAAAAAGGCTTCCTTGGACGATAAATTAGAGCGGATGAGCTGAGTAATTTATCGGCGTGCCCCAGCGGTCGGTGACGAGCTTAGTGCTACGAAACCCGGGCGACACGTCTCGGAACGTCCCAGCGGGCGTACGATCTAATGAGAATATCAATAGATGTACCGGGTGGCGTCCTGACAGAAGAACTACGTTGGGCAATGAGCAGGATAAATAATCACTGGACTCGTAGATGCCAATGCGAGATCTGTGAGGAGAGAAGATATGCCTTGTGAGCAGTAGAAAGCCGTTCTGAGAGGAACTCGTGAGCAGAAGGGTCGTCAGCGTAGAGCGTGTAGAATCTTCGTACTGTAGAGTGTAGTCGTCGAGAGCGGTGAGTGGAATGAATTTCGGAGGGCTCCGAGCGGGGTAATTATAGGGAGGTGGCCGCCTCCTGCCGCCCCCTGATTGGTCCGCTTAATTTCATTAGTTCACCATGTGTTTTCTTATTGGCTCGCACATTGTTTTCTCAGAATCTGCGAGTATGATAGCTGAGTTGGTCCTTCGGGGGTGGCTTCCCCGCGTCCGTCGCTGCGACGGGGTCCCCGGAGGTGGCTTCCGTGCGTCCGTTGCGGGGACAGGGTCCCCGAGGTGGCTTCCCTGCGTCCGTTGTTTAGACGGGGTCCTCGGGTGGCTTCCCTGCGTCCGTTGTTTAGACGGGATCCCCGGGGGTGTCTTCCCTGCGTCCGTTGCTGAGACGGGGCCCCGGGGTGGCTGCTGGACCAGAGGTGGTTGCTTGCCGCCTCCTGGTTGGTTCGCCTATTGTCTCTCGTGCAATCAAAGTTTCTGATTGGCGAGTAGGCTTGCTAGAACTGTCCTTGTTAGTTTTAGAGGACATTTGATTGTCTGTTTGAGTTTTCTCATTCAAGGCGACTTGTTTCGAGATACTTGTCGCGTCTCTCTCGCCCAGTAAGTGTTTAGGGAGGTCGCCTTGTATGTTATTTGATAATATTTCACTTTTGAGAGAGAATTTCGTATTTTCTCTCTGGTGAAATATTTTGTTTGACGGAGTTATAACTCGACGTCTTATAAGCATTTGTGTGCCATGTCTACCTCTTTTTGGTAGCCCTGAAAAGGGCTGTTGAAAAGAGGGGGTGGTTTTCGCCACAGTATCCTTCATTATTACTTTCGAAAGACCACTCCTACACTCGCTACATGTGATTGTCTATGATACCTAGTTTCCCCACAGTTTATTTTGAAACTAGGTTAACTTACTGTTCTAAAAATTATTATAAAAATACTAAGAAAAAAAGCGCTGGATTTTCGTCACGGACGTTACAAATCTACAACGATTTCATAATTTCTCCCTTGAGAGGGAAAAACATTAAATCATGTTTAATGTTTTTCCCTCGCAAGGGAGAAATTAGATATAGTTTTTTAAGGTCAAGAAAAAAGAAAAGATTCTAATTAACCAAAACAATTTATTATATTTATATACATTTTTATTTTACCATTAGATATTTCCGATGGGACTCATACCAAAGTACGCTTGCATACGAGTCTGCAACACATTGGGACATTTTATGTCTTTAGTTGCAGACTCGTATGCAAGCTCTAAGAGCCACTCAGCTGATCCGGACCCTGGGCATCGTCAAGTAAATGTCCTAAAGAGGCTACATACGAAATTACAGCTTTCTAGAGTGTAAAGCATAGAAATTAGCTCTAAGAGCCACTCATCTGATCCGGACCCTGGGCATCGTCAATTAAATGTCCTAAAGAGGCTACATACGAAATTACAGCTTCCTAGAGCGTAAAGCATAGAAATTAGCTCTGAGAGCCACTCATCTGATCCGGACCCTGGGCATCGTCAAGTAAATGTCCTAAAGAGGCTACATACGAAATTACAGCTTCCTAGAGTGTAAAGCATAGAAATTAGCTCTAAGAGCCACTCATCTGATCCGGACCCTGGGCATCGTCAAGTAAATGTCCTAAAGAGGCTACATACGAAATTACAGCTTCCTAGAGTGTAAAGCATAGAAATTAGCTCTAAGAGCCACTCATCTGATCCGGACCCTGGACATCGTCAAGTAAATGTCCTAAAGAGGCTACATACGAAATTACAGCTTCCTAGAGTGTAAAGCATAAAAAATAGCTTTAAGAGCCACTCATCTGATCCGGACCCTGGGCATCGTCAAGTAAATGTCCCAAAGAGGTTACACACGAAATTACAGCTTCCTAGAGCGTAATGCATAGAAATTAGCTTTAAGAGCCACTCATCTGATCCGGACCCTGGGCATCGTCAAGTAAATGTCCTAAAGAGGCTACATACGAAATTACAGCTTCCTAGAGTGTAAAGCATAAAAAATAGCTTTAAGAGCCACTCATCTGATCCGGACCCTGGGCATCGTCAAGTAAATGTCCCGAAGAGGCTACATACAAAATTACAGCTTCCTAGAGTGTAAAGTATAGAAATTACCTATTAAAATGATTTAACCACCGCTTCACAAATCAAACCGTTCTCGCAATATTCGGATCACCTGCTATGAATCAAATCATCGAAACACCAACTCAATGAAATCATCAGAAATTAACAAGCGGTTGCAATCATGTTCACAATATCAATTATTGAGAATGATCACTGAGTGTACACAATTATTCAAATAACCATGCTCATAACTCAGCTTGTTGGCCACGCACTTCGCAGTAGTTAACATAATATGGTTGGATAAATCGAGAGCTTTCGAACGAATGGTCAACGAATTTTGTGGGATGAAAAACGACGAAGTACCATTTCCCTAGCAACGACTCGGTTGTAAGCGGAAATCATCAGAAAAAAAAACGTTGCAGATTTGCGTGTCGGAATTCACAGAACGACCCCCAGCCCTAAAACATTAAACATGTTAAAAACTCGTAAACGAGTTCCACTATCTGCTTTACAAGCAGCTACCATGTTACATGGATATGTCTTTTTTTAAATTAATTTATTGGTTTTATACAATTCATACAATTTCTTCCTGGGCACACCAAGATCTGAAGATGTCTTCAGTAAGAGGACGAAACGTTATCAAAAAACAATAAATGAAATAATTTCGTTTATTTTCCCTGGGCCGCACCCCGACTAATTCCAACAAAACAACGGTTTACTTATAGAAATGTTGAAAATAACTGTGGAGAGAAGCCAAAGCCACTACAATGAGTTGTTGTTAAGGCTAAAGGGGACGACAGTTGTGTGAGAGAGAGGGAAGATAAAATAGTTAATCTCGATTATCTCCACACCAGTCAATCAATTTTCAAATCTAAATATATATTTGAGTTCGTCTCATCCTAGGCTATCGAGCGAACATAACAAAATTTCCAAAAAAAAATTTTGTTGTTGAAATTTTGACTTGAAATTTTAATTGCTAATTTAATTTTTTTTTAATTAAAAAAATCGCTAATATCCCGTGTTTGGAAACAATTCAAGTGTATGATGGCATAGGCATGAAATTTTGATTCTGAAAATTAGTGGCCGCATGTGAGAATTGGGAGCGAAAAACGTGGTTCCAGGAAGACGAGTGTATTTGAGACCTTGGCGACGCCCAGCAACTGATCTCATCCGCGCGCGCGTACGAACCCGCTTACCGAGCCGTCTCTCGAATTTTTGTACTTACTGCTTCTACCACTTTTATCAAAATATACTTTATCAAAGTGTTAGGTGGGGTTTTATTTTCATTTGTTATAGGAACCTCCATGGTAATAATTAGTTTGTATAGTTGGAACCTTTTATTCATGTGAAAACAACTGGAAGAGTTTGACGCACTGAACCGTAATATTCATTAGGTAGTATCTACCAACCTCGTACCTTCCTAACTACAATCAGAGATGAGCAAACACATATCCGAAAATACAAATATGTATTTATCCTTTATATTTTATTATTTAGAGTTGAATTTCTTTGTAGGTAGGTACCTACCTATATTAATAAATTTGTATTCATATTTTGGCTACGATTATTCAAAATGTATACTCGAAACTATGAATATAGGAATTATATTCAATGAATATGAGTATTTCAATACTTATATAGAAGTACATATTATTATTCAATTATTTTCGAATATGAAATAATAATATTCACGTATTCAATCAATATTAATACCTCGAAAGGTACCTGTTCAAATTTATATTCATCATTCAATTTCACAAAACCTAATTTTTGTCTACTTGATGCACTATTACATAGATAAGTGAGGAAGCAAAATTGAATTCTAGTTATTTTTGGTGTTTACCACATAATTGAAGGGAGTAGATCTCAAAATTCAACGTAGAATACCGAGAATTTGAGTAAACTTGCCTTTTTTGGAATATCGCCTAATAGGCATCATAAATAGAATGGAAAGAAAAACGAACCAAAAACACACACGAATCTGGGCGCTAACAAAAATTTAGTTTTTCAATTTTTTTTGTATTTTGATCAAAAATATTATTTTGAACAATTTTTTACTGGAAAACGGTAACATCCCATATTTTTACATATCTCAACTACCTAAGTACTAGAATTATCCTCATAAATAATTGTAGTGGGAATCAGACCTAAAAACGCAGTGCAAAATTGATGGTGATTGTGTCCTCTAGAAACTGTAATAATACTTGTTGCTAGGCGTTGCTATGCGTTTGCCGGACGCGTCGGTTACGAGGGGGTTTGCTACTACTGCAGAAAGGCGTAGTGCGGGGGGTTTCGCATTCGGGTTTATTTTGCTTCTTGATTTCTTGTTTACATTTTTTACCCGCAGACCAACGCTCGCTTCTTGCCTATCGCGGTTAGGTACCGGCGCCCAGATTAGTTTGTGTTTTTGGTTCGTTTTTCTTTCCATTCTATTTGTGATGATGAATGAGGAATTGATGATTGTCAATAATGAATTTTTTTATGATTTATAGTTTGAATTATGTGAATTATTTATTGTTGAATTTGTAAATGATATTCATAATATTTACCTGTTATTGTGCAATACTTTACCTGAAAGCAGAATTTCGATGTATTTTGAAATGTTGTCCATTTACCTATATTGTAAAACAGATAATCACTCAAATTCAAGGATCTTTAGGGTGAATTTCATCATCTTATTAAAAAAAAAAAAAAAAAAAAAAAAAAAAAAAAAAAAAAAAAAAAAAAACGGGTTTCAAGGTTGGATTCGGCTGATTTGTGACAGATTTTTAAATTTAGTCCATTATCCTACTTTGAAATTATCATATATTACTCAAATTCTCGGTATTCTACGTTGAATTTTGAGAACTAGAATTCAATTTTGCTCCCTCACTCTACTGCACTAATAGTGCATCAAGTTGACAAAAATTAGGTTTTGTGAAATTGAATTATGAATATAAATTTGAATAGGTACCTATCGAGGTATTAATATTGATTGAATACGTGAGTATTATTATTTCATATTCAAAAATAATTGAATAATAATATGTACTTCTATATAAGTATTGAAATATTCTTATTCTTTGAATATAATTCCTATATTCATAGTTTAGAGTATAAATTTTGAATAATCGTAGCCAAAATATGAATACAAATTTATTAATATAGGTAGGTACCTACCTACAAAGAAATTCAACTCTAAATAATAAAATATAAAGGATAAATACATATTTGTATTTTCGGATATGTGTTTGCTCATCTCTGATTGTACGAGATTGGTAGATACTACCTAATGAATATTACGGTTCAGTGCGTCAAACTCTTCCAGTTGTTTTCACATGAATACAAAGGTTCCAACAATACAAACTAATTATCACCATGGATGTGCCTATAACAAATGAAAATAAAACCCCACCTAACACTTTGATAAACTATACTTTGATAAAAGTGGAGAAGCAGTAAGTACAAAAAAATGTTCGAGAGACGGCTCGGTAAGCGGGTTCGTACGCGCGCGGGGATGAGGTCAGTTGCTGGGCGACGGCGTCGCCAAGGCACGCACCCCTCAAATACACTCTATTTTCCCTGGAACGACGTTTTTCGCTCCCATTTCTCACATGCGGCCACTAATTTTCAGAATCAAAATTTCATGCCTATGCCAACATATACTTGAATTGTTTCCAAACACGGGATATTAGCGATTTTTTTTATTTAAAAAAAATTAAATTATCAATTAAAATTTCAATTCAAAATTTCAACAACAAAATTTTTTTTTAAACAATGTTATATGATCGCTCGAAAGGTTTACTCGTCCTGATAATGATTCTGAAGCCAGATTTAAAAAAATGTGTACTCAAGTTGAGATTTGCCCGATAAAGTTTCATCCGACGCTAGCGCCATCCGTTATCTGAGAATCACACTAAACACCCGTCCCCTTTAGCCTTAACAGTCGACTGTTGTCAAGAGGATGAAAATGTTTCCTATGGAGTGGAGTAAATGATGCTATTGCTTTACGTTAAGAATATTGTAACCGGCTTATTGAAATTGTTTATAGTCCAATCAACTTAGTTTAGGAATGTAGCCAGGTAGGTACGTAAGGAGGGGGAAATTGGTAGCTTGAGATGTGAACATTTATCGCATAAATCAAGCGCTTTCCAACGAGTGGCGAACGATTTCAACTGCGTTCAATTTTAAAACTGCGGAAGTTCCATTCCCCTAGCAACGGATGGGTTGTACCTACGTAAACATCATTAGAAATTGTGACATCAACTTTTGCGTGACGAAAATTTTTGGTTGACCCCCCAGAGCAAAGACATATCCATGTCAATTATATGATCACGAATTTACACTCTACTATAATTAATAGAAGTTCCAGTCATGCTGCATGATCGTATGAGCGAATTTTATTAAATTATCTATGTACTAGAGGCCTGTTACGGCTTGGAAAGCCCTAATCTAGCCTAACAGAATTTAATCATTTCCATACGTGCTCTTTGATGATCGATTCATTCGCCAAATATCTACGAAATAACCACTCCAGTGAATTACTTGCAACGCACTTCTTACTTACCGTGAATTAATGGCAACTGTTGTTACCGCCACAGCCTAATAAACAACTCTCGTTGATAAGGACCGCCTAGAACACGATCAAGGCGGGTATAGAGACGAACGGCGACACTATTGCAACAAACTTGGGGCCGTGCTGATTCGAATGAGCAGTCTAACACTAAAATCGGACGACGAAGTTCTTCACAATTTCAAAGACCGTTCGGAATTATATACCTATAAAGATTATAATATAATTTGTGCAATTTCAGTAGAAAGAAATTGTTGAAAACCAATTTCATGGCAAAAAAAACTTGTACTAAATAAAATTTAGTGATTCTAAAATGATTTTGGATTTTTAGGTTTTTTAAAGATTTTTCAATAAATATTAATGAAATTTGAGTACGTTTTTCAGCATTATTTTTTTCAAATTTTGTTTAATGCTCTAGCTAATTGATGATAATTTTGTTTTGCCTAAAACTCTGCTAAATATTATAAATTTAACAATTTTTGGCCGTTTTTAGCCATTTCTAGTGATTTTTTTAGTACATTTTTTGAAATTTTACCAATTCAATGTGTTCAAAAATTGCTCCCCAAAAATACAATTTTTTGGCGCAAAAACGGGATTTTTACCTCAATTCTAAGGCGTTATTGTCAGGAATGACATATAAATGAATAAATAAATAAATATATGCTTGGAGGTTCCTTAAGCCTTGGTGGTCTTGAGGTTGAGTGTTGGTGATGCAGGAAATATAAAGAATTACCTACTCCTTTTTTTCTCCTGTCTTGCTATGCATATCGAGTTTAATTATGCTTAACACTTCAACAGGCGTTTCAATACATGGGCGTCGGTTAAACCTAGGCGTCCTCCCCACTTTTGGTTTATTATTTCCAATAATAAACCTATGTGATCGTGTAGCAAAAAATTTTTATAACCCCCCCTCAAACTTTGTCACTTTACGTTTCAAGGTGCGTAGAATCCAAATTTGAAATGTCCGTCCGCCGTTCGCCGTCCGGGCCATAAAAGGCCTTAGAATTGACTTAAAAAATCTGTTCTTTTGCACATAGACTCCACTTGGGGTCTAGTAGGTCCTAACTTCTCGCCAGCTCGATCTCTCCACTCTCATGGGTGCTATGAGCCAAAAATAGGTGAAAAAGTATCTTTTTTTTGTATATTTCAAGTTGTATAGAAATTGGATATTTATGAGTGAAAAGAAAATGTTAGCTATTAATTTTTTGGAAAAAAAAGTATTCTAATTGATACTCTTCTATTCAAAAAGAGATTTTGGATTTTAGGCTATTTTCTGCAATTTTATAGATTTTTTAAAACAAAATTTAATGAAGTTCATGTTTTTAGCATAATTTCGTACATAAATTGTTGAATGTTCTATTTCATAGTTGATAAACTTTATTTGACCAATCTTATGCTAAAAAATATCAATTTAACAATTCTTAGCCATTTTCAGTGATTTTGTCAGCACATTTTTTGGAATTTGACCAATTAGATGATATCAATATAGGTAACACTTTTATGCGTTGGAAAGATGACTTGGTAATAAATTGTTTTGTTTAACAACTATATTAAAAAGTGTAAAATTGTGAGATTCCGCTGCTGTAATGGATTGAACCCATTTGTGAGGTCCGAAGCTCCGAGTTCCGATACTAAATATACTATAAGCGGCGTTTAATAATTATGGACCAGAGATCTACGTAGAAGGGCTGTCTAATACATAAATAATAAACCTTTGTGTAATAATTTGCAGCGTTTTTATTTATTTATTTTCCAAAATAATGGTGTGTCCCATCCGCCTTTGAGGGGAGATTTATTTAAAAAAAAAAAAAAAAAATTATTATTATTATTAAAGTTATTATTATTATAAAAGTTATTTCTGGCAAATTTTGTCGACGCCACCAGGCTACAAATCTCGGCCGATTTCTGTGGTTCTTATTTTGTTCCATTGAGACTTAAATATATTTTTGGAACGTATGTCAGGGGTTTAAAATTTTATCATGGGAGGGGGTGAATGGAGGGGGAAATAGTTATACATCATGATGTCTTAACTATTATTCTCTTCAGATTTGAAATGGAGAACCCTTGGGATGCAGGGTTGCCATCTCACAGTCATCTGTTACTGTACCTACCAGTCCCTTCCAAATTACCGTACATTCTCGTACATCTATTCTGAAACGTATGTATATAAATCCACTACAGTACCTTACCTTCACCGTACACAAATTTCTACAAATATTGAATGTGTAGTGGATTTATATATGTTTTACTTGGTGTAGGTAGACCAAGTGGGACATTTATATTCTGGTTATGCGGGTTAGTCCCTGAGGTATTCCTGTAAGGAATGTGAGCGAAATCGCCAAGGTCAGCTTGCTTGGCGGGAGGAACTGAGGGGTAGTTCGTGTCGCAGCCGCGTGGAGCACTGGGCTCGCATAGTGGGTGCTGGGTTCGATCAGTTTGGTGCTGAGCCGTTGTGTAATATTCCGGCCTAAGATTTATATCTGTAGGAGGAATATGTTGGGCTTGGTTGAGGTACTGAAAAGTATCCTTTGTTTTCAGCACATTTGGAGTGTATTTGACACTCGGATCGGCCGGGTAGCCTTGTGTAGAATATCGTGGATATTCGGAAATCTTTGTCGAATCATGATGATTGACTTCAGAGCGGGTCTGAAAGGTATCCTCGAACTTTTGTGTGTGTGAGGCTTGATCTAACGTTTCCTTCATGAATACGTTAGGTGAGAAGGCGATCTCTTCGCGAGGATCGAGCCTTGGGCCGTCGCTAGGAACAGCGGACGAGTCGAGTAGCGGGTAGGGAGCGCTGCGTGGGCTAAGGGGCCCGGCCGCGCCGTGTTCCGCCTCCCCTTGCATGAGGAAGTAGGACGGGCGGCGCTCCATCGAAATATCCGAGTTTATTAACTCGTTTTCGATACCTCTACGTATAGGATAGAGGGTTTGGAAGGTGGACTCGCTTGACAGAGCTTCTTTCCTTTGCTCGGATGTCAGGGTCCTACCTTGTAGTCTTGAAAAAGACTTCCTTGGACGATAAATTAGAGCGGATGAGCTGAGTAATTTATCGGCGTGCCCCAGCGGTCGGTGACGAGCCTAGTGCTACGAAACCCGGGCGACACGTCTCGGAACGTCCCAGCGGGCGTACGATCTAATGAGAATATCAATACTGCCCTACTAAACTGAATTGCAGTATGCGCCACCAAGCTGATTTTGAGATACAGAGCGTAATAGCATTTTTCACTGGCCACTGGTCAAACTGGAAGTTTTATGGTACCTTTTCTTCATTTTCTATCATGTTAGGTAATCATAATGATGTGACGAATTTGAAATAACGTTTTAACATTATTTACTGATAAAAATGTCGCTTACTGCGTTTTAGCATTGCATTTTTATGGCTTACCCCCAGAAATTACTTGTCACAAAATGCAGAAAGGGCTCTCGAGACACCTTTTTATCAGAGGACACGAATTTTCTTTCTGTAAATTGTTCACTAAGATGAAATCTTTACAAATTGTTAAAAAAAGAAATGAATGGGTAGCAAATGGAAAATTTGTTTTGGAAAAATCGTCTTTATTGAGGTAGATAGTACAAAGAAAGTTTTTATATGAAAAAAAAGAAAAAAAAAAAAAAAGTGAAGCCCAAGCAGAAAAAAGTTTCAAATATATGAATCCAATTGAAGATACGAGTACATGAGGTACAGAAAAGTAAACATTATCTTATTGTTATTTGTTAGAGTCATTAATCTCTTCCACCTCTCCTTCGTCACGACCGGTTCTTAGGTTTTCAGCAGACTCATCAACGTGAAAGTTCAGCCAGAAGGGCTTGCGGTTCTCTAGCATCAGGGGTACCAGCTTCTCAATGATGCCTTGTTTTCTGTCCCACTTGATTCCTCGTGGTTGCTGTCGTGAGGGTGGTGGAGCTTCAGATGTTATCGTTGATCTTTGAAGTTGTTTCATAGCTTTGACCAGCATGAAATCTATTTCAATCGTTTCATCAGAAGAAAATCTTGTTTTATAAGTCAAGGTGTGTTTCCCCTTTGTTGCTCTAACTTCAACGATATCATTTAGGTAAGGCCTAGGCACTAGCTTGTTAATTTTATATACAGATGAGTTATCTGGTCACATGTAAAAATCTTGCAGATCCATCTCTTTCACATGGACCTTTCTGGAATTCGATGACTGTACACACTTGACAAAGTCAGAGAAATCATAAATTTTCTTCATATGCTTCATTGATAATTCTACCTGATGGTGGAAGCTATCTGCTGACATGAAGGTATGCCCTGGCTGGAAATAACGGACAACAACTGATTTTGCACTTATTAAATTGGAGTTAACAATGTACACTAAATAACACAGAAAGGACCAGTTTTTATTTTGAGCGCTGCAATTGTCCAGCCAGATTATAATGTTCTGTGAGTCCCTCATGTGCAGAAGAAAAGCATGAAACGCACTTATCAAATCCTCTTTTTTTCTACCACTTATACACTCATGCCACACACTTGCAAAGGGCTTCAAGTCCCGGTTTTTCCCAACAGGAACAAAACTTTCATTAAATGCAACGATTCTGTGGCAAAACAGAGCAGCTTTAAACATTTCAAGCCTAGGCAACATCACAACTTTCTGCAGGTCCCCAGAGAAACATACTGTCCCCTCAGGAATATTTTCTCCATCACTCCGATATTTTTCACGGGCTTTGTCAGAATGTAACTTTCAGTCACAGCAGGTAGAGCAGTCAGGGGATAGAGAATTTTCCGTATGATTGGAGTTGTGCAGCTTAAATTCCTCACACGTCTCGCATTCCTCATTACCAAGGGATGTAAAAGAAATATTCATTTCTTTTGACACAAACTTCCTGTAGAGTTCATACCCACACTGAATGTCAGGAAGTTTTGCAATAAAATCCTGATGCATGTTTTAAAATCATAGCAGAAGCCCGAGGAATGCAGTACATCCGCTATGTAGCTACTTGATACAACGCTAGATGGCAGCATACCCCCAATGGTGAGGATATGCTGCATTCTAGACAAGTAACTTATGGGACCGGAATGCAGTACCTCCACTATGTAGTTATTCGATTCAACGCTAGACTGCAGTATCTCCCCAAAGTTAAGGATATACTGCATTTTAGCCAAGTATCATGACGTACTGCATTATAGCTATGTAAGTCAATGAAATAGAGGCGTATACTGCAAAACCAAAACTCATTTTCGGTAAGAAAGAGTTGTCCTACTGCATTATAACTTTGTGAGGCGCTAAATAATGTGTCAACGACCCAGATGAGCTATCTAACTCGTTTTGTGGAAAATTGGCACATACTGCATTTTAGACTGGTAGGGCAGAATAGATGTACCGGGTGGCGTCCTGACAGAAGAACTACGTTGGGCAATGAGCAGGATAAATAATCACTGGACTCGTAGATGCCAATGCGAGATCTGTGTGGAGAGAAGGTATGCCTTGTAGAAAGCAGTAGGAAGCCGTTCTGAGATGAACTCGGGAGCAGAAGGATCGTCAGCGTAGAGCGTGTAGAATCTTCGTACTTCAGAGTGTAGTCGTCGAGAGCGGTGAGTGGAATGAATTTCGGAGGGCTCCCAGCGGGGTAATTATAGGGAGGTGGCCGCCTCCTGCCGCCTCCTGATTGGTCCGCTTAATTTCATTAATTCAACTGTGTTATCTCATTGGCTCGCACATTGTTTTCTCAGAATCTGCGAGTATGATAGCTGAGTTGGTCCTCCGGGGTGGCTTCCCCGCGTCCGTTGCTGCGACGGGGTTGCTGCGACCTTGAGGTGTCTTCCCTGCGTCCGTCGTTTAGACGGGGTCCTCGGGTGGTTTCCCTGCGTCCGTTGTTCAGACGGGATCCCCGGGGTGGCTGCTGGACCAGAGGTGGTTGCTTGCCGCCTCCTGGTTGGTTCGCCTATTGTCTCTCGTGTAATCATTGTTTCTGATTGGCGAGTAGGCTTGCTAGAACTGTCCTTGTTAGTTTTAGAGGACGTTTGCTTGTCTGTTTGAGTTTTCTCATTCAAGGCGACTTGGTTCGAGATACTTGTCGCGTCTCTCTCGCCCAGTAAGTGTTTAGGGAGGTCGCCTTGTCTGTTATTTGTTAATATTTCACTTTTGAGAGAGAATTTCGTATTTTCTCTCTGGTGAAATATTTTGTTTGACGGAGTTATAACTCGACGTCTTATAAATATTTGTGTGTCGTGTCTACCTCTTTTTGGTAGCCCTGAAAAGGGCTGTGAATGTTCATCAAATAAATTTAGTAAAAAATGACAAAACAGTTTATTTTTTAATCAGCTGGCGAAACCAAAATTACTTCAATAAAACTTCAATCTAAACTGTTCTGAAAAAGTGTTTTGCTACTGGGCATGGGCGTGAGGTTTCGATTATTTGGACTTGGATAATTACATAAAAACCGAATCAAACTTATCATTTCGGGTAGGTAATCAGAGCTGAGTAGCATGGGAGAATAAAGAAAAAAAAAAACAAGTCTAGGCCAATTTGGTCCGGATTTATGGCCATTTAACATGTTTGTTCCCTTTTTCTGGGAATCACCCATATATTGATGTATTGTCAAAATTTAAAATGCTTCAGGCACCTAGACTCTTTCCCCATCACAGAAAAAACTAATGAAAATAAAACGAGAGAAGACTGTCTCAAAACAAGTTACGTACAGATACGATTTTCAATGACACGAAAGTCAGAGTCAGGATCTACATAGTTCAGTTTACTGCCGCTAGGCCCGCATCCTTTTTGACATGGAAATGTCTTTGCTCTGGGGGGGTCAACCAAAAATTTTCGTCACGCAAAAGTTGATGTCACAATTTCTAATTTCTAGAAAAACATCATATAAACGCGTTTGACGCGCGACGAATGCAATAAAAATCAAACTAATGATGTTCACGTACAACCCAGCCGATGCTAGGGGAATGGAACTTCCGCAGTTTTCATCGCACAGAAATCGTTCGCCACTAGTTGGAAAGCGCTTGATTTATGTGATAAATGTTCACATCTCAAGCTACTAATTTCCCCCTTCTTACGTACCTGGCTACAGTCCAAAGTTAAAGGATTTGTTTACAACTCTTGAGGGCAACCGTTATGAAATCCCCTCCATGTAACAGGGTAGGTATCTGCTTGTAAAGCAGTGGAACTCGTTTTTTGGAGTCGGAAATGTTTTAAGTACGTTTTGTTATGACTTGTCCTTTTGATGGTTTTTTAAAATTATTTTTTACTGTAAAACATTTTTTTGGTAGAAATAAAGACTCTCTCTCCCACTCTCTTTCTTGGTCGATTACAAACATCCATTTGTAATAAATCCAAATAAACCATAATAAACCCAAATGGATAGCATCTTGAACCCCATTTTAATATCAATTTAACGCCTTCGTTTATATTTGTTGAAATATATGTCACAGAAAATTACAGCTATTAGTTGACAGTTGTTTTTTACGGTTTTTAAGATTTTAGGGGATATCGTTAACTCTCTCCATAACCAGCAGAATGCTCTAGTGCCCCAATTCACCGAATATCGTATGCCCCTTCCCAGTTGTCATCCATGTTCATGCCAAAATATTAATAGGTACCTAGGTATATCTTTTTTCAACTTGTTTTGGTTTAGTTTTTGTCCCAGAGTTGTTCTGACGACAAATTAGATTAAGCGGTAGACCAGTGAAGAATCGTGTCCTGTTTTGATTGTTGACTTTTGATCGCCCGGTACAATAAATTAGAGGGAGCAGCTAATCACTTATCAGTTTATCTACAGTGTATAGGTCGATAAGTCATGCGAAAGGTCGAGTACACTCTCATTTTTGCTCAACATTTCTCTTAATTAAGTGCTGTGTTTATCATTGTGGGGTGACCTTCATCGTACCCATCGTCCTTTGTCATGAAATGATGAAATTTCATTTATTGAGATATTACTTGTAACATTAGTGGCCGACGTTCCGACATTAGAGTACTTGCTACCTTACCTGTGGTCGGGACCATTCTCTTTTTACTGGGATGGCATGGCTACAGAACATTTTGAGGAGGACTTTTAACATTGAGGCCGCCCCGAATGAAGTGATCGAAGTGAAGACGGACAAATATGATAAACGAAATGTCATGTGTCGTGAAGATGGCATCGTCTTTTATTCTGCCGGCGATGATTCAGTTTTTGACATTGTCCTCCAGAAGACGGTCAACCAGTCCCTCTACGACGCATACAGGTAATATAAGATATTGTTTTAAAAGAATGTGCATTATTAGCGACAATTATACATGACCATTTTCCCCATACTATTCATCTAGCAATTACCTGTTCCCAGAAAACAATCTTTTAACCGACATCTCTTCCCTCAAGTACCCTACGTTCTACCTACAAAAGAATCCAGAAATAGAGATGATAGCCTGACCAATCAATGGTGGGTGACATTAATTTCTTCAGTTGCAGTGCGCAGCATTTCTTCAGTACCAGAATGTACCTGGATGTTGACCTTCTTCAGTAGAAATGGAGAAACAAATGTTGGTGTTGCTCCTGTATCCACTAGGAATTTGTATGTAAAGCTGGTTTCACATGGAGCGGAACGAGCGCGGAAAGTGGAAGAACAGAAGGACGGAACGCAATCTGATTGGCTGTTGAGACAACAGTTGAGGATGGTTGCTGCCATGTTGTCGGAAGGGGTGGACAGCGGACGGCGGTAGAAATTATTATACCATTTCCGCGTTCCGTCAAGCTCCGCACAAGCTCATTTTACTGGAGTGTTGATAACCGCAAGTAGAGGTTTCAGATCAGAGAGGCTTTCAGTAGGAAGGGTATGATTCCGTTCACCAAGGAGACCGCTTCATGTGAACAATCTTTCCGACTCCACCGCCCCTCCTCTGGTTTTTTCATCTTTCTGCTTTCCGCGCTTGTTCCGCTCCATGTGAAACCAGCTTAACTGTTCCAATGTGCCCCCACAGACTCAAGGATCCTCCTGATCCAATCCAGTAAGTAAACTACTTACTTCTGTAGGGTCTCCATATTCCTATATTTCTCCCTGTAGACCGGGCTGGTGATTGGCAGCCGAACTATGGCCCAATTTGTTTGGCCTCTGACCCTTTCCGTGGGGATTCAATGCCCCCTTGAACTTCCCTCTCTATCTCACATTACTCGGTGGTACAAGGAAAGGTGCCGGTGTAGGACCCCTCAGAGTTCTGCTCAAATCGGTACATAACCAGAATGAGATTGGTAATTTGAAACTGTTTCACAAGCAGAACTGGAAAAGGTATGAACAGTTTCAAAAAGATATACCTCTAACGTGGCGGATTCTGAAAATCTCGTAGTTGAGTTTTATGGGGTGCCTAAAACATGTGAAGAATTCCCATCGCCCGTAATACGAACAATTATAGTTATCACCGCACATTCGAACTAATGTTTTTTTATAGGGATAGGTATCGATATTTACATTTGAAATCGATAGTTTTATATCGATATCAGTGCTCACCGATGTATCGTATATCAATATTTCTTTCCAGGTATAGTTTTAAATAATCGATATTTACATTTTATATCGATATTTTTTTATCGATATCAGTGCTCACCGATGTATCGTATATCAATATTTCTTTCCAGGTATAGTTTTAAATATTTTTTATTTGATACAGAACTAAATACCTACGGGTTATTTTAGACAGGAAATTAACTTGGAAACCACTCGTTGAGTGGAAATACAAGAAAGCTCTTAACAGCCTCTTCTGTGTATGTAGGGCTGTAGGTAAGACCTGGGGGCTTACTCCAAAAGTAATGCTATGATAAACAGGGCTATCATACTGCCGAGACTATTATTTGGAGTGCTGGTTTGGTGGCCTGGAATCAAGGGGGGAGCATCCGGGGTAAGCTAGACAGAGTTATCTGCATGCTCATGACGGGTGCTCCTACTCCTACTAGGAGTTTACAGATAGTTTTGGGTCTTGCACCCATAAACACACAAGCCATGTTACAGTCAATGCATTCTACCATCAGGCTTATGAGGACGGGTAACTGGAAACACAACTACCACACATAACTCATAATAGACAACCAAGCCATACCCTAATAGCACCAGCTACACTAGGGCTTATCCCAGATATGAAAATGCCGCATGACGAACTTGGGAAAACATACTTATGGAAGGATCCCACTACATACGTCATAGGTGATAGAGGAAATTGGAACAGGTTAGTCCCAAGAACTCGAAGGGCTAGACTGTCGTGCTTTACAGACGGCTCTACAGTTGAATATGAGAGCACAACCAGAACAGTTGCTGGTATTTACATACCTGATTTGGGTATAGCTGGATGCACACACCACTGGCTTCCAGAGTGAGCTGTATGCCATCATCAGGTGTGTTGACAGCTTAACAGAGAATAACACGAGAAGCAGACATGTAGTCATACTTACAGACAGCCAGGCCCGCATCAAAGCACTGATGAATCCGGTCACTACCTCAAAAATGATAAAAGAGGCTTAAAGATAAACTGACCCAGTTAGGCACCTAATTTGAAAACAAAGTGATGTCAATTGGGTGCCAGGTCACGAAGGACACATCAAAAATGAGGAGGTAGATTGCCTTGCCAGGCAAGGGTCGTCTAGAAACTATTACGGGCCGACCCCAGCCTTAGGCATAACGCGGAACGCGTGTAAGGCCAAGGCAAACACCTGGGCCATCAAAGATCTAAAAGAGCTATGGAGAAAAGAGGACAGCAGGTATAGACAATCTAGGATGTGCATCTCTGGCTGTGATAAGAGTCGCTCAGACTGGATTATATCACAGCCTAGAACGCAAATGAGGAAAAAATTGGGGTCCTCACAGGGCATTTTAGCTTCAAGAGGACCCTTTTCATCATGTCCAATGCATCTTCTCCACTCTGCGAATGTGGAAACGGAGAGAATACAGGTGAACACTTTCTGTGTGATTGTGATAGATTCTGGAGATCTAGGCAAGAGGCCCTAGGACATTATACAATCGAAAGGGCCTCACCTCGATTGGAAAAAGATCAAGAAGTTTGTTGAGTTAAGCAACAAATTTAGGGACATAGTGCAGCAGTAGAATCCCCAAATTAAAAGGGGCTCTTTTTGGGGAAATATAAGCCACAAGTGGAAAAGCCCGTGTCACCACGGGATGCAAGTACAAACTTTAATTATGCAAATAAAAAAGCAAAATCTTTCTGTTTCAACTTAATTTTTATTTATTCAAGTTGTATTAAAAAAAGTTACACTCATTCAGCTACAAAATTTATTCTAATGCTTCAGGAAATATAACATTGCGGGTGTATACTAAACCATTCTGATGCTGTCCTTGATTTTCAGTATTCTTAATTTGAACTTTAATTGCACTAAAGCGACGAACTCTTGAAAATGCGACGTATAATTGTCCATGGCTGAAAACTGGAGCAGATAGATAAAGTCCAATGCTATCGAACGTTTGCCCCTGAGATTTATTGATTGCCATTGCGAACGCTAGATTAACGGGAAACTGTTTGCGTTTTAATTGGAAAGGAAGTCCAGTGTCACTTGGAGCAAGGTCTATTCTCGGTATATACACCCTTTCTCCTGCTGCTGGCCTCGAGAGTACAGTCACGTCTAAAAATAGGTTGTGTAATTGCTCCACAATCATACGCGTGTCATTGCAAAGACCCTTTTTAGTATTTAAATTTCGTAAAAGTATTACAATTGCTCCAACGGATAAGTCTAATTGGTGTGGTGGCATTCCAGACGGGGTAATAGAATTTATAAATTCAATAGGGTAATTTCTTTCTTCCTCTGGATCGTCGCATTTTACACTGTCGACACTTAGATATCTTTTAGGTTGTCCGGGCAGCTTTCTAACGATTCTGTTGTTCAGTTCTAGACAGTCATCATTCCTTGGACATAAGATGACTTTATCTCTATATGATTCTGATAATGATGAATCTAGTGATTCTCCAAATACGTGGTCTTCAATCTTATTATGCACTAAACATTCCTGGGGTACTTTAATGCAGCCCTCAGTGTAAGTTTCTTTATCCAAAGGTTCGCCATTTCCGATACTAAGCAACCAACTTGCGAAGAGTTGTTCAGATTCGTCTGCACGCATATTGTGTGTCAAAGAAGCTTTGGCTATTTGTGGCCATAATATACTACGTTTAATGCATGAGTTGACAATCGATGAACGTGTACCTCTTGGAACAACAGGAAGGGTTTGTCGAAAATCGCCACCCATTAAAACTGTTTTACCACCAAATAATTCTGTCGATGAACATATTTCCTGCAATAATCTATTAATTTCTTTCAAATGTAAACTTGGTGACATTGGTGCTTCATCCCAAACAATTAAATCACAGTTTCTTAGGAGATCTGCTTGAGCTGAGTTTGGCTTTAAAAACGAAACTGATGTTTCATTAAATGGTACAGGAAGTTTGAAACGGGAGTGTACTGTTTGACCACCAGGAAGCAAGGTGGCAGCAATTCCTGTAGGTGCTACTGCAATTGCAACTTTTTGCATTCCGCCTACTATGTGAAGAAGCGTTCTGTAGACAAACGTTTTACCTGTGCCACCAGGGCCATCCATAAACATAGCAACAGGCACATTTGATGTAACAGATTCTAATATTTTGTCGACTATTTGCTTTTGCTCGTTGTTAAGTTTTGTATAAAGTCGCTCTCCTTCAATTTTTTCTTTTTCATAATCATACACGTCTTCATTTACTAAAAGAGGTGTTTGTGTTGGCAAACCGAAATCAGCACATGTTTTTCCGTTTAAACGCAGGGTTGATTCTATATCTGCTAAGGTCAGATTGCGACGTTCCTCTAATGTTTTTCCTTGGTAAAAGAAGTTCTCACTCATATGCGGTTCAAATTGTTCATATAAACTCAAATGATTGCTTAATGTTTCTGCAGTTATACAAATTATAGCAAACAAAAATCTGAGCTGCTTTGGATGTTGCGTTAAGCATGCTTCTTCCAAACATTTACTCCATTCTTCGTCATCATGTAGCAAGTTACGTGCTTTAGCTGCCTCCAAAAATGTGTCGTAAAAAACTCCATTTACGGTTTTTAAATCGTTGAAAGATGTTGGTCCTCGGACATGAAGTAGTAGTAATCGAAGAAAAAATCGCTCTGTGTCTTTCGGTGAAACTTGTTACATTCGTGCGATTACAATTTCACCACCATGTATTCCTTTCCCAGACAAAGTGGTTTGGAATTTCATGATATAAATAGTCTTGTGCACCACTTGACGGATCACTATTAAGTTTAAAAAACGCTGTTAGGGTTGTGTCCTTATTTGACGTGCTACAAATTGCTGCTTCTTCAGCTCCAGCAACAAAAACAACATTTTGTTGATTTTCTAAATGGATAGCCAGTTGCTTAATAACATGGCTCATTCCATCCATATTTAATGACAACAGTCTCGATACTGCTTCTGGCGGACCTACATATCGCGCATCTAAGTAAGTTTTTATCTCATCGTAGTTAAAAGGTTGTGCTGTGGCATTATTTCTGTCTACGTCCATTGGCATGTTTTCCTCGTTGTTCTGTCGTGGCACGCGCTGATGAATTTCAACTGCTGCACTGTCGTGGCCTTTGTAAACGTACTTATATAGATATTTAATAGCCTTAATGGATGTACATATCTCGACGTTGATATGAGCGTCGTATTTTAAAAGCAGGGAGGGATTATAAGGAACAACCCATCTATTATCAACTGGCTTTCCGTTTCTGTCAATTGAAATATTTGTATCGCGCCGTTTGTACTTCGGGTATCCATTTTCACAAACTATGGTTTCTTCTTGAAATGATTTTGGAAATTCTTTCTGGCAAGTTCCATTACACATACATGGTGCGTTTGAATTTAACACTCCACATGGACCGTGAATCATATGTCGTAAAACAGAGTTGTAAAGTCTTGGATATTCTGTGGAATCCGGAATTTCAGCCCAAACTGTCTCATCAATTTGATCTGGTTCACGCATTTTATGTTCGTCTTTTAAAATTAACAGCAAATGGGCATGTGGAAGGCCTCTTTTTTGAAATTCTATTACATACACATGCGCAACTACTTGGCCAAAGATGTTTTTCTTAAACAAATCATCTAACATTTCTTTAAGCTTTAAGTTGAACACTCGTGCTGTCAAATCTGGACGGTGCTCTGGTTTCTCCCATGGTTTAATATTATTAACAATTTCAGGCCACTTGGGATTGCATGTAAAGGTTATAAAAAGATCAGGTTTCCCGTATTTCCGGACTATTGCCATAGCATCTTGATAATTTTGTTGCATGTTACGTGGGCTTCCCTTGTACGAAGATGGCAAAATAATCACTCTTCCAGGCGGAACATTTCGCTCCGCTGCTTCCTGTTCTACATAGTCCATTAATCCCTGATAACGTTCTGTTCTAAGTTTAGGTTGATTCAGTCTAATCCAGTTCAAATTATTGCTTTCTTGGTTGACATAGGAACAGCAAAGATACTGCTGAAAAAGCTTTCCTGAGCTGTGAATAGCACTGAATCCAGGACGTATAGCAATTCTGTAAGCGTAAAATTGGAGCATTGTTAAATTGTTTCGCTGTGCTGTGGATCTTTCACTTCTGTGGTTTATTCCAAGCGTAAATCCTAATTCTCCATGTGGAAAGAGCAGCGGGTATACCATTGGGTCCATTCGAGAACTTAGATTCGATATTATTTGCAGAGGGCCGTTTTTAGCATGGACTGTGAAATCAATATGCGATGGCGGTTCGCCATTATCACCCACAAAAATTGTTGCTACGCTATCGCCCGTAGGCAAGTTATATCTTCTTTGATCGTTGTCTGTACGGGCGAACACCATGCGTATGTCAGGAAGGTCACGGTGTTCTGCTACTGCTTTTGCACGTTCTTGACGCAATGTTTCTCCCATAGTTTGAAATGCAGAGGCAAATGGATTTACCTCGCGTAACATTTCATCTAACTTGAGCATTATTAATGGATTGCAATCTTGATTGGCCGAATGTCTAAATCTTTGCTGGGGGCTTCTTCTGTATCCAATGTATACAATTGACAAAATTTGGGTGCATTTCCAGGTTGAGGAACGACGGAACCTATTCGACTATAAGATGTGCCATGAAGACAAAATGTATATGGTCCGTTAGATTGAAATTCTCTTAAACTAACTTTTTGAGAGGCGAAAGCAAAAGCACTATTATATTGTCGGATGTTCGACTGGAAATTTCTGGATTTTTCATCGGACCCGATATATAAAGCTTTTAAAGCTTCTGGGCATTCTTTCAGTTCCCTTAGTCCGGTTAACACAACTTTGCCTTTCTGACAGCACTGGCTAAAACCATCTCTCAATTTTTCTTCTTTAAAATGTAGTGCATTACAATAGTCGCACGATTCGCTCAAATCTCCTACTGAAAATGGAGCAATCTCGTCCTCAAGAGGTAATTGTCTCGCTACCATACGTAGAGAACTTGTTCTTCTATTATTATAATCACGGTTTGTATCACGGTTGGTTCTTGTAGTCCTAGTTGACGGTCTGTTTCGTGAGCCAACAGGTCTACCGCGCTTTCTAGTACTCATTCTTAATCTGCACAAAACAAAATATAATAGATCAATCGGAATAATGATTGTTTACAAATTTACAAAAAGTAAATAAAACAATAAACATATGGTTAAATCAAATCACATAACGAATACAAAGTATGAAAAGAACATGTGTTTTGGTTCGTCACTTTGCGCTCCCTCTACCGGCAAATTCTACAACTTTCCCTCGTTTTTGCACTTTTTCTTGTTTTTTAATATGAAGGAATCTGATTTATAACTTGGTAGAATTATCTGCACCAGAATTTCCCTCGTTTTTGCACTTTTTCTTGTTTTTTAATATGAAGGAATCTGATTTATAACTTGGTAGAATTAACTGCACCAGTTTTCGTCATGCCGGTCAGTTTAAAAAAAATTTGAAGAGAATCGGTGCAGGCGTTCAAGCGTTATCACTTTGTATGTATCCTATTATTATAATAGATTAGGCCTGGGATTTCTTTCTGCGGAAGCCCTATGCAGTCAGTCAGTCATATACGGTAGATACTTTTGTACCAATCAAGGTAAAGAATTAATACATAATATCATACTTGATAAAATAAAGATAAATAAATATCTCCGCCATTTGCCAGGAGTGGGGTATGCTCTTCTTATAGGAGTGACGAAAGAAGTCAGGTCAGTCGTAAAGATTATCCGCCTGCCTTTACTGATCGAACCGACTGTTCTTGTGAAATTTTTGTACCTCACTTTACTCGTCAAGTTACAAATATTCACCTTGGAACACATTTTTATCATTTAATAATGATTAACAGGACGTTTAAATTTTTTCCCGACCGTCATGTTACTGTGAAAATATTGATTTTCTATAGATTTACGTACAACCACTGCGTTACTAGGGAAGTGTAACTCCCTTAGTTTTCATAGCAGGAAAATCGTTCGCCGCTTTTTGGAATGCTCTCATTCTATCACAAAATTTCATGATCCCTAAGCCATTTTGTTCACATTGTAAACAATCTCTCGAGCTTGACGTCAAAGTGAAGAACGCGCTGTAGTACGGGTGTTGTCTATACGGACAGATGAAATTAGTTAAAACTTGGATATCGAAACTAAGAAAATGTAAAGGGAATCAACAATGGCAAAAATAATCAATGGTATTATATGAAAGCAATCAAAATAAAATATCGGAAAATCAGCATAGAAAATTAACAATTTATTTTATTTTCAGTGTATTCCGGCACAAGGAACAACACGAGGCAGAAGAGAGGTTTCTGATTCTCAAAGATAAACTCCCTATTTTATCTAATTTAGCCACCACCGTAAGTTTATTAGATACATATGTTTTATTAGTGAATGCAATCAGCAGTAATAGTGCATGTTCTATTTATTCGGAAAATATTCACGTGGGTATGAGTTTGTTCGTTTTCTTTAGCAGTAATGGTACTTTCCAACTATTTACAAGTGTTTAATTCTTCACACGTTCTTTCCCTCTATTACTCATATTTATTTTTTGCCTGTTCCGGAGTTTCTATTTATACCTGATTAAATTTCTAAGTGCCTAAAGTGAAGAAATATCAGCTACCATTATTGAAATCACCATAATTTATAAGAATTTGTGTTCACGATAATCTCGAATTTGAACTTTATATTATTCCTTCACTATATTGGACCTTTGCGCATATCGTTGGTCTGTAGATTAATTATAATGCTTAGTACGTTGTTATCTACGTATAATTAATATAATTAACTCGATCATTCTGTTAAAGATGTCCTTTGAAGTTATATTGGCTGGTAGATCGTCGTAGCTTATGTGGGGATTTTTAGTGCCTATGTTGAGAGGACGTGTTCTCATTTGATGTTATTTTTTCTTGTTTAAATAGTAAAATAAACTATAGTGAGTCCCCTCGAATATTGCCCTCCGACCCTGCACTCTACAGGAGAATATGGAACTAATTTGTAACACGAAATTCCCCGAGGTACATATATTTTACAAATAACATTAGATGTTAAAATACAGAGATAGTAATTTTTACTGTATTTTGGGCCTTAAATTTTACCCTTTTTGGTCGATGAAAGTGCTGCCGTGATTTTTACCTGTTTCATTAACCTATGTTCGGTAGTTTGGGTGAAAAGCTTCGGACGATGAAGGGAGGATTTTTTATTCGTCTTCTGGATACTTCGCCTCTTGTAATATAAATTGACAATCTCGGTGGTGTGATTGATAGTATAGCACTGAATGATTCCTCAATCATTGTATGAATGAGAAACCATATCACCAGCTACCATCACCAAGATTTTTAGAGGCGATCACGTTGAAGTTATTTCGCAATTACAGGAATTTGATTCTCTTCCATGCCCTTGGACGGATTTGGACAACATCAGACCACCGTCCGAGGTAAGTGGCACGATTTCAAACTATATTTGTTTCGTACAAATCTTATCAGGAAGAAATACAGTATTTATTGAGTTCAAATGGTAACTAATTTGACTAACCAATTGTAGTCTTGTAATGTTCAGGGAAAACTGCTGCAGTCGAAAAGATAAGATTGCATCAGCCTTAGTGCAGTGATTAAGAGTGCGGTCTTTAAAACAGTGCCTTTCTCTGGTGTAGGAAAAAGGCATGAACTCGAATTATGTCGAGATATCAAATATTTTTGGACCGTTACATTTGGGGCAGTTATTAGGGCCTGGACTTAAATAAATAATCCCTCTCGAGCCAAACTGTGAACATCACATTCCCTGACGTAGCATCTTCACCCCATCACTCACTGAGTGAAAACACACCTTGGCTATGATCTTAATTGACTATGATTTCTTCCAACGAGCAACTACTGAGCCAGCGACCTGCAGTTTCACTCCATCGCCCAATTTAGCCAAGATGGCTGATATTGACTCCTGCAAATATGTTCACTAGAAACACCCGCAGTGAAAGCAATTTGATTACATTAGTTTCAGTAGTGCAGTGATTACAAGTGCGGTATTTAACCCTTAGACCTTGAACCCTTTAAACTTGACACTACACACGCCTTAGAAAGAACATCAGCAGGCATGCACAGTACTGGGTACAGCAATTTTTATATTGACCATTTCTCATTGCTCATGGTCTTTTAAAACTATTTTAATGAAATATGATGATTAGGAAAGATACATTAAAACCAAAGAAACATAAATATGTAGAGGAACAAAACTCAATCGAACTAAAATACATCGGATATCCAGCAAGATGCTAGTCTCGCATTGCCATGCTTTTAATAAACCATTGCAATCGTCAAAAGCATGTTTTTGGACTTTCTTCTTTTTCGCCTCACCTCGTTTTTACCCTCCCATTCCTACCATGTTCTTCTCAGCCAATTTTGATGAAATTTGAAACATGACTACATTTGACCTGAAGAAGTGCCTTTTGGGGTTTTGGAGCTGAGTGAATTCCTCCTGTTTACTCTAGAAAGTTTAAAATTTGGTAGGGGGACTCTCAGGGAAATTATGAGACGAATGAATTTATGGGCTGTATTCTAACCAGCTAAGAGAGCTAAATTCTCTCCTGTTCACCATAGGAAATTTAAATTGGCAGGGGACTTCTCTCGACCAATAAAAGTGGAATGAATTGTCTTACTCCATCCTGAGCAGCCTGTACATCCCAATCTTTTCCTCCTACTCCACCAAAAATGTGTGATATCCATCCAAAAAGACGTTCCAGTACAAAGGGTGCCAAGCCATAAAATGCTTAATATCAACCAATTTGGGCCAAGCCAATAGTTGGATTCCCTCACTCTTTTGAACTGCATTTGGGAGTAAGAGACGCTTCTTCAATGGCTATGCCGATTTTTGCCAATTACACAATAAACCCCATTGCTGTTCTCCAAATGTAGTGGGAGGAATATGTCCTTCAAACGAACTTCTCTGATTTTCATTTCATTTCTATATAAGGGCCGGAACCTAAGACCTTTGCATTCTCTACTGCCAAATTTTAACAGGAGACCAGTACGAAGTATGTAACATTGTTTCATTCCTTTCTAATCCCATTTTGTGAAACTACTTGCATTCCATCGTGAATGTCGCTCTTTTAAAATTATATCACATTATGACATTTAGGTTATCTATACTTCTTACAGCATTAAGGGACCACATCCCTATACTTTATAATTTGAATATATTATTATTCAACATTAGGAATATATTTTCAGGCTCGGTGAATTTGTGAATCCTCCACCACCAGTTCAGTGGTGCGATAGGCGGAAATCACCCAAGCCATTGAAGAAGCAACTTAGAGTTTTGACATACTATGCGGCTCCGGTTTACAGTTCTCTAGAGCCGCAAAACCGCGTTTGGAGCTACATGACATATTGTGGAGAAAACCGGCATGGGGTTGTAGTTGGTGGGTGGGCGGTAAACCACGCTGCAGGTGGGGATGCGACTTTTGAAAACCGGTGACAGGTTAAGGCAGAAATAAGCTGGACGCTGTCACTGCTGTGTTGTTTTCCTAGGATGTCACCCCCATAAGAATCTCTTGCTTGCAGATTCCAGCAAACGGATGCGTTTTGCCGTTTCCAGCACAGTTACTCCCAAACGCAATAAAAAAGAGTGGGAGAATCCAACTATTGGCTTAGCCGAAATGGGATCATGTATTTTGTGGCTGGGCATCTTTTGTACACAGAGCGTCTTTTTGGAGGGTACAATCACATATCATACAAAGTCAAAAGCAATTACAGAAGAAAAAAAAAAGAAAAAAAAATAAGAAAAAAACTTGGCAAAGAGGGATTTGATCTCTAAAATTAAGGACATTCGGATGCCTCCAAATGCTAAACTTGCATCTTTTGACGTAGTTAATCTGTTCACCAATATTTATGTAGCTACATGCAAAGATGTGGTGTGCAGGTTAATTCACGCCTCTAAACTTAATATTTTCGAAAAGGATGAATTGTTTAATTTGATTTCCATTTGTATGGATCAAAATTACTTTTTATTTGAGGGGAAATGTTATACACAGCCAGGGGTTGCAATGGGTTCTCCATTATCTCCTCTGCTAGCAGATATTTACATGGATTATCTTGAGCAACAAATATTTACAATTTGTAACACAAATTATCTTCTCTATTGGTATAGATATGTCGATGATATTGTCATTCTATGGAAGGGCACAGAAAGACAACTAAATTCTTTTCACGAAAAAATCAATAAATTAGATCTCTTTATCAAATTTACCCTCGAATTCGGCGGAAATAAACTCAATTTTTTTTAGATTTATCCATCTCTTAGGTAAACGAAAAGCATGATTTTTCAATTTATAGAAAAGATACTTATAGCGATATAACTATCCATAGTACTTCAAATCACCCTTTAGTCCATAACATGCAGCCTTTCATACTATGATCAACCGAGCACTGTCTATTCCAGTGAGTGAACAAAATTTATCAAAAGAAAAATCCATTATCAAAAGCATAGCGGCTAGTAACGGATATGGAGGAGATCTCGTTGATACCATATGGGATAATGTTCTTAGGAAAAAGAGTACGGAAAAAGTTTCCAATCTGGCCAGGGAAGATGTAAATTTAGAAGAAAAGCAATGGATAAGTATACCTTATTATGGGAAAATTTCGGATAAAATCGGCAAAATTCTATCATCGAGAGGTTACATACAAAGTATGTTTTAGAACTAAGAATAGTCTTAAAGCATTACTAGGATCCGTTAAGGACAAAATCAATGTTCAGGATAAAAGTGGGGTTTATAAACTAAAATGTTCTTGTGGCTACGAATATTGCGGTCAAACTGGTAGGGAATTCAGGGAAAGAATAGACGAGCATCAGGAGGATTTCAGGGAAAATAAGGGTAAGTCTGCATTTGCGAAACATCTTAAGGAATCCAATCATAGTTATAATTTTGATTTGACAGATATACAGTTTGTAGAATTTCTTCATTTTTTTCCGAAGGGTGGTATGTTGAATGTACTTGAAAAATTCGAAATTATCAAAAGTGACAGAGCTGGTAAATGTTTAAATGAGGATATACCTCAATATATTTCACCACTAATAGGTCCATTTTTATAAAGCTTGGAATTGTCCCTTCACAATGTTGAAACCATATTTAGTTATTTCCGCCTTTCACTTCATCTAATTAGCTATAATCCCCCGTCACCTTGTTTGCACTTAATTGGTTGTACCTCCTGCCCCTTTCCTTTCTCTTGACCAATGGGATTCAATCTCCCTTCACCTGTTACTATAAAAGCTGTGTCCTTTCTAATGTATCTTCAGTTATTGTTTGTTACTGATGATGGCCTAACCGTCGAAATCGATTTAACAGTGTAACTCTTTATTTTTCGTGGAAATAGACAACGTTTTTCACTAAATTCAGGTACTTATCAAGCAAAACTTCGAAAACACCAATTGGAAGCGTTGAAAACTACGAATTATAAATACGTGATTGCGTTTTCTACATTAAGTTCTCTGTAGGTACTTAGAACCTAACTATTTCCTAAATTGTGTGCAGTTTTGTCTTATTTTCACCTAAATGTAAGTAGAACACTACCAATATACGTGCTTGGATACTACCTTATTTCGCGTGTAACCAACTGTCCGTGATGATTCATCGTTTTTTAGAGCGTTTAACACATTCCAAGCGGAATGGATCGATCGATCCAGGCGCCCTCGTTCAACTCACCCGGAGTGGATCGATAGATCCAGCTACAGAGAGCACATAGGTTCCCTCGTTCTGCCTTCTGACGAGATTACCACACATTCTGTTGGCTGAGGAGTTTAACACACTTATTAGAGAGTTTTTGGTGACCACTAACGTACCCTTAACGTCACCCTACCGTACCCAAGACCAAGAGTACGTGACCTTGAGGGGACGTTAGCAACGTCGTACGTTAGAATGGCTCATTTAACGTCACCCGTTTGGGGACCTAAAGGCACACGACACCAGCCTAACCTTCCTGTAAATGTAACAGTACTGGGCACCTCAAAATTACTCGCGGTAATTGTTTACTATTACTTTGTCACCTCTAATCGTTTTGATACTAACATATATTGTAGTGGAAAGGTATAGAAATATAAATAGATAGTATTTGAATGCCGGAAACATGTTTGAGCCCGTAGACATACACTTCATTCTGACCTACATGTCCGACTAATCTGTATTTTTACTAAGGGATTGACTACTTGATGTTATGTAATTTTGAGATGCGAGCTTGCGAGCATCCAGACCACCAAGAATGCAGAATGCTGTGTATAGGTTGGTGGTCTGGATGCTCGCAAGCTCGCATCTCAAAATTACATAACATCAAGTAGTCAATCCCTTAGTAAAAATACAGATTAGTCGGATGAGACCTGTACTCATGGTCTCATGAGTACTGGTTGTTCCGGCCCTTCAAACATGTTTATCTGTCGTTGGTAGTCCATTGCTGATAATATATCTAAATACTGAAAAAGTTAGAGGTGACAAAGTAATAGTAAACAATTACGTTACTCGCATACTGGTGAAATAAATAATAGTAGTTTTTCTTTTCAAATGCTTCATTACCAACTAATTTTGTTGATGTAGCGGGTAGGTTTTTGAACACCCCTCAAACTTTTTTATTTTTCGTTTCAAGTCGCGTAGATAGAAACCGAATGTGCCTTCTGAAGTGCACCTCCGCCGTCGCGCTTTACTAGCCTTCAACTCGATCGAAAAAAATTCGTTTTATTTGGTCGATTAGAGCTTTGTTTTTATTATAATTTCACATATTTTAAATGAGGAATCTGAGTTTTAAGACACTACTTCTTCGCAGCATTGTTCTTAGTTAGCCTGATCTCAGCTGTTTTCTCGTGAACATTGCGTGAAGTGCTGCCTCCACTGATGATTATCAGGTAAAATCCTGGTTCATTGTCATAGAGATGAATACTTTTTCATACTTCTTGATATATTACCCAACCGAAAACCCAAAAACTTGAAGTTCGTAACAACTAAAGACCTAAAGGTGCAACTAAATCGCGGTGTTTCCCATTTGAGGCTTACTATCTTTGCGTTGTTAAATCCATGCCTTGTTTACGAATTGAAACCTAACAATGAGAAACTATCCCGTATTTGTACTGAGGCTAACATGAAATTCGAATTTAGGATTGAAAATCGGCATTTCACATCGAAATAAAGAAGTCGATTAGACAACCAGTAGACAAGATAGCTGGGAAAAAATATCGCGTTGCCCAACCACCGTTAACGTGACATCAAAATTAAGGCAACCGTTCTCTCGGCTCCTTTTGGGTTAGCATCTTCGTTTGCTCCCTCAAGACTACGGTAACGGGTGACGTTGAGTTGGGGTCGCCAAAAACTCTCTATTGTAGATGATCAGGCCTCCGAAAGAATGCGTTCCGTTTCGTTCCCCATTGATATCAAGGCCCCCGTTCAGTTCCATTTTCGCGCCCTTTCATTTCCCGCCTTTCTCTCGAAAAAACAGGTCCCGTCCCAGGGAGTTTCCACCAAAATCGGCGCCGCTCGGAACGTGTTGAATAAAATGACAATTTAATAAAGAAAATATATATTTTATAATAGAGAAATATCGCGGGAACGGAGCACAGCTTGAAAATTTTTAACTATATCGTAAGATGGCGGCAGCTGGTGGGAGTCGTGGACAGGTGGGGAGGGGTCCTTATTCTAGCGACAGCTATTGAGGCTAATGGTAGGATTATTCATACCAACACTCCGTCCCAATCCTACAAGAGTACAGACAAATCGAGTAAATATTTCATTTCACATGTTGGCTTTCAGAGGGCATTGAATTTCATAAGTGTTGTTTGCAAGCATATCATACCAATAGATTATTACATATATATAAGTATATTAAAAATAAATTGCATTCATTAGTTATATTGTTAAATTTTACAAGTTTATTATATAAATATTATATTACTGAGATTCAGAACAAATCACACCCATCACACTATGATCTATTTCCTACATACTCCTAATTTCTGGCGAAAATCCAGGAACTTCGAATTTGGTAGAGATTTCGTTAGACAATCTGCGATTCGATCGCAAGTAGGAATATTCTAGAATTACAGTTCCCTCCATAATGTGATGCCTAACAAAATGAAATCTGACATCCATATGTTTCGACCTCTTAGTTTCGTGATTTTTAGCCAACTTGATTCATGACTGGTTGTCTTCAATAACTCGGATTTCTAAGGTTTTTACAGACAAATCCTCTATCAATTGTTTTATAAATAGGGTTTCACAAGTACAATCGGCGAGAGCATAATATTCGGTCTCTGTTGAGCTAACAGCTACAGTTGTTTGCTTTTTGGAACGCCATGCAATGGTAGGACCACCTAATTTAATTACATAGCCAGTGACACTTTTCCTGTAAAAATCGTTGGCGTAATTCGAATCTACATATTTAAGCATGGATTGTCGGTTCATGTTTAGATTTTTCAAATTTCAAGGAATAATCTTTAGTAGCTTTCAAGACATCGAATGACATTTCTCAAGTAATTCCAAGGTTACCTACAATACGAATTTTGAAATTGGCTAAAATAGGATATACAAAGCTCAAATCGAGCCTAGAGCCCATCATAAGGTACATTAAGCTTCCTATGAGTTCTTTATACGGAGCCTCCTATTTTAGTTTTTCTGAGGGACTGGGATAACTTAGATATAGTTTGGGTTGAAAAGGAATAGCTGATGTACAAAGCATCATCAGTGCGAGTAATTTCTAATCCTGGAAATTTAAAGTTCTTTTCATTAGAAAGATCTTTAATCTTGAACCATGAGCCCAAGTGGCTCTTAAGTTCTCTAAGTTCTTTTTCGTCGGGTGAAATCATGAGAAGATCATCTATCCAAATCAATATATAACAATCTTGACGAAAATAAAGGCATGGATCCACCGAGAAATAGCAATTAATAACTTTCAAGTAGTCATTATGAAATTATAATCTACTAGAACATTGCCTCTTGCCGCCAAACATAACTTGGCATCTCTGCCATATCTCTGATGATCTCGCATTTTGATCTCAGAATTTTGATGTGTGGCGGACAAAAAATTCTGAAGCTCCACTTTTAGCTGTAGTAATTCACTAATTTTAGCTCTGAGGACAGTCACTCTGATGCCAACTAGTTGATTCACGGATGACCCGTAGGTGGAACTGGTCCTTGAGGTATGCCAAGAATAAGTACCTTCTCATTTTTAATTTATTTGTATTTTATTGCAGAACGTCAGTGTAATTCAGAGGTTCTGCAACGTCATTGAAGAGCATCCATCTTGGAATGTGTGCCATCTCGCAGTATATTTCAATTTCTTAGAAGCCATTTCCGAACCATCAATTTTGAGGTAAAAAATCTTCATATTCTCCAACTTTTTAATTTCATTCATTCAACATTTCCATTCACGAATACATGAGTTTTACATTTTTATACTGGGGTATTTGGTTGATCCAACGTAATTCAAGACAATCGTTTTGAATGTAGGACTGACGACTGATCCGCGAACACCTAAAAAAGGAATTTGAGTACACTTGGCGCTGTGTGAAAACTAGTGGGAAAATATGCAGTTCTGGCCGTTTTTTCTTTGTTTTTTTTCCAAATCGGTATTGCTACTTTTGAACATCACTACGCAATTCATCATGAAAAAATACCTCAAAATCGTGTAGGTATCACGTGTGGCAGTTGATTATCTTCAGAAATTCGATAGTTCACATTAGGCGCACATGGGCGCATACAAAAATTCGAATGATGGGTAATTTTCCAAGAAATGTTATGTTGATTCGGAATATGTATTATAAAAGGAGGTTCCCGTTGGAAAAACGCAAGTTAGGAGTCGTAGTGTGACTGTGTGTATTTGAAAAATAATGGGGAGTTGCCACTTGAATTTTTTGATTTCTTCAAAAGAGAAAAAATAAATAGACGGACCACTTAATTTTACAGACTTTGTATAATAAATACGTAAAGCAGTATATATTTACACATATGTTATGTGCAAGGAAAATTCACACAGTTGAAGAGGTTTGAATAAATTGGCCTTATAGCTCAACTCCTTGGAGTGTTGCGATTGAAGAGAAATTTATCCTTAGTAAGAAGGGACACGGGTTCTAACTCTGTCTGAGGTATCAAATATGTTTGCGCCGTAATCGTTGGCATACTCAGTAAAATCTCGAAATAATATGAAACAATAATTAAATATCTATCGAGCCAAAGGACTGTTAACATCACAATCCCTGACTTAGCATCTTTCACTTCCTCACTCACTTGAGTCAAAACACACACTGTGAAAATGACTTCGCTGGACTTCTGGATATCTTCCAGCAAGCATCTGCTGAGCCAGCAGTTTCACTTCGTCGTTTGTCTGACCCCGAGATGATTGGTATTTGACTCCGGGGAAATGTTATGTTCAAGGAATACTCTCACAATCGAGGAGGCTTGACTAAATCGGCCTCATAGCTCAACCCTTTGGAGTGTTGCAACTGAAGATAAATTTCTCCTTAGTATGAAGGGACACGAGTTCTAACTTTGTCCAAGCTCTCAAATATTTTTGGACCGTAGCACAAATATGTATAAATAAGGTTACAATTATACACAAACCATTTTAGAATTCTTGAAAACAGATCGATTTTGAAAATATTTAGAGATTTCATTTTCAAAAATATTTAAGTAGTTGAAATAACTTCATTTTCTACGAATATTAGGTAGTTGACATTTATTTTCTAGAAAAAGATTTGTCAAAATCATTATTTGTCTGACATAATTTGTATTGATTTGTGCAGTTTGATTAACACACCTTGCGCCCACACTGGCATATCACCTCTTCAACTTGCTGTTCAAACTGGTAACTTGCCCATGATTGAAAAGCTTTTCGCAAATCAGGCGGACTTGTTGCACCTTGACCATGATGCTAATTCCGTGTACCACTTCGCTGCTACCACTAATAAAGACGTCGTAATGGTAAGATACATTCGTGTTGTGAGTTATATATGACGTCTCATCATCTTAATATTAAATATGCCTAAACGCTTCATCTCCCAACCTCTTCTATAGAGCAATTTCTTTTTTCTCTACACATTCCTCCTCAGTCAATAGTGTTTTTGTACTTCTCGTATTAATTTCCTCGTATACGAGAAAAGCCTTAATGAAACGTGATGTGGTTTTCGTTATGTGGAAAGCGTTAACTCGTTTGGAAGATGGTATGATCTTTCTCCTGGATAACCCTAACGTTGATGTAAAGTTCTGGTGAGTCTGAAAATTTTCTCATGATGAAATAAAAATGTCCCATAGAAGAACAACTTGTCGCCTTTGATATAGGTACATTAGGTGGGTCAGACAAATGACTTCACTTGTTGGCCAGACACTGCTTAAAACTTTGATGTAATCAATTTTCTAAACATGATTTTAGCATACGAGTTGGGAATGTAGAACTCTAGTAAAAGCCTTGGTTCAAATTGATAAAACCTGCGTGATGTAGAAATTCAGGATTACGAAACACTACAGTTCTCCACAAGAGGCTCCATCTCAAAATTCAGCTTCATAGGTTGAATAACTAATAAATTTGTTCTGGGGGCTCCAGACTTCAGTTTCTTTGTGTCCATATCAAATGCCTTTTCTTTAGCACAACAAATGGTTTTTATTGTTATTTCTGCTACACCTAGTCAGCCTAATCCATTCAATTGTCTAGGCTCTTGCTGCAAAGGACGACAACCTCCAAGGACTGAACCAGCGTAATGTCAATGGCCATACTCCACTTCACATGGCTTGTCTGGCAGATGTGCAAGATTGTGTAGTGGCGCTCATCTCTAAAGGTGCAGACGTGAACATATCAGCCGGATCTCCATCTTCAGCGCCGAAAGCATCCATGAGCAGCTATTATGGTGAAACAACAATCGGTGAATCAATGGGGGAATTCCTCAGAAACAAGAAACAAGTTTTGTATGAGGTAAGATAACAGTTAGTTACCTTTGATACATCACTTTATTATAGCATACTCACATTGATTTACTTTTAAAGTATCTACATGTTCCTTAAGCTTTTTGTGAATCTTAGGGCCACTTTCACAAAAAAAAAAAAAAAAAAAAAACGGCGCTCCGCGCCTCGCTAGGGGGCAAGCCCCCTGGACCCCCGGTTACCTCTATTTACATACTTCGGACGAAATTATTGAAACACAGAATGTGTTTGCGTTGTCGCGCAACCAAGTGACAACCAAACAAGCGTCATTGTTTACTATTCATTTATAACATCAATTTATATAGTTACTAGAGGCCTGTTAGGGCTTGGAAAGCCCTAATCTAGAACACGATCAAGATAAGCACAGAGACGGACGGCGACACTTGGGGCCGTCTAACACTGAAATCGGTCCGCGAAGTTCTTCACAATTTCAAAAATCGTTCAGAAATAACTCTCCTAGATGTTGGTAACTATACAACGTTTCTTACTTACCGTGGCAACTGTTGTTACTGCCACAGCCTATAATAAACAGAGAATCTCCCTATCAAAATTCAACTTCCTACAGTGAACAGGAAAGAATTTAGCTCACTCAGCTGATCAGAAAAGACCCCATCACTACGTTTCTTACTTACCGACACTTTTGCAACAAACTTGGGGGCGGTGCTGATTCGGAATTATATATAAAGACCGTTCGGAATTATATATAAAGTCCGCTAAGTTCTTCAGTTTTAATTTCTTCGTTCAGAAATAACTCTCCTAGATGTTAGTAACTACACAACGTTTCTTACTTACCGTGAATTGATGCCAACTGTTGTTACCGCCACAGCCTAATAAACAACTCTCGTTGATGAGGACCGCCCAGAACACGATCAAGGCGGGTATAGAGACGAACGGCGACACTTTTGCAACAAACTTGGGGCCGTGCTGATTCGAATGAGTCTAACACTGAAATCGGACCGCGAATTTCTTCACAATTTCAAAGACCGTTCGGAATTATATATAAAGATACCAATATTTATACAGCGTGTCCCAAACCTAATTGTACACAATTCAGGAGTCAATTTAAGAACTTATTGCTTATCGAAAGTTTCTCCTAGAGATTTTTTAAATACTTTGTTTTCAAGTAATTTAATTTATTTTTATTTTTTTCTATTACATGCCATTAAAACGGCCTTAACACCCCTTAGAACCAAAAATCAAAAATAAGGAAAGAAAGTTGAATTTCCTATCCCCCTGTGGCCGAATCAATACTTTTGTGCCAACATTCATCATTATCTCATCATCCAGGTTCATCAGCTCCAATCCAAGAAAGGAACAAGATATCACAATTCTGATTCCACCATCGTGTTTAGCACTAATAAATCTGTAAAACTGGTTTTCTCTCGGCAAAAATGAACAATTTTGTTTTTCGAAGTACTATACTCCCTCATTTGGGTAGTCCGAAAATGTTTGATTTTTCCCTGATTTTTATTTGCTTAAAACAGTATCAGCTCCTCCCCCCCCCCCCCCCCCCCCAGTAGCGCTCTCCAAGTTTCACCCCAATATCACAACATTGTGGAGAAAAGTTAGGAGGGGGAGGGGGGGGGGGAGTACTTTTGGGACACCCTCTCTGAAATAATGTAACTCTATTTGCATGTGAACAGAATCACCAAATGTCGAAGAGAATGTGATACGTGAACATGTACCTTGTAGTTTGGTACCCACTGTGAGAGAGGAAATAAGTAACAGACTGGGATAGCGAATATAATGAGGAATTTTGAAAAATAAAGTGAACAGTGAAATATATTTTTCTAGATCGGAGACAGCATATTTGTTCAAAGCTTCAGTTTCGACTAATATCCGGGATGGAACGACGGGTTGCTTACTTTCCGCAACGTTCCGCTGGATGAGGACTATCTGAAACAACCTGCACGCATCTAAACTTCCAATTCCTTGGGAATTTTCGTATTTTTAAGGACTCTGGATCATAACCTTTGGATCAGCTAATTTATTGATTAAATAATACGTGTATATAAATTAAATATTCACAAAATTGTGTTTTGCCAGTGCGTGCCGGGTAGTTGAAGTTTTCCCACTACTAATACCTACCTACTTTTTTTTAATATTCGTAATTTTAAACGTGAACCAACAAATTTTGAGGGAGTTTAGAAATTATAGTTAAACAGGATCATCATGGATGACAAAAAACCAAAGGGGGTGATACAAAATGTGTTCCAAGTTCCAACTTGAGCGAAGACGGCGCTCGAGGCATACCTCTCCTTCAAGACTGATCGGTCTTGCGGGTCTTGCCTATATGTGCCCCTGTGTTCGGCGTTAGGTTTATGGCTGTGGCGGTAACAACAGTTGCCACCAATTCACGGTAAGTAAGAAACGTTGTGTAGTTACTAACATCTAGGAGAGTTATTTCTGAACGAAGAAATTGAAACTGAAGAACTTAGCGGACTTTATATATAATTCCGCTAAGTTCTTCAGTTTCAATTTCTTCGTTCAGAAATAACTCTCCTAGATGTTAGTAACTACACAACGTTTCTTACTTACCGTGAATTGATGGCAACTGTTGTTACCGCCACAGCCTAATAAATAACTCTCGTTGGTAAGGACCGCCCAGAACACGATCAAGGTGGGTATAGAGACGAACGGCGACACTTTTGCAACAAACTTGGGGCCGTGCTGATTCGAATGAGTCGTCTAACACTGAAATCGGACCGCGCAGTTCTTCACAATTTCAAAGACCGTTCGGAATTATATATAAAGATAGTATGAAACTACGAAAATTGCGTTGTCGCGCAACCAAGTGACAACCAAACAAGCGTCATTGTTTACTATTCATTTATAACATCAATTTATATAGTTATAGTATGAAACTACGAAAAAAAATACGAAATAAATTCGTGATAAATCAAGAGCTTTCCAACGAATGGTGAACGATTTCTGTGCGATTAAAATGGCGGAAATTCCATTTCCCTACCAACGGCTCGGTTGTACGTGAAAATCATCCGTCACACATTTCGTTCCCATCCCGCGTTCCATTTTCGGCTAGTTAGTCCATGGCTAAAACACATTCTGTGTTAAAAAAAACGTGAACTCGGTTTATCAGGTTCAATCTGAACCATGGATTGATCCCAGTTTTAATTCATTTCGGTTTCACCAAGTTGAACTGAGTTCCTAGGAACGAGTTTTCGACTGAACTCGGATCATTGAAAACTCCAGTTGAACCACATGTGATTCAAGATCGCAGGTTGTACTTCAGGTGTTCCAGTGACATGGAGAGAAGATGCCTTATCTCGGGAGCGGTAAGGTTGGTATTTTTCTCGCTAATCATTCGCTTCGTCTCGCGAATGCATATTCGGTTTGTACTTTTTTTGTTGAGTGATGAGATTGTGTAACTATTTATTTATTGATGGAATGAAAGAAGAAGCATAGGGAACCGGCGTTCTCTGACTCGAACAAAGAGCACTTCCTAGATGTCACCATTTTGATATTCTCGTATCTAAAAGGGGGAAAACAATCGACGGCCGTTTTGGTCCACTCTAGAAACGAAAGAGGGGAAAAAATAGCTTAAGGAATTCAGTTTCAATTCTCACCGATATAGAGGATTGGTCAAATTTAGGAACACTTTGGAAAAATCTAAAATAAACCTGTAAAATGAGCTCTTGCCTGCGCACAATAACTTTACGTCACTGGTGAGTAAAGTTGAATATACCTTTTCTTTTACCTCGTCTACTCCAATATTCATTATCATCGTTATTGGAAATCAAATGAAGTTGTTAGTTAATATTGTCTCTCTGTTAAAGGAAGTAGCAAAAAAAAAAAAAAAAAAAAAAAAGATACAGCTCTTGCCATTATCACTTGATAAATTATAAACTCACGGCAAAATACTAATAATATGAATACAGTTGAATAAGTACACATCACGATAATTTTGGCCAAATTTTTATGAGGTGTTTCAGTAAGTGAAGAGTCGAGCTACAAGTGATCCGACTTTACGCTCCTGTAACCGACCAGGATCGAGCGTTCAACTCTGAAGGCCAGTTGATCGGAGATCAGCCTTGAATTTCCATAGAGAAATCTGATATTGCGGACGATCTCCGTTCAATAGTCAAACCTCCATAAAATACATATGGCAGGCTGAATTAACATGGTAAAACAAATAAAAGAGTATTCTAAACACCAAAGTCGTTTCGTACAGTAAATTCCAACATTTCGAACCTTATTAGGTGTCTTAAGTTTGTATCTAGTATATATACTTATTAAATTAATAAAGTATATAATAAGTCAGAAACAACTAAAGGAAAAGATGACTACATGAATGTTTATTATCAAACAACCAACTGGTAATATGGAGAGAATTGTACTAAATTAATTAGTTAATCATCACCGAAAACAAGGAAAAAAAAAAAAAACGACAGCAGTGTCTGAAGAGGAATCCGAAATATAGTTTTCTTCCATCGCCTCATACTCACTCTCCGTCTCATGCTCACTTATATTTTCCTGGATGAGTTCGCTGCCACAGTCAACTTCTGAACCAATAGGGACCTCTTGGTTTTGTCTCTCCAACTCTTTCAAGATGTCTTGGTCGGTAAAACGCATTTCATCGCTCAATATTGTAAATAGAGTTGAACAAAAAAAAAACTTGGGCGCTCTACAAAGGTCAGAAAAACGCACCTGAGTTTGGTCGCGTCGGGTCATTTTCAGACAGAAAATACAAACGTGAATGGTCGCGTCGGGTCAAAATGCGGAAAAAAAACTCACAGACACCTCGCACCAGGTCAAAAATCATACTGACGCGTAGCCACCTGCACCCTAGAAGATTAGAAGGAGGAGGGGAGGAGAAAGCATGACAAACATTTCTGGGATTCACAGAAAAGTAGAGGATCGGGTCATATAGACCCGATGCGACCAAAGAAGGGTTAATTATACGTTTGCTGAAAAGTAGAAGTTTTAGTCATGCAGCATGATCGTATGAGAGAATTTTCGTAAAATATTGTATTACCTATATTATGTTACATTGTTTTGAAATTTGAGCACTTCGAGTGCAAAGAAATGGTTAATTACTAATTTTATGACTAACCATCTCTGATCAGACTCCCTCCATACTTGTAATTGTATTCAAGATGTCCAACAGGAGCTACATTTCAGGTTTCAACATCATAAGATGGTTACAAAACATTTAGGCTCAGATCCACCTCAGCTGATCAGTGAAATTGAATTCTGGATATCACAGAGGTGCTCCATTTCAAATTGCAGATCAATATGCCTGCATAGTTGTAGGCACATGTGTCTTCGTCCCCCAACTACCTACGCACCGAATTTGAGCGAGATTGGACGGCTAGGGCGTTACCAAACGGTGCTTGAGTAATTTACGTTTTCGCATGTGCAGAATGAAGTAATGACTTGAGAAACATGGAATTAATATGGGATCATTCCCAGCCTAACCCGCACATTCCCTGAAAATTTCATCAGAATAAGACTTAGCTTGTTAACAGGAATACATATTTGCGGAAGGAGGCCGTGCCTCCTCCCCATCCCAGACACTAGGTCTGCCCGATACCGACAGCCCTGCCAAACCAAGCACTATCTGCCTGGTTCCGGCACTCCTACCAGCCATCAGGCACTGTCTTGGCCCGAGTGCTCCACACTCGGTAAGTTACTGGGTCGCAGCCCCAGTCTGGCTTGGCGCCATATCGCCAATGTTGAGTTATTATGTTGAGTTACTCGAGTTGGTCATCTCAGCGGGAGTGTTCCGTGGTATCCCCACCCGCATCCTTACTACTTTGTGTTTATACTCGAGTGTTTAGGTTCAATAATTATAGTTGAACTTCACAAGTTCGTTTAATTATTAAATTGTATAGCAAAAAACGTATTCTAAATAATAATCTCCTTTTCAAATAGAGTTTTGGAATTTTTTGCCGTTTTTATCGATATTTTAGCAAATTTTTATGAATTTTAAGTACATTTTTCAGCATAATTTTGTACCTACATTTTTGAATGTTCTATTTAAAGTTAATAAACTATATTTGAGCAGTATTTTGTGAAAAAAATTAATTAAATAAATTTGATTTTTAGCCTTTTTTAGTACATTTTTTGAAATTTGACCAATTTAATATGCTCAAATGCTCGTTTGGAAAGCTTGATTTTTCAGCGCCAGAACGGAATTTATATATATATATATATATATATATATATAGGTATATATATAAGGGTGGATCGAAAAAAATAAATCAAAAAAGTGCCCCCCTGAAAAATTTCCTTTTTTTCTGGAGAATAAGAGAGTATTTTTTATTTTTTATTTTGACAACGGTAAGGTCTGCCACCATAACCTGAAAATATATAAAATTGTCAAATTTGTGGGAATATATCTTATAATATCTGTTATGGTGGCAGACCTTACTTACCGTTTTCAAACTTTTCAAACACTTTTTTCAATATATATATTTATATATGAATATATATAATATATTTATATATATTATGAATATAATATATAATATATTATATGTATAGCGTTAAACTCTAGGATTCGTTTCAAAATGTCTCAAAACGGATTTCAATATAGAAATTTTTCAAAAATTTTCATTTTAAAAGTTTCCGAGCCATTGCAATTGCTTCATTTTCCACGAAAATTCGCTGAAATCCAACATCTTCTATATTATTTAGAGCAATTATTTTTACCGTAAAATTGGTACTAAACAATTACTTTGCAATGAAATCCATATTTCAAAACAATGTAATATTATACGATATACTTTTCGAAAATTCGCACATATGATCATGTGCATGACTGGAACTTTCAGATTCATAACAAGGTTGAAAAAATAATATGCGTACTTATTGTTTCCTTTTATTTTTACGTCTTTTCGAAAAATTTGATTACTTACTGTGATGGGTAACTAGTAAAAACTGGCTAGAATTTAAGTAGAAAAAATCTAAACTCAAGTGGAAAAGTTCCAAATTAACGTCGAAATGATTTATATAGTTACTTTGAAGTGGGGAATGGGGTGGATATTAGTTGAAAAGATTCTTTTAAATGGATGGGTATCTACTAATGGAAGCGTTTGATCACCAAGTTTTACCAAATGAGACACACACACACACTTAAGAAAAAAAAAAAAAAAAATCCCTCGATGGTGGAGGGGTACACCATTAAATTAAATACGAAAAACCTAAATTGAAGAGTGGGGAGAACGCCCAAGCTTGAACAATACTGGCCTTAGGGATCAAGGAAGCTGAAGGAGGAGGAGGGAGAATGTGATGAAAGGAAGTGCCCCTAATAAATTAAAACCCAAGTAACTCTCTCGCACTTTTCTAGCACCACATTCCAGGCCATGAGATGGTCGCAGCATGACCTTAAGTTATTGGTCGCCTCTCCTTTTAGCCTGGAAATCGCTAGCCACAGGACATTTCGTAACAGCTATTCTGAGAACCTCTAGAAAGTTCATCCAGTGTACCTCTAGAACAGTTCCTTAGGTTCATTTCGAAACCGTGTTGTTTCTTCGAATTTAGTGATTTGAACCTGTAGAAAGTGACAGATTTTATCATGAATGAAGTCGGTAAGGTGACGTATTTTGATAGCCACACTCATCTTTGGTGGTTCCACATATTAACGAACAGGTACAAACTCAAATATAAGTTAATTGTTTATTTGGGCGGATCAGATTCATCGCGTAGGCTGGTGGATTCATGCCCCCCCCCCCCCCCCTTCTCTGCTATGGCATTGGTGGGAGCGCTTTGCCTGGTGACGGTCTCCCTCTCTCATCGTTGCCCCACTCCGTGGTGGTACCTTTCGGAAATGAGCTCCTCAATTATTATTATTATTATTAACGATAGTGCAGGAAATAACCTAAAAATCCTGGGCGTATCTTGCAATTGAATTATTATTTACTATCCCATCAGTTCCAATTTTATTATGACCGCATTGATCTTCATGGTTTGGAGTCGTTTTACCGTTGACGTGGAAACGTTGTTGTATTCCTTCAAAATATAAAACACTTCTGTTAATTCTCATTCTCTCGCGTAATATTGAGTTATTTATCCCATATTCAGTTTCCTAGGTAAGTGTGTCTCAATCGGCTCCTGAAGAAACATAATTCATGAAGCATGACACATAATTGTTCTCCTTTTTTCGCTTCTGGAATTAGTGGTACTTACTGTGTACAATTCCATATTTTTCTGATCTCTCTGGGTTCTACCTTTAATACTCAAGAACGAAATTATACTCATGAACACATCTCATATGAATCGTAAAGGAGGAAAACACTCGAAATCTCCTCAAAAAGCCACCGCAGATGCTTCGAGTTTGGTAAGCACTCCAAATCACTGTTTCACGCATTTAAGTGAAGAGATTCCAAATAGCAATGAGGGTAATTCATTTGTAATGTTTCTTTATTCGGACAGTTCAGATTATAACAAGTTTTATAAAATAGGCCTTCTGTCCTTAAATTGGTTTTTTAAATCAAACTCCAACATTTCTCCCCAGGAACTGGGGTTTCTTCAGGGAGATTAATATTCAGAAATGTAAAATATCTACTTATAGTTTTCGTTTTGTTGTTGTTAATAATCGAATTTAAAGTTATTAGTTTTTTGAAAATCAACCAATTTATTTCCATTGATTCACCAACTGCTTATGAGTATTCTCTAGCAACTAACGGATGGGAGCATTGCGATCGTTTTCAGAACGTAAAAACGAAGTTTTCCAAGTTCAAAATTTCCGCTTTCCTACGTATTTCACGTTTTAAACCATCCTGAACAATTTTTATTGTGTGGTCTACGTGTGCGATGATCATTGTAACGGACAAAACACTGTTAGTGGTGATTCTAAGTTACACCCCGATCCTGATGAAATTTCCAAGGATTGTGTGGGTTGAGCTCTAGATGGTTCCCTATGGATTTCATTGCCTCCATATCAACGGTAGCCTCTGACATGCGCAAATGTGAAACTCTTGTAACTAGCATAACCTCTGCAGTTTTCGTCCAATTTTGAAATATTCAGACATTGTGGGTTGAAATTGATAAACCAAAAGAACATCCCCGAACATTTTGCAAAATAGATTTTTTTTTCTGGTCATTGCCAACCTTTGATCAAGGTTAAAATGGCCTTGACCTTATCTTCCATCTGTAGGTTCCAAATCGAAAGTGTTGATTACGTTTTCTCACTTGAAATGTTGAAATGATGATGACCCAGAATGTCGCCACCAATTTTTCATGGCTTGATCAAAAACACATTCGTCATTATTGACGTACGTCTCCCTCCATTATTTACTGTTATTGATCCGACTGGTAGTCTAGTGTGGTTGGGCAGACCTATCAACTATCTCATTCTTCTGCCTTTCAATTACATGACTTTCCCCACCTACGCCGAACCTCTCCTCTCATACATTACCCATTATTTTCCTTTTAAATAAGTTAGTAAGCGCTTAGCACTGCCCGGACAATGGTGTTCACAAGAGCGAAGCCCCCCGAACCGGCGAGAGGCCTCGTGTTCCCTTCTAGGCCGTATAAAATCGACTTGACTGTGAGTTTAACGTATGATCCCCATCTTATCTAGTCAGCTATCATGTTTTCAGTTGCCTTATAAACCAAAAGTGAATAACAGTGATGCTTTTGAACCTGTAACGTTTTAACTAAAATTTCCAATAAAATGAAACGGATCAAGCCCTTGGCCAGTAGTATTTATGGTGAAGAGAAAGTAGACTCTGTCATCCTCAAGATTGATGAATACTCGAATAAGCTGGATGTGAGTATTTTCAAAGATCTTGATGTGATATGAACGTTTCTCGATCACTTCAAAGCAGTCTTGGATGACATGTGTTTTTTATTAAGTAAGAAATTGTGAATTGACAAACAAATACTAGAAAACTGTGTGTGTGTGTGTGTGTGTGTCTAAAAACTCATTTAAGTGAGTTATTACTCATATAACTTATAACTCATAAAGTTAAACAAAAATAATTTTTAATAACCTTGATTAATCTAAAAACTGTAAAAAATTTTGATAATCTAAAAATTTACCTATGTTTAAAGCTGAATATTTTGTAGAAAAATTGTTTGCAATGAAATATATAGTTAACGATTTCTTTGCTAAAACCAAATTTAAATTTTCAAAACAATACAACATAAATATAGTTCAAAAAATCCAAAGACTTCACGCTCCATGCAAACGTTATTGTAAATCGATAGACTCGTTGGCAGGTTCAATCTAAAACGAAAAACTATCAAGTTATGCAAGGGGGAGGGGGATCTTGTTGCATACATTTCGTACTTGTATTCTGCAAATTTTTCGTACCCAGCTGATCTTACTTCCTCGCTATCATTTCCACCGCTCCTAAAGAAGCTGTGTACATACCGAATTTCAGGGCTCTAGGATGTACAGGAGAGAAGTTAGGTTAATTGCTCTCCGAGCTGTCACGATTGTTATTACCTCGCGATCACTTTCAGTGACTCTGTCCTGGGTCTCGACATAGGATATGACTCTATTCAGCTCGCATGTGACACCCACCGAGTCGCGGGCGAGCCTAGTGTGAAAGGGTAGAGTCGTTTCCTTTTTAGCGAATTTTCTTAGAAAATGAAGCTATTGCAATGGCTCCAAAAAATTTAAAATAAAAATTTTCAAAAATTTTCTTCATCGAAATCTGTTTTGAGGCATTCTGAAATGATTCCTGGATTTTAACGCTTTTTAGCGAATTTTTGAAGAAAATTAAGCTATTGCTCTCGCTTCAAAATTTGTAGAATGTGAATTTTTGAAAAAATTTTATGCAAAAATCCGTTTCAGGCTATTCTGAATCATATTCTGAAGTTTAACGCATTTTTAGCGAATTTTTGAAGAAAATTAAGCTATTGCTCTCGCCTCAAAATTTGTAGAATGTGAATTTTTGAAAAAATTTTATGCAGAAATCCGTTTCAGACTATTCTGAATCATATTCTGAAGTTTAACGCATTTTTTTATGTATTTGTGTATATATGTATGTATATATGTATGTATGTATGTGTCATTCCAGACGATAACTGTCCGTAGAATTGTGCTAGAAACTTCAAAAAAAATTTAAAATGTTAAGGACACGAAAAAACGAAAGTTCAAGTTCGTTGGCCAGCACGATCTTTTTTTTATGTATGTATGTATGTATGTATGTATGTATGTATATATGTATGTGATAACATCTTCAGGTTGAAATTGTTCGAAAAATGTAGTCAATCTTCAGGTTGAAATTTCAAAATAGCCTGTTTTTTGCGATTTGTTGAGCGAAATAATTTTTTCAGCATACTAATATGTGGTATATTCGGAATCAGCGTAAAATTTCCTATAAGAATATGTATCAAGTTTTTAAAAATTTCAAAGTTGAAAAATCAGTCAAAAATCGAAATAATGCTGTTCGCTAGTTGTAAAAATCGGTAATATTTGCATGAGACATTGTCCAAATTCAGATTGAACTACTCTTATGGAAGTTGTATCCCTGTATAACCAATCCTAGAACCATGCTGTTTAAAACGTAGGTAGTAGGTGCTTGTTTAAAAAAAAAAAAGAAAAAAAAGTAATCACAATTGATGTTTACTTTGTGAAATATTCCGTCCTCCGATTCTCTCGGTCGCTCTCTTTAATGTTTTACACTCAACTGTTTTAGGACTTGATACTGACTGTGGCTTAGAAACTATCAGCCATGAAATTATATTTTTAATAATTTGATTCCATGTTTGTCTATCAAAATCATAAACTAAAATTTCGCTACACGATCAATAACGACTGAAATGTCGAAGATTTCTTCAAAAATTCGCTCATAGGGTCATGCTGCATGACTGGACTTTTATATATATATATATATATATATATATATATATATATATGTGTGTGTGTCATTCCAGACGATAACTCTCGATAGAATTGAGATAAAAACTTCGTTCTTTCGCCAAAAAATCAAGCATTTCAAAAGAAAGGATGAGTTCGTTGGACAAAACTTTTTGAGTACATTAAATTGGTCAAATTTCGAAAAATGTACTAAAAAAATCACTAAAAATAGCTAAAAACGGCTAAAAATCGTTCAATTCATATTTGCTGGTTGAATATTGCTCAAATAAAGTCTATTAACTATGAAATAGAACTTTCAGAAATTTATGTAAAACATTATGCTGTAAAATGTACTTAAAATTCATTAAAATTTGCTAAAAAATCGATTAAAACTGCAAAAAAGCTGAAAATTTAAAACCTCTATTTGAACTGGAGATTATTATTTAGAATACGTTTTTTTGCAATAAAATCAATAGTTAACAATTTACTTGCGCTCAAAAAGCTCAAATTTCAAAACAATCTAATATTATATAATACCTACGATTATTTACAAAAATTCGCTCATACGATCATGCTGCATGACTGGAACTTTTTTTATCCTCGCACCCGCCACGTAAACTCAGTTGTTTTCAACGCAACCCCCTTAGTATGAAGAGGGTCTAACGCTCAGTTTGTGACTGATTTTCTTAACGAAATTTTTCTTGACACTTTTCTTCATTCTTTAGACTTTGCTTATGCTTTGTCTGTCGACTACAATGTATCAAAAATTCTCTCGTTACATACCATCATGCTGCATGACGTGAAATTTTTACGTATTTACTCCTCCACTTTATAATGATCTTAAAAGTTGTCACACACTTGAGAAAGCTCTTCCCAGAAATGTGGGTCGGTGGGCTGATTCATTTTCTGCCTGCTGTTGTCATGTGAGTTCACCCTCTAACACTCACCCCCGAAAAAATCGAGGTGCTCTGGATATTCAGCCGAGCTCTCAATAGGCATCTACCCCTGAGTCTCGTTTCATTATACAACGCTCGTGATTGTTATCCAGTTAGTCTACTTGCAACGTTTCTTCTGTAAAATATGAAAGAAAAACGCCTTTGGAATTTTCTTCAATTTTCGATAAGTTGATGTTCTTTAATTACGAAATAGCAATAAATTAGTAATAATTGGCACATAATGAAGTATACTTGTATTGGTCCCAAAGTTACTACAAATCCATTACAAAATTTAAAAAATCTCAATTGACCAATTAGCGTTCACTATAATTTTTATTGAACAAAACACCTCTACAATATTATGTATTCGAAAAAACTTCTTGGTTTTTTTACAATTATTTGTAGTCTATCGATTTTTATCACATTTAATGAATTTCAATAATTATTTCAGTAACATTTTGGCCACAATTGTTTTAATGTCCAGGTTCAATCGTGAAAACTGATTTCGATTAGCATGTGCCATATGCTATGGCTCCAATCAAGGCGTTTCTCAAATGGGAACCCACGCTTTTTATTTCGGAATCTTCATGAAATTTCATGGAAAAATATCCCATCACTTGAATTTGCTAGTGCTCGGAAATGTGCCTAGTTGTGAAATATCGAGTTTTTATGGGTATTCAACTGCAACATGTGATAAATCATGATTTGGGGGTATTTCTGACTCTGAATCACGGTAGTGATGATGTTCACCTATTGATATTTACGATAACAACTTCGAAATTCAACGAAAAAACTACCAGTGTTGCTTATTTCTCCAGTACAAAGTGAACTAAAATTTTCGTTGATTCTATATTTTTCCAAGTTGGTATTGCAAATATCAATAAACGAACAACACTAAAAATCGAGTGATGTTTCTTTTTTCAATGAAACTTCATTCCGATTCTGGAATTAAAAATGGGGGTTGATTTGAAGATTGTGAGTAGAAGCCGTTGGGCCTCTATGCCGCATGATAAAAAAACGATTTTACCTCGAATAGAATGAAAAAAAAAAGGGAATTTACCTTTTGAAGTTTTTTGATATCTTCAGAAATCTCAAAAACCGATGAGGGGTACTTCTTAGTTATTTAGACATCCTCCATGTCATGTTGAATGACCCACACACAGGCTTGCACGTTTTATATTATTTCTAATCGATTTCTATTTGCAATAACTTAATTTCAGACGCCTATCTCTAAAATTGTGTTCTGAATCTGAATTAGGAAAGATGAGCCCAAAGGACAGCTCTGCGTCGAGTTTTGTTCATATTTTAAGAACTATACTAATGAACATACAGCCAAGATTCTCCAAATAATTTAAAATTTTTGATTTTCAGGAGATGAAATATGGAGGTACTCCTTTGCATTGGGCTTCATCTCGAGACGTCATTGAAGCTTTGATTGATCGAAAGTGTGACATCAACGCCCTCAATTTCGCTTCTAGAACTGCCCTACAAGTTATGGTAAGTGTGTAGTGTGATTACTGTAGCATTTTGGCCTAAATTCTTACAGAAACGTGTTTTGATAGCTACCAAGCTTATTTTGGCACCGATAACGCTGAAGCAACTTGGAGTAGACATCTTAATCTGGTATCTTTCAAAGACCATTACTAGAGAGTGTGCAGTCGTCGTTTATCTAGTGGAAGCTTTGAAAACTGGCTTACTGTTTGAATAAAGAATTCACTTTACATTCGTGTGATGGTTCACGTCTTGAAGAAGAGAGTGTGTCTGACCTGCGACCTATCGCAATATTGCACATGCTCTTCTCTCTTTTATTTTCGGCGAATGGGGATAGATATTGCAGCTTCTTGTAACCTCAAAAATATTTTTAAAAATTAATAAAGTAGTAATAATAATAATGATAAAATTTGTGTCTGAGTTCACAGCAGAGCTGTGGGCAAGTGCACTGCTGTTCAATTCAACACTGTTGTCGGGTGTTGGGAATTATGTGATCTCTTGCGACTAACTACGTACCATCGAGGCAATTAGGAACTCATATTCTGATGATACCCTCTGCAAAGTCCCTTAGATCGTTGTAATAGCCACAATGTTAGGCACAACCGTAATTTTGTATGTTTGTGAGAGTCAAAACTTGTGGGTATCTGTTGCAATGAGTTGATTGATGCTCTTTCTAGGTGATCCATTGGTAATAACTCTGTTGAGAGGTTGCCTGTGTAAATTAAGGATCAAATCTCCTACATGCAGTATAAAGCCAATCCCATCTGGTATAGACAATGACAGTGTTAGGTGGTCTACTAGAGTTCTTCAGAACCTTTGCTCGATAATGTTTGGACTGATGATAGTCTGACAAACATATAACACTGATAGTTCTCTATCCTGCAAAAACAATTTGTAGGTCCCCTGATGAACGACTTAATATCATTAACTTATTGAGATCCATCCGTTGATAATGTTGATGTAGAGATGTGTTCAATTACTCCATCTTACAAGCTTAGATTGCTCTCGCATAAGCTGTTTACAAATAGAGTCGGGATGATCAACAACTAGCCATTAAATTTCATTTCATGTCAATTAGTCAACATGAATGGATTTTCTGTGATGAAAATTTATCTCAATGCTCAGCTGAACCAACAATTGAGTTCCCGAATCAGCATGGAGCCCTGGGCCAAAAGAGTTACTCCTAGATCAACTGATTGTAAACGTCATTTTGGGATATTGCTGATTAAAATATTAGACTGCCTCATCAGCTGAGTCACTGTAAGAACTTTCCCGACACCTGAATCAAACATGTATCTTTCTGATCATTAAGATCTCAAATTGTTACTTTCAATTGAGAAAATTTGTCACTTTTCATAATTATTCTAGCTGTATTCAATTTTTATTTTTCACCCTTTTGTTTAGGTGATGCGAAACAGAATTGAATGCGTCACGGCGTTGTTGGCGAGGGAAGCTGATATGAACATAGCTGACCTGGATGGCAATACAGCTCTGCACCTAGCCGTCAAGGAAAAAAATATTCCCATAATTCAAGCTTTGATTGTGTTTGGAGCAGATCTTGACCTTTTGTGAGTAACATTAACTTGATATTAGGATTTTAGAGAAGTTGGATACCTTGTTTTCAGCTTAGGAGAAAAAATGGAACATTATCATGATTTTCTATATATTTCCCCTCAAAAATTATGATTGAAAATATAATATTCCACTCCTCTTGGGCTTTTGTGAAAATAGGAAATCAAGAAATCAGGGGAGAAAAATAAGTAGAAAATTGTGTGATGATGTGCACATAGGTTGCTGTTCCCATGTAGTGTGTCTTATATAACAGAGGTTTTGATTTCCACGTTGCCCACTACCCGTGAACATGGACCTAGGAAAAATACGAAACAGATGCTAACCTACAAGCACTTTCTACATCCCTTCCTCGTGTCACATGACTTCCCCGCATAATGTCTTATAACCTGACTTCTGCCATCCTTCATGCGTCGTGTAGTGTGTTATTATTAGTATTGTTATGACGGACTTGAATAAATTCATTAATTCGCCTAATGTATGGGTTAATTGATGTCGACAAGCTAGAAGATGCGTTCTTAGCCTATCCTGAGCAAATGCTTTCAAGAATATTCTTCAATCATTATGGTCAGTAATACGAAATTTCTCTGTATTACTTTCATAATTTTTGACATTTGTATGCCTCTATTTTACCACACAACCGGAAAAATAGACAGAGCTTTGACAGCGTAACTAACATTTCTTTCTGATAATTTCCGCTTTCAACAAATTCATTGCTACGGAACATTATCTCCGCCACTGTTCATCGTACGAAACTCTTTCACTACTCGTTGGAAAGCTCTTGATTTATCTGACACTTCACCAAATCTCACGTCACGTAGCCAATTTCCCCTCCATACTTCCGTGAGCGATTTGGCCTTTTCGTCGAAAACGTGAGAATGTCTCCCATGGTTGCAGATTCGTATGCAATATTTTCAGTACTTATCTAAATTTTCTGCTAATTTCCGACCGCAGTGAGGCTTTACTTCCACATGATCTGCACTTCTCCGTTTGTCTGTCAGTTTGTTTGTGACGTGATTCCAACCACAATTTCGAGCCTATCGCTTTGAAATTTGGAGACTGCGGTCCTTCAATTTTTGCTCAGAATTCGCTGTTTTGTGGTAGTTCACTCATTCGATCAGAAACTGGTTCTTAGATACACATGTACATATAAAGAGAAATATTGTACTACTTCCCTGAACAATTTAGGTTTATTCCCAACAACAGTTGCTTCAAGATAGGTGTTTGGTCGTGACCAAAATTCATAATTCCCGCCTCTGACTAAATTCATATCTCCCGCCTCGGAGTTCACCGAACTCCCGAGTCGAGCGCTAGTGTAGCTGTATCTGAATGGAACAAGGAAACTACTCCCGAATGTAATTAAACTAATTAAACTTAATGAGTGATCTGTGCTCCCGAAACTGTACAACGCAATCAAAGATTATTGTATTCATGTTAACCATTTATGTTCATCTTTACCTATTGTGTTAAATAATTGATATTCCTCAACCAGTGTATGGACAGTAGCGCTCTCGGCGCGCAAGTTGCGGAAAGATGTGTAACCTGCATTCAATCAGTTCCCGTGTCTCATGACGATTGTATTGCTCTCCCATTTTATTCAACTTATACCGCTGTTGTATCACAATAAATTGTGTTCGATCCCGTAAACCTGTGTGTTTCGTTTCCGTGAATTATTCATTGGTGCCGTTAAACCCGGGAAATTAGTTCGCAGAGCTGAGCATTAGTTCCAGTCTGTGTAACAGGATCCCGTTTTCGTCAAGCACGCCGAGTGCGCCATATTGAAAATCGCAAGTTTCATTCGGTTTGGATCCCGCAGTGAAATTATCGCGTTTTATTTCGGTCCGAGTTCCGCATCCAGTAAAAAGAATTCGTAATATCAGGATGCCGAAATCAAAGCGTAAATCCCGTCAACCTTCACCTCCGATTTCACTGCCGTCAGTGGATAGCCTAACCATGACGGATGCCAAGCCAAAGGGATTCCGCATGGAGCACGGCAAAGTAGATAAATTGCCGGAAAATATCAAGATTATATACCGCAAAATCTCGTCATGGATCATGGCATTAGATCAGAACCTAAATGACGATAATCAAGAACCTCACTCCGCAGTTCGGGTAACCACGGACATCCTCAATGAAGGAGAACTACTATTGGAACAAGTAAACGGTTCCGACATCAAGGAAGAGCTAAGGTTAGCCTGGATCCCGTATATTATCGAAGGTTGTCGAAAAGCAAAAGGACTGATAACAGAAAAGGAGGTAGCCATCGCGTCCACGCGCACAAAAGGTGAATTTTCGTTCCATGATGTAAAAACTCCCTACGAAGCAGTGAAAGTCATGCACATTTTGCTTCCATCCGTTCCGACTTATGATGGAGACATCACAAAATTTGCGCATTTTATCAGAAGTTTTAACTCCGCAGTACATAATGTTCCGCACCTTCCGGATCCCGTGAAGTTCGAAGCCCTTAAAGGGAAGTTAGTCTCTCAGGCGGAACAATGGCTCAAAGGGACAGCGCATCAAGCTGCTAATTACGAACAATTTTATCAGTATTTGTGTTCGGAGAATTCCGGAAGATACCGAATAGCCAGAGCCACCTTCGCCAAAAGAACTACGATCCCGAAATTGAATCAGATGGACGCCAGTACTTTCGAGCAGTATCTATCCTCAGCCAAGGCATGGATAGAAGCGATTTTTTCGGTGGAAGCTCCCGATCTAACGGGCTTCCTGTTGTTCGAGGCTCTCTTCTCGAGGATCGACGCCGCCCTTCAGCAGAAATTTAATAGGGAGCGAGTAAAGGACGAGGGCTTCATTCCCACGCACGTGCAGTTGTTGGAGTTCCTTGAAGAGGAATTAAGGGTTGTGCAGTTACAGCCCGTGCCGCTAGAGTCCGCCACACGCTCCAAAGGAGCACCAAATCCCGTTCCCGCCGCTCATCCTTCCGATTCCAAACCAAAGTTGGGCCCATCTCGCAGAGTGATCCCGTATCCGTGTGCGTTCTGTAATCAGGAGCACTTTCTCTATCTCTGTCATCGTTTTAAGCGACAATCCCTGGCGGAGAGAAAGAATGTAATCAAACGTAACAATCTCTGCACTAACTGTCTTTCCCCATACCACCGAGTGATGAACTGTACGTCTAAAAGAAGGTGTAGTGAGTGTAATGAACGTCATCACTACCTTATATGTGAACCCGTCGTCAAACCTGAACAAAGACGTAGCCCTACCTTTGAAAGGGAAACCGTGCGTCCCAGCAATGCGTCCGGTGGTCTGGAGAGGACGCTCCTACCGCCTCAGGATTCCGCCCGCTATCGCAGTCAGTCAAGTGAAGTCAGTGATACAAGTGCATTAAGTGTAGGCAGTATCTCAAGTCGCGAGTTCAGATCACGTAATAATTCGCAAAAAAGTAATTCAAGTTTCTGAAGTTTAGGCCACGCCTCTTCTAGGCGTGGCGAAAATGTATCCCGCAATTTCGTCCGCCGTTCCGCTACAATTGGTGAGTTTAGTCATGGTTTTCCTTGTTCCGTTCATGATTGTAATGCTACTAATTGTATTTCCGCCCAATCAAGTAAATCCCGATCTACTCATGTCTTTAGAAAAAACTCTCACTCAATTGATAATATTCACAATAAACAAAGTAACCTCCAACACCACCCCAAATCCATTTTAAAAATACCCTCAATTAATGACTGCGTAAAAAGAGCCATCAAATTTAATGATCCTAGCTTGACACCTACAGCACTAGTTTACATATCTCCACCTCGTAGCTCCCGCTCGCAACGCATCCGAGTATTATTAGACTCTGGTGCGGAAAGTAATATAATTTCCTTAGAAGCGGCTCGAAGAGCCAAGCTCCCTCTGGATCCCTGTGACGCTGAGATCTGTGGCGTTGGCGCAGCTAGACAAGCATTGAGGTTTACGACCTCGTTAGTATTGCATCTTAAGGATGGTACTTTCTTAACTGTAGGAGCCTCGGTGATCGACAAATTAACCATACCTATTCCGAGTCGATCTTTCAATATGCCAAGGGCAGGGGGAAAATTAAAATCACAGTTAGCTGATCCCGAGTTTAGTAAAAAAGACAATATTGACATGTTATTTAGCTCAGGTCTCTTTGCAGCGCTCATGCTCCCGGAAACAGCAGCGCCTAAAGGTCAGGGGCCCCACTTCATGAGAACTCGTGTAGGTTGGGTAGCTTTAGGCAACATACCCAGAAAATTTCCCACTAACTATGAGAAAAGCTATCGCTTCCCCTTCCTCAAGGAAAGGAAGGTCCGATTTAATGAAAGTGTGAAGCAAGGGGAAGACACCCCATTGACCTTGAGACCAGCTGTTACTGACCTAGTTCCCGTTCACACTCCCGTTGACGCTCCCGCTAGTTTGACCCTGCATTCAGATGTCAGTGACCTAGTTTCCGTTGACACTTCCGTTGACGCTCCCGCTCGCTTGAGCTCGCCACCTGTATTCATACGTAATTTGTATTCGTTAGTTCCCCCTCTTGTCGGACCAACTGAGTCAGTCTCCTTGTTTACGATTGCCAATAAGTTGCAAACCCCCCAGGGAACGAGTGTAGTTCCCGAACACGTTTGTTGTCAAGTATCCACCCTTGAAGTCAGTTGCAGTAGCGCAACAGAATCGCAAACTAATGATCTTCTCCGTCGTATGTTTGAAATAGAGTCAGTAGAAGAAGCTGCCCATTATACTCCTGCTGAACAGGAAGCCGAGGAAATTTTCCTAAATTCCGTCTCCCGTGATTCGTTAGGAAGGTATGAGGTGGCACTCCCGTTCTCGCAAGATAAATCATCTTTAGGTGACTCCCGCAACATTGCCCTCCGCCGACTATATAGTGTGGAAAGTAAATTCCGAGCTGATAATCAGCTAGCATCCGCTTACAGGGAATTCATGTCGGATTATCTTAATCAGGGCCACATGAGATTCGTTCAGCCTCCAAAGTTAGGTCAACCCCATTATTACATACCGCATCACGCCGTTCGCCGAGAAGGCGACCCTCCAGAAAAAATAAGAGTAGTTTTCGACGCTTCGCAACGCTCCTCAAATGGGAGATCCCTCAATGAGATATTACATGTAGGACCGAGTCTCCTCCCCGAAATAGCTACGATATTAACTCGCTTCCGGCTGTTTAAATTCGCATTCATCGCCGACATTAGGCAAATGTTTAGGCAAATCAGACATCCCTCTCCGGATCAGGACATGCTCCGTATAGTTTGGAGAGATTCTCCTCAAGATCCCATTAAGGACTTTGCGCTTACCACAGTTACGTATGGCACAGCATGTGCTCCGTTTTTAGCCAACCGCGTGATAAAACATTTAGCTGAAACCTCCGCGGAATCCTTTCCGTTGGCATCCCAAGTGTTGCTGCAAAACACTTATGTAGATGACGTACACGGGGGAGGAGACTCTATCGAAACGGCTATTAGAGTAAGAAAAGAACTTCAAGCACTTTTAGCCTCCGCTAGCCTAGAGCTCAGAAAATGGGCTTCTAGTGATCTCGCCCTACTAGAAGGGATTCCCGAAGAGCACGTCAGTCCGCATACGGACTGTGTAGATATGACCGGAGAGGAGGAGAAGCCTCTCAAAATGTTGGGAGTGGCTTGGGATCCCAGATCGGATTCATTCTTTTTCAAAGTACCTGTTACCCCAATGGTTCGCACGAAAAGAGAGTTGGCTAGCCAGATAGGAAAAATCTATGACCCCGTAGGTTGGGTGATCCCGGTGGCGGTATTCGCCAGATCTATACAGCGAGAAGTCTGTCGCTCAAAATGCGACTGGGACGATCCTATTTCCGAACACCTCTCGAGAGAGTGGCAGGTATTGTCCGAATCCTTAGATTTATTGCAGCTCCTTAGGATTCCTCGTCACGTTCCCAGCTCCAACGTTTCGCAGTGGATAGTGGGTTTCGCTGACGCCTCAGAGAAGGCGTATGCTGCCGTGATATACGTGGTCAGTGATGTGAATGGCCAATATATTCCCAGATTGATTATGGCTAAGGCCAGAATAGCTCCCTTAAAACTAGAAACTATTCCCCGTCTTGAGCTGCTCGCCGCCGAACTATTGAGCAAGACGATCTCGAAAGTACGCCCCAATTTCCCTTCCGTCACAGACAAGCATATTGTCACCTGCTCTGACAGTGTCATAGCTCTATCTTGGATAACTGCTGATCCCGCACCAATATGGAAGGTCTTTGTAGGAAATAGGGTAGCAAAAATTCTCAATCATGTTGCGCCCGATTCGTGGTTTCACGTGCGTTCTCAGGACAATCCCGCTGACGTAGCTTCGCGTGGAGCTCTACCATCCCAGATAGTGAATGACTCACTATGGTGGAGTGGTCCGGAGTGGCTGTGCACACCAAGAGCGGAGTGGCCCATTAGAAGGGTACGCCCCGACCTGTCCTCTCCGGATGTAACCTCGGAAATCCGAGCTTCCCGTGCCATTAACTTAATCACCAAGACAGAGGATGTACCTCTTGACATTGAATCTCGCTTTAGTTCCTACTCTCACTTAAAGAGAGTTATAGGATGGGTATTGCGCTTTGCGCACAATTGTCGGGCGTTCAAGAAGCGCTCGGGTCCGCTGACTACAGCTGAACTTGGTTCGGCGGAGAGAAGATTAGTTCGCCGTGCGCAGCAAAGGCATTTCCCGCAAATCTTCCAATCCCTGAAATCCCGTGGGAAGGAGGAGAATTTACCAAAATTTGTAGCTCAACTTTCCGTGTTCCTTGCCCCCGATAACTTACTCAGAGTGGGAGGTAGATTGGCCCTTAGTAGTTTGGAGTATCAAACTCAGCATCCCGCCTTGTTACCTTCGGAAGACAAGCTGACCGAACTGATAGTTAAGCAGGCACATGAAGCCTGTCTACATGTTGGTCCCCGCGCCACTCTGGCATACCTCCGCTCTCGCCTATGGATCATCAATGGTCGTGCCGTAGTGTCCCGTTGCTTAAAAGGTTGTGTCCGCTGTTTCTCTATAAAACCTGTACCGTATGAGACAACTATGGGACAGCTGCCCGAAGGCCGTGTTGAACGAGCCTTTCCGTTTCAAACGGTCGGCATTGATTACGCAGGTCCATTCGAAATCACTTTGTTAGGAAAAAGGGGATCCCGTTCATTTCAGGTGTACTTGGCTGTGTTTGTTTGTTTCGCTACAAAAGCAGTGCACCTAGAAACAGTAATGGACCTTACAACTGATGGTTTCCTTCAATGCCTTGAACGCTTCATGGCACGTCGAGGAGTACCTACCACCATCTGGTCTGACAATGGCACCAATTTCGCCGGTGCCGCCCGACTATTCTCAGAAATTCGCAAGGCCATGGATTCTGGTATCTCCGAGAGCCTACAAGTGCGTTTGGCCGCCAGGGGAGTTGAATGGAAATTCATTCCACCCAGAGCTCCCCACTTCGGAGGCTTGTGGGAAGCTGCAGTCAAGTCAGCCAAACGGCTGCTGATCCTCACGTTACAATCGCATACCCCTAATCTACAAACGTTCACCACAATAGTGTCTCGTGTTGAGGCAATTCTAAATAGTCGCCCTCTAGTTCATCAATCAGAATCACCTGATGACTTCTTAGTTCTGACTCCCGGTCATTTTTTAATTCAGCGGCCCCTCACTGCCCTTCCCGAATCTACGGTCGCTGAGTTCAGCTCGCGTCTCACTCCTAAGTGGAGATTTGTTAACGCTGTAGTCGAGCAGTTCTGGAAGAGATGGAGAACCGAGTACTTACTAGACTTGCAGTCCAAACAAAAATGGAACACCCCATTCAAACCAGCCAAGATAGGCGATGTTGTTCTGATCATGCAAGACAATGCTCCCCCTCTCTCTTGGCCAAAAGGCATTATAGTTGAGTTGATCCCCGGCAAGGATGATGTCTCCCGCGTTGCAAAGGTGCGCACTAGCACCAACATTATTGATCGACCCGTACGAAAACTGTGCCCCCTGCCTATTGACAATTGAGTTACCATGTTAGAATTCCGCTGGAATTGGGGGGGGAGGATGTTTGGTCGTGACCAAAATTCATAATTCCCGCCTCTGACTAAATTCATATCTCCCGCCTCGGAGTTCACCGAACTCCCGAGTCGAGCGCTAGTGTAGCTGTATCTGAATGGAACAAGGAAACTACTCCCGAATGTAATTAAACTAATTAAACTTAATGAGTGATCTGTGCTCCCGAAACTGTACAACGCAATCAAAGATTATTGTATTCATGTTAACCATTTATGTTCATCTTTACCTATTGTGTTAAATAATTGATATTCCTCAACCAGTGTATGGACAGTAGCGCTCTCGGCGCGCAAGTTGCGGAAAGATGTGTAACCTGCATTCATTCAGTTCCCGTGTCTCATGACGATTGTATTGCTCTCCCATTTTATTCAACTTATACCGCTGTTGTATCACAATAAATTGTGTTCGATCCCGTAAACCTGTGTGTTTCGTTTCCGTGAATTATTCAATAGGTTCAGAATGCGTTTCGAGTTCGCCATTGTCAACTACGAATTTGATAATCATTCTTACATAACAAACAGCACAATTATACAATAACAGTAACAAAGTAATAATTGACTATTTTCTTTGTTGATACTCTGAAAGTGGAAGAGAATACCATATCTTATTATTAATGAATGATAACCGCATGTTTGTTGTATATTTTTAGATGTAATTCCAAAATTGCAGACACCAACCGCACTCTTCTACTAAAAAAAGATTTCTTTATATGATCATCCAGACATTTGGCAACAAACTACGTCATAAAACCCCATCCTCCACGGCGGGACCCCCTGCCATTTTGTCGAAACATTGATAAATCATAATAAGCAAACCACTCATAGTAGGAAAGTGTGGATGGGGTCCAAATTATCTGGATTAAACATACTTCCATTTAGAAATAGTAAGCACAAACATTTCACACCAATGGGTAATCCTTATCCTCACGGGCGTGGTATTGTAGGACTTTGATTCAGCCCCATATAGAGCTTTGAGTTCCTGTTCCATCTTCTCATAGTTTTGTGGAATGGGAGCAGCTTTGTGTTTGCTCGTGAGTGTTCATATATTGTCAGATCACTTCGAAAAACCGTACAGCTAGCAACCATATTCAGCAAAAACTCAATTGCAGCACGTGGACGGAGATCTGAAATAGAGGACAGAAAATTGAAAAACGCTCTAGAAAGGCTGCCAGAGGATCGCAGAAGGGCAGTAAATCGTTCCGTGTTTCATACCTCAGGATCCAAGTCCTCAGGTTGGTTGTCGGTAGTCCCCCTAAGAAAACACAACTTTGACCTCAGCCCGTCAGAATTTCGTGATGCACTGGCAGTACGGTACAAAAGAAAAGCCAACGACTTGCCTCTTGCGTGTGATGGTTGTGGAACCAGGCCATTCACCATCGAACATGCCCTTAGCTGCAAAATGGGGGGGTTGGTTACACGAAGACATAATGAGGTTAGAGATCTGTTGGGGGAGGCCATGATGCTTGCATGGGGAAACTGTACGAAGGAACCGATACTAACCGAAATGAGTGACCAAGCTCCAGGTCTAAGAGGCGATTTGGCGTGCAGGGGGGTGTGGGAACCTCAAAGGGAGGCGTTATTCGATGTACGTGTCACTGACACCGACGCTCCCTCTTATGGTTCCCGACCTGTTGCCGCAATATTCTCGTCAGCAGAAGAAGAAAAAAAACGAAAATATATGGTTGCATGTGAGGCCCGACGAGCAACATTTACGCCTCTCATCTGTTCTGTAGATGGTCATTTTGCACCCCAGATGTCGAATTTTCTAAAAGTCATGGCAGAAAAGCTAAGTGACAAATGGGGAAGACCTCAAGGAGTAGTGCGAGGGTGGCTGAGGGCCAGAGTGGCCTTTGCTATCCTACGGACCTCAAGTATGTGTCTCCGAGGAGCAAGAATGAGGTGGCGGAGCTGCGATGAGTTGATCGGGTTCCAGGATGGAGCAGCAGCAAGAGTAAATTGAGAAGACGTTTCACCAAAACCCCACACCTCCAGGTTCGACGATAAAATGGGACCAGTTTAAAGGCAAAATTCTGAGAGTCACATATCTTAAACACTTCCAAAGATAAGCATCCTTCTTCTGATTAATAAAAGTATATACAGGGTGATTCCCTCGCAGATGCAAAAAAAATTTGGGTAAAACTACATAAAAAATGGAGTAAAATGCCGCCAACTGCATATTTTTATCTCAATCGGTTCCCGAGATGTGATGTTTTAAAGGTTTTTTCAGGAAAACCATGTTTTTTTCCTTTTAACCTCAAATTTCTCCACTTTACTTCATTCAATTTTAACTTTTGACCACATTTTCGGAATCAGCATTAAATTTACTAAAAGAATAGTGTACTTGGGTTCTTAAAAAGTACCATCCAAAGGCCCTCACTTCAGCTCAAACATTGACGATTTTGAAAAAAGAATATTTCTGAAAATCTTTAAAACTTTACTACTCTTCCAAAACGAATCCTGGAAACTGGCAAATCTCATGAAAACTGCTTCGTTTAATACTCTTTCCAACGGTATAATCAAGTTTACTTTTATTTTGTTATTTAGTGGAGAAAATTATGTTTTAATGTAAAAAAATGTGGGTTTTTCAATGAAATTGTTGGTTTTCTCGAAAGATGACCCTCCATGAACCTACGAGTATGGGGTCGGTTTCTATGTATTTTTTCACGCTGTATCGAATGGTATCATTTGTAGATCTCTCCAACACCGTTATAACCGAGTTTTACACTTAAAATCGCAAATGTTTAGTTTGTTTGTTACGATTAAATGTATGTGTGTTATGGGGTAAAACTAGTTAATTATAGTGTAAAACTCGATTATAACGTAGTTGAGAGGTCTGCAATAGTTTCCATTCGATCCAGCGAGAAAAAATACATAGAAACCACCATAGTCGTTGGTTCATGGAGGGTCATCTTTCGAAAAAACCAACAATTTCATTGAAAAACCCACATTTTTTAACATTAAAACATTGTTTTCTCCCCTAAATAACAAAATAAAAGTAAAATTGATAATACCGTTGGAACGAATATTAGATGAAGCAGTTTTCATGAGATTTGCCAGTTTCCAGGATTTTTTTAAAAAGAGTAGTAAAGTTTTAAAGATTTTCAGAAATATTGTTTTTTCAAAATCGTCAACGTTTGAGCTGATGTGAGGGTATTTGAATGGTGCTTTTTAAGAACCAAAGTAAACTATTCTTATAGGAAATTTAATGCTGATACCGAAAATGAGGTTTAAAGTTAAAATTAAATGAGGCAAAGTGGAGAAATCTGAGTTTAAAATGAAAAAACACGGTATTCCTGTAAAAGCCTATAAAAAAACATATCTCGAGTACGGATTGAGATAAAAATATGCAGTTGGCGGCATTTTACTCCATTTTCGATGTAGTTTCACCCAAATTTTTTTTTGCATCTGCGAGGGAATCACCCCGTATATATAGAGTAAAAAACTCAATTTCCAAATAACGAAGTATTGTGCTCAGAGCTCCCCTTACTCCCAAAGAATTGAACCTTGGACCTTATTCGTGTCGTCAGGCTCCTTGCAGGATCCATTCTGGCACCCAAACTGTGATCAGTACTCGTCAGTACACTCCTAAGCTTGTGTAAAAATAAATACATCGACTTGATTAGGATTCTCTATCATTTTGTATTTCTAGAAACCACGCCGGCGAAACTCCACGTCATATTGCAGCCCTTGAAGCTTCGGAGGTGTCTTCCAAAGTTCTCTACACCCTACATGCAGTTGGTGCTGCCCGCTGCACTACTGTCAACCACTGCACCCCAGGATGTGCTCCAGGTGGCACCGATAATGGTATTCCACCTCAACCCGCTCCTGCGCCTGCTCCCAGTCAAGTACAATCCCTCTTTGAAAGAGAACCCTTGGGTAAGACGCCTGTAAGACTTTTATTTTATAGGTACTACTTTCCTAAATCATAGAGTAAAACAAGAAACATTTTAAAAATTCACTGAAAAATTGCAAAAAAACGGATATAAATCATGGAATTATTTTCATGCAAGAATATTACTTGGAAAAAGTTTATCATTTATCTATCAGTTAGAACCTTCAGCAATTTCTACTCAAATTCGTGCTGTAAAATGTACTTAAATTTCATTGAAATGTCGAATTTCATTTTGAATGTCGTGTTTTGTTCATGTTGATTTGAAACGATAAAATAAATGCAATTGGAAAATTACTAAAATTTGCTTATATCAGTGGTCATGCGGGATTTTTTAAATTAATTAATTTTTTCAAATATATATATAAGAAAATTCAGCTTCCCATATAGTTAGAAAAATGATTACCTATATCACTAATCCATCTTATACTTTGATCTGTCTCCGTGTCATTCATTCTCTTCCTCTTTTGACTGAGTGTGGGAGTGAGACGCTTCTTTGAATCTTCATAATTGGCCCAACCCGAATTGGATGATATCGTGGCTTGGCATCTTTTGTACTGGGAGCGTCCTCATGGGGGATACGCATATTAATAGAGATAAACTAATAGTAGATAGGTAGGAGGGTGTTAGTTAATGTGACATCCTGTGTCAGTTCAGATTGGGAGTCACCATCATCCCCATTTTCAATAATTTTTGGAGTATAAAAGATTTATTATTTTATAATGATATTCCAGCGACTAAGCATCATGGCAGTATGAAAGGAGGGAGAGTGCTGGCGTTGGATGGCGGAGGGATCAGAGGTCTTGTGCTGACAATCAGTCTTCTTCACATAGAGGCTGCTCTCGGCCGTCCAATAATCCACTGTTTCGACTGGATCGCTGCTACTAGTACTGGTGGGATGCTTGCTCTAGCCCTCGCTGCAGGTATATTCCTACTTGTAGAACTATGTGTGTTGTAACGTTAAGATGTAGTGGAGTATAGTAGATCATGGTAAACCATACACAGGTTGTCCCAAAAGCAACTCACCCCTCCCCTTACTTTTATTATAATTTTTGAGTTATGGAAGTAATAAAACTAGGAGAGCGTTTTCGGGAAGGGGTATCTAATACTAAGTTTTAAGAAAGGGGAAAAAAACCAATCCGAAAGTTTTTGACTAGAAGTTTTGTTTTCCATTTTTTGCCAAGATACACCTCATTAGATTTTTTAGTGTAACATGGTGGTGGAGTTAGAATTGTGATATCTTACTCCGTTCTAAGGTCATAGCCTATAAACCATGAAGATGCACAATTTTTTCTAAAAATACCTATGTTTCGAGAAAAAACTGCGCCTGTCATGGTTCACTCGGGAACACGATAAGATATCGAAATTCTGGCTTCACTATCGTACCTATTCAGTTCTAAAAAAACGTTCAAAAATAGCTGTCACTCGGTAAAAGAATGGATTGGAAATCTCCAAGTATCCAATACCCAGGTAGTCCAAAAACTAAGATCCCCCCCCCCCCCCCCTACATTTTCCTTTTTTTCTGCTTAAAACTTAGTATCAGGGACCATAAAAACGCTCTCCAAGTTTCACTTCTATTTCACAAATCGTGGGAATACGTAGGGGAGGTGGGCTGTTTTTGGGACACCCTGTTAATACCTGGATAGCTTCAAGGATTCCCCAGGCCCTTGGGTGGTGAACGGATTCAATTTGGTAGAGGGAAGCAGGCATACTTTTAGCACGCCCCTAGAGGGTTGAAACTTGCTTGTGGAGATGCTCTAAGAGGAATATACAAGGAATTCTCTTGCCATTAGAATCGATGGATAAACGGCACTGTGCAAGCCTAGCCTTATACCTACCCTGGTACTCCGCCCTTACTCTCTGTTTAAGAAATGTCTCCAATACATTCTGCCCGATATATGTGCTAATTACTGTGAGGTTCTCTTTTGAATCTTCTTTTTATTTTCAGGTAAAACCCTGAAAGAATGTTTGTGTATCTACTTCCGAATGAAAGACCAAGCGTTTATTGGCTTTCGACCCTACAACTCCGAACCCCTGGAGAATATGCTGAAAGAAGTTCTTGGGGTTGACACAACAATGGGTGATATCAAGCATCCCAAGTGAGCCAAGCAAAATTCATTTAATGAGATATTTTTCGTACATATATATATATATATATATATCTTTCAATTTAACCACAACCCTCTTTTCTATAATCTTTTCTAATTGTAGTTGGTGTGATAGACTATTCCTAGTAGCAGTTATGATGGTGTCATGTGTGCTTTGATAGAGTGATACCCCCTCCCCCAAATATGATGGTGTTGAGTCTTATTAGCTTTGTTCCAGTATTGCAACCAACTGCAGCTGATCTCACAGCCCCCCCCCCCCCTTCCCCAATTATTGAAGATACACTTTCGAGCCATATTGGATTAATAAACCTCAGTGAGAATATGAGACCTGTTGAGAAGGTGTTGACTAGAAAAAACCGCTGGTAACAGTGTGGGCATGTTGTTCTTTGGCACTGGACAGGTTTGTTTAAGACACATCCCGGAAATGGTTTTAAAATTCTGGTCACCACACTGCCAGCCTTCCCATTCATTGAGCGTTTCATTTTATATTTGTTTATAATAATAAGCCTTTGTAATCTACAAAAGAAAAAAATGGTTTAACCCTCTCAAAATTTGTTGGTTTTTGCTTCAATATACCTAGATTCCAAAAATTGAATGGGGGAAATCTGCCGTCAGTCTGCTGTCGGACGCTGAAATAGATCTTGGGTTCTTTCCTAATATACCTAGTGTACTGAGGCTAATTGCAGTGCTGAGGCTAACTGACAGCTGAAGGACCTCAGAGGCGCTGAAATTTTAATTCAGGGCCTTTGGAATATCTTGAAAATATGTTATGAGGTATGGAGGACTTCTTCAGGCGACCAACTGCTGATCCAGTTGCCTGCAGTTTCACTCTGTCTTTTGTCCGACCTCAATTCAGCTGAGACAGCCGATATTTAACTGTGAGGAAATGTTACATTCAGGGAAAACACCTGAAGAGCTTCGATTACATAGGCCTCGATAATGCAGTGGATAAAGGCGCGGTCTTTTTCTGAGCTTTTTGTCTGACGTAGCGAAAAACATGAGTTCAAAACTGTCGAGGTATCATACATTTTTGGGCAGTTACGTTTGGCACAGTCTGCTGGACTTTTATAGTTATTCAATCCATCTCGAGCTAGATTGTGGGGGAAAAACTTCCTGACGTAGCTTCCTCACTCACTGAGTCAAAACACATAGTGACAATGACCTCGCCCAACTTCAACTTCTTCCAGTTTGCAAATGCTGAGCCAGTAGCCTAGAGGTTCATTCCATCTTTCCTCTGACCCCAATTCAGCCACGATGACTTATATTTGTCTGTGGGGGAATGCCGTGTAAGGGGAACACTTCCACAGTCAAAGAGGTTTGATTACATTGGCCTTGATAGTGATGTGGATTAAGGCACTGCCTTTATCAGATCTTTCTTTCTGGTGTAGAAAATGGCATGAGTTCGAATTCCATCTAGGTATCAAAAATGGTTGAGGGGTTTTCATCTATTTGGAGCCGAAACCAGCCCTCCAGTTACATTTGGAGAGGTTTAAATTTGGCGCCAGTCTGCAGCAAATCGCCACCTTTCGCCGCAATTCCGTTCCTGTCCTCTCCCTTTCCCTCTTCTGGCCTTCTCATTTGCTGGGCACACTTCGTCTCTATACATGTTCATGGCCTCGCCTCTGCTTCCATTAATTTCCCTTATTACTCATTAAATACATTATCACAAACTTACAATTTGCTCGGCAAATGGTATTTAGTTCGATCGTCGTTTCGGGAAGGAGTACGTATCTTTTTCATCAACAGGAGCCCCCCTTCCGCTCTGATAACACCAACCATGTGAGCCAGCACAAGCTTCTTTACCTAATACCTATTTCTTCTGTTTCTTTGTACACCTCCACCAACATCACCTCTGATGAAAGGATGATCTCATTATGCCATATTTTCAGAGTCATGATCACTGCCTGCTTGGCTGATCGGAAACCCGTGGATCTCCATTTATTTCGAAACTACGAGTCACCAAACGAAATGCTGGCTCCAGTCGTTGAAGTACCTGCATCAACGGGACCCAAATTTGAAGGCTTCCCAACTTACCGAGAGCAGAAGGTTTGGGAAGCCGCTCGAGCTACCGGAGCTGCACCTTCCTACTTCAGGTACTCACTCATCCCATCCCATTTAAACTACCTGAATTCCACTATTTATTCACCAAAAATTAGAACTTTTTCCATAAAACTTTTTCTGCAAACAATATTAGTGAAGAAAAAAGAGTTCCAGTCAAGCAATGAGGCCATATGACCAAATTCTCTATGTTTATTTTGTTGAAGATTCAAGTTCACATAGTTTGAATTGTTCCAGGTGATCTTTTGTAATTTACACGTTGTTACGATAACTTTAAAATATATTTTATTCTGATGGAAAACTTGAACCTGATTGCAGTACAAAAATAGAATATTAACTCTGTAAAAGATTAGGGACTCCAGCACGAACGATATACGAGGGTCGTCCAGAAAATAAGTTACGTTTTGATCTGTAGGGTGGTAGGAGTGGCTTTTGCCAAATCTGGTAACACCGCTCAAAAGAGGAGAGGTGGGGGAATAGAATGAGAGGTGGGTGACCTCAGTCAGTCAGTTACCAACGTCAGGGCAGGTAGTTGGAATGGAGCCCTCCACGTCGCGTCCCGCCACCTCGATCCCCGTTCCCTCTCGAGTTGTCCGAGCGCAAACTTTCCGAAAGTCAAGTTTTTCCGAGACGATCTCATGGATGAGGGATCGTGAGATGTCTGGGAAACTCAGGTGGAGTTCATCCAGGGTTGAACGACGATCTTTGCGAACTGCATTGTCGATTTCTGCAAAATTTGTCCGTCACAACTGAGAGTCTGCCTCTCCCACTTTCATCCTCAAGTGAATGTCTTCCCGCCTTAAATTCACGTACCCATCTCCTCACCATTGACTCACTCATTTCACCTTCTCCATAAACAGCTGTTCGTGAATTTGAACTGATTTGAAACCCTGTGCATAAAGAAATTGAATCACTCCGCGCACAACAACTCGAGAGGGAACGGGGATCGAGGTGGCGGGACGCGACGTGGAGGGCTCCATTTCAACTACCTGCCCTGACGTTGGTAACTGACCGACAGGTCACCCACCTCTCCTCTTTCGAGCGGTGTTACCAGATTTGGCAAAAGCCACTCCTACCACCCTACAGATCAAAACGTAACTTATTTTCTGGACGACCCTCGTAAGATGGAGAGTGCAAAAATTCATCCGTTTGGGGCGAACAAACTTCAATACCTGGCTCATGCAAATACGGAAATTTAAGAAAAAAATACGTAAAGTGTGAAGTACTTGAATAATTTCACTTCACTTCACTCCTCGGGATTTCCTTAGGAAAACAGTTTCAAGCGCCAGCAGCTTATACTCTGACTCATGTTGAGGCCCTTTCAATTTAAAGAGGATTCCACTAGTTAGAGTCATCACATTTGTTTAGATCAGCAGTTTTTTTTATTCTCTTCCACTTAATGTCCCTGAGAGAATACGTTCAAAGTGATATCCATATGCCTCCATTCTAGATTTCCAGTAACGGTCGCATCTGCAAAGAAAGTGCTTAGCAGAATCTTATTCATTACTGCAAGGGAGCATTGGGGAAATATTGTTTTCTGTTGTAGGTATTTAGTATCCTACGACCATTGAGGATCACGATCCCTATCATAGTTTTAACTGAATTTCTACTTCGACTAGGAGAGATGAATAAAGAGCCGTTTTGACAAGGGCTAAGGCACATAACGTCGTCATACTGATAAGTCGTAACCAACATGGTTCGTTTTTTATGTCTTCATCTTTTGCGAGTTTCAAATAATCATTGTAAATTAAATATCGGGCTGAAAAATGCCATCGTTAATCTAATATTAAGTACTATCAATAAAAAATAATTCTGAAAAATATGCAAGTTAATCTTCAGCTGTCAGTTCTTGAGTTCTTTTGTTGTTCTACTCATTTGCTCCTAGATTGACAAATATACCAAACAGGCTGGTAGTTTCAGATTGTTCAATAAACAATTGAGTGAAACTAGACAGAATCTGGAGTAGAATGCTACCAACTACACCTTTCTATCTCAATCCGTTGGCGAGATATAATTTTATAAAGTGTTTTTGTTTTTTTAGAAACCACATTTTATAATTTGAAAACCCGTACTTCTCCCCTTTGAATAAACTTTTCTCAACTTTTGACACAGCTTCGGAATCAGCATTACATTGTCTTTCGGAAAAGATCTTCATTCTTATTCAACACCATTCAGAGTAATTTATTCATTCATTAGAAAACAAACGTTAATTCTTGAAAGATGATTGGAAATTAGCCGCTTCCTCGATATTAATCTTAGAGAACGTCAACTTTTACACAAACTGCTTCATTCAATACTCTTTCCAACGGTATTTCCCATTTTATTTTTACTTTGGTTATTAGTTAGGGGAGAAAATTATGTTTGAATATTGATAATCGATGTTTTTCTCGGTGGAATAAAAGGTTTTTTTAAAAAATTACTCTCTACGAACCTATGACTTTGGGATCGGTTTCTTCATGTTTTTTCATGCTGAATCGAATAGTAACACTTGCAGATCTCTTCAGTTCCTTTACAACGGAGTTTTACACTTTAAATAACAAATTTTTAGTTCATTTGTTATGATCAATTCTATGTGTTTGTAGTAGTAAAACTAGTTAAATAAAGTGTAAAACTCGGTTAACGCGGAGTTGGAGATATATGCAAGTTTTACTTGTCAATTCACCGTGAAAAAGTTGTAGAAACTGACCCTGAACTCGTAAGGTTTATAGAGGGTCATTTTTCAAGAAACCCCCCGATTTCATTGAAAAAACCACGTTTTTCAATATTACAACACAATTGGAAAGAGTATTAAATGAAGAAGTTTTGTGTAAGTTGACAGTCTCTAAAATTATCATTTATCTACCTTTCAGAGGGATCCGTCGTCACTAGCAAGTCGAGGACTGAGGACGAGCGCTTTCGATGTAAATACATCATCATCAGGCCGTTGAAACAATACTCAACAGAAACAGTTCTGTTTCGACAGCCTGATGATGATGACTTTACATCGAAGGTGTTTACCACTGGTACTCGACTTGCTAGTGATGACAGATTCCTCTGAAAGGTACGTAAATGATAATTTTACTATTACTACTAGCAGAAATAACCCTTTCGACTTGAGACGGTCTCTAAGACATAATATAATGGTCTAAAAGAGAACATAATATTTTTTAAAAATAAAAACAAATATGAAAATCGTCTGTATTTAAGGATTGATTCTGAAAAGGTTGTAACAAATTGGGAAAAGTTGATTTAAAAGGGAGAAACGTGGAATTTTATGTAAAAAAGGGTTTTATCGAGAGAAAAACAGTCCAAAAAATCATATCTCAGCAACAGAGTGAGTGAAGGTGCAGATGGCGGCATTCTTAACCATTTTGTGTCTAGCTTCACCCGACTATTTATTCAACAGTCTAAACCGACCACTTTGTTGTACATCCTCAATGTGATGTTTATGTTAATTATGTTCGTATTCCTAGGGCCTACAAACGATATGTGGATGGTGGGCTTATTTCCAATAATCCTACGCTGGATGCCATAACTGAAATCCACGAATATAACACTGCACTTTCTCTCACTGGGAGGCAAAACGAAGCGGTTCCACCTAAGGTCGTTGTGTCCATTGGGACGGGTAGTATCCCACTCACTCAAGTAAGTAACATCCAATTCTTCATCTCTTTGTTTTCTAAATCAAGATAACTTGAGTGTTATTGAACAATATTTTTGGCTTACAATATCTACCATGGTAGGACGGACACCTACTCAACACGAAATGTCATTACAGGGTTCAATCCAACGATTGTTCTTCGGGTAAACCTGAGCGTCCTCCCCACTTTTTTTGGAGTTTTTGGGGGGGTCCCCCTAAAGAAAGGATGAGTTTATTGAATAGATTTATATTAGTGCACAACGAATTTTGTGCAAATTGCGTATTATTGTTTATCATCCAGGCTTCTAAGGGGAGCAGAAGAGCACCTGCCGCTAAGAGGCGCGGCCGGTAATTGGTCCTAAAAATTGTAACATGGGGCCTTGAATGCCAATATGTCAGACATATTTGTCGAGGTTTCACGTGAGGGATCCCCGATTATATTAGTTGAATCTTAGTACCTTCACAGTGGGAGGGACACAGCGGGAGGAAGGTTCATAATAACAGGATCATATTATGATGTATTGAAACTTGTTTTTGAGGTCCTTTGGGTATAAGAACTGATTAATTGGTATTTATAGGCTATGTACGGTTCAATTAACGAATATTCGGGAAAAAATAAAACTAAGCCATGGCCCAAAAAACTTTAGAAATGTAATTTTTCCATAATGGGGATTCGTTTTGAGGCATTCTGAACGATTTTCGTTATTATCCTACTATATTATGTTACATTGTTTAGAAATTTGAGCACTTTGAATGCAATTATACCTATTCTTTCAATTTAGGGTATGACATGTAATACCCACCTCGAGGGTACACTTACTTCTCTGGTCCTACAGCCGCTTTCAATAAAGCTCACAAAAAAACAATGATTAAAAAAAGCGCAGGTCTTTTCTACTGTTTTTTGAAAAGACGCGAAAACAAAAATTTGGGCTCCTTTTTCAAGTCCGTCTAGGTTCCCCGTTCGAGGCCGGAGCCCCTTCCCCAACACAGCGTCATCCCGTTTTGAGAACACTTAAGTGTTACATCTACGCATTCAAAACGGATTCGAACGGAATGTTTCGTCGATCTTGATCACCACAAACATTATGGGCTCGTCATGATCCACCTTTGATACATGCCAGGCGGGATGAATATGAACTTATTCCCGATTCTCATTCTCATTATTCGAGAATGCGAGGTGCACTTCGTCTTTCCGATGATCAGGGGTATATGGATACCTACCTACCTAAGTCGTCGCTCAAGGTCACCTTTATGGTTGGACCAAAGGCCGTAGAAGTTCGTGTTGGGAAAGTCCCGGACAGGTAAGCGTTCTGGACGGCGAGTTTAGACTAACTCACAGCAGTACTGACAGCTATTGCTAATCTCTGCAGTACAGCTTCAATTCAATTAATTTCAAAGCGCACTGGAACAGGATCCTGGATGGTGGACCCAAACCAAATGTGCGGGCGACCAACCTAAGGCGGAGAATGAGATACCACATCCATCTAGTGAGTCCAGAGATTTTGTAGGTTTTACCCCACCTGCAGAAAGTACGGATGCAAATCAAGATAAAAATATGGGGGAAGAAAACTCTGATGTGGGTTTGGACCCTGGGCTGTTGTCGGCTTTAGGGGAGAACCCTAAGTTCCTCCGCCTCCCGCCCTCGCTCTGCATACCAGTATTGTCAACAGTTGGCTTCATCACCTCACCAACGGTCTATCTCAGGAGGCTTTGTCAGCTGTAAGAGAGTCATATCAAATCCCCTCAAATCTGCTAATCTTGATGCCTCCACGGTTGAATCCGGAAATCTCAGCTGTCCTACAGAAAAACATTGATATAGGTTATGTTTCGCTACATCGTCAATGTACAACAGCCATCGCAGCCCTTGGCATGGGCCTCTCCAAGGTTATCGAGCAAGGGGGAGAGGCAGCATCGACTCTAGGGCCGAGCTATCAACAATTGTGTGACACCGGGAGGGCCATGGCAGTGCTATTTTTCGACTTAAGTTGTACTCGGCGTAGAATGTCTGTTTCTCAACTCTGAAAATTCGCTCATACGATCATGCTGCATGACTGGAACATTTTCATTTTCGCGTACCATAATTTATAGAGACGCGAACATTAAAAATGAAATTATGGCATTCCTATACAAAAATCTTATTTAAATAAAATAAACCCGATTTAAATAAATAAAATTCGATTTAAATAAAATAAATCCGATTAATTTGTATTTAATTCAAGTCGTGATTTTTTTAACTCTGCAGCATGATGAAATTTTTGCTAACATTTTTGTTTTCTTCTTTCAACGAAAATCACGTGAAAGAAGAATTAAAACTAAGGATTTGTTAACAAACATATAAGCTAGCATTAACCCCCCCCTCCAACCCCAAAAATTGACTTTGAGAGTTTTATTGTCAATTTTCAAAATTTCCAGCAGCTGACGATCCTCGCCCAGGCTCCAATTCTCACCCCGGTTGTTCTTAATTAAAAATGTAAACAAAATATTTTTTCATTGATCAATAAAGGTATAGATCTTGACCGAATGTGAATTGGGTTTCGTCACCTTATTTGGTATTGTGCATCCCTTTATTTCAATTTCACCCAACTTCTCTGTTGCTCTAGTTTGCAATCAGTATTGAAACTGATCCATCTTGAAATTAATTTTCATTATTTCATTAATTTCTTTAATTAATGCAGAAACTTGAAATAACAGAAATTTATTATTATCTTCTCTTTGAGACCCTGTATGTCAGAATGTTAATGTCAGAATCTATATAATTTTATAGTTAATCAATTCAAAGCGTAAACAGCATTCCAGTATTATGTTATCCGTCTAATTGTGTTTCAGACGGAATGTATGGACATATTCTGGCCGTCTAGTATGTGGGACACTGCCAAGCTTGTATCTGGAGTGAAATCCATGCAAGCGGTTCTGGTGGACCAAGCGACCCTTGCTGATGGACGTCTGATTGACCGAACACGGGCGATTTGCTCCATGCTTCATATTCCATACTTTAGGTGATGTCTACAACCTGTATATCATCACGTATTTATCAATTCAAAGTATAGAATAAAGTGATGGGCAACTCAAATTATTTTCAGAATCGAATGTTTCACATCCGAATGTTGGAGATGATCGAATAATCATTCGAATGGTTCATTCGTATGGTATTGATAACAAGATGGACAGTAACCTAATTATGATTTTCTTGATTTGCAGCAGTCGATTCCTCATCTTCTTACTTATCCTTTTTAAATCAACTCCTTTTTTAATACATTTTATTTATCTATCATTAAATTAGTATTTATCATTCTCAATAGCCAATTTTTTGTCTGGTTAATTTTTTCGTCCAACTAGTTACCTACCTGAAATTTCAACTCATAGGGATTATGGTCCCTGAATTCAATGTAACTTTCATTATTTCCAACACAAAAAAAAAATTTAGGATATCTATTAGAATTTTTCCCGTTCATTTTTGTTTAACGAAAACATCCTGAAAATTCTTGGTGAAACTGTAGGTAGGATGTACATGTTTGAGTGCATTAGCAATATGCAGTATCCAAAGTATCCAAGAAGTTCTAGATTCTAGCATCTGGGGTACAGATTTCCATTCATCGGGGGGTGGGAAACGAGGTTTCTCATGGGCCTAGAATATTTCGTCACTATTCCGAATCCGCTAATCAGTATCTACTGTTGCCATCCTAATAATAATCAACATTTTTTGAATGAGACTAAGGTTACCGTTACCAAGCGACACTAATTTTGACAACAAACCAGTCTACATATATTTCACTAAAAGTACAGTTTAAGTACAATTTTGACAACAATAAGTAATTTTGACAACAAACCAGTCTACATATATTTCACTAAAGTACAGTTTACCTTCTTATTTATTCCTTCAGATACTTGAAGACATCCTCGAATTTTGACCCAGTATATAAGGTCAGGTCTATTTCTGTCAAAAATCCGCGAACCTTAAACCAGAACCTTGGAAAACACGCAAATGTATTGATAAATTCTAAGAGCACCACTGACGAAGCACTGGAAGATTATGTTGAGCACTAGCGGTGGATTTCGAGCATTCGAGATCATTGTATTTGCATCAGAATTGGGAAGATGGCTCGGCTCTCAAACATTCCATAATTTATTTTCACTATTCCAATGTATGATTCCATTTATGATTTTTAATTAACAACTGAATACTGAAAATTCGCGAGATCAAACATTGGTGGAAGAAAGTGTCATGAATGAACGAATAATTCGAATGACTAAATAATTTCGATAATCGAATACTTCATTCGATTCAGTGTACCTACGAATGGCCCATCACTTGTGACAATCTAATGATTGTCGTGATTAATTTTTCTATTCGTCTCTACTTTATTATTATATAGTTAGGTATTATTTCAGTGTAAAGGTGACACAGTAATAATGTAAGTATGAGGAAAGTAGGACACAGAAATTAATCACTTGGATAATTTATTACCTATTTCTTCATGGTGCTCCAAAAGAAAAGTAATTAAGGTAGGTTATCTGACTAGCCTGTCGTCTTCATATATTCTTGAATACACATTGATAGAGGTGAAAGAAATACCGTAGGGAAGTATAGAGGTGTGGATTGCAATGGTTAAGGTATTGGTATAAATCAATTATAGTTTATGTGATATTAAATTGCTATAGGCACAAAAGAAAGAGAGCTGACTCACCATGGTGAAGGCTGGAGATGGAATGGAGGGTGTGTGAGATGTGAGTGACAGTGTTGTTGAGTGGTGCTGCTCCCGTTCACCAGGTAACAGTTGGCTAGACTGTTACACTCTATCCCCCATGGCCCTCAATTTTTGGTGACCACTATTTGTTGTCACCAAAATTTGCGTTCTGTGGGGCGTGTCCGTGCGGAGGGGGGGGGGGGGGTATGGGTAAGGGTGAGTGTGGTGGTAAGAGAAGGGTAATGGGTGTGTGGACCTAATCCTTAGTATCACAAACATTGGTAGTACATACTTCAATTTACATATCTTGAAGTATGGAGCGCTCTTAATTGCTTCATGGTTAGTCCCTACCTACTGATTGTTGGTCATTGTGTGTAGGTAGGTGTTTTTTTTTTTTTCTTAATTTTTTATGGACGTGGATATGTTCGAGGCGTGGGGGTCTATTTGTGAAAATGTAACAAAAAAGTTTCTGTTTCGGTCGATTTTCACGTTCAACCAACCCCGTTACCCCGTTGGTAGGGAAATGTAACTTCTGCAATTTTCGTTGCACAGAAATATTGTTTGCCACTCGTTGGAAAGCTCTTGATTTATGAATAATGTACACATCTCAAGCTACCAATTTCCCCCTCCTTACACACCTGGCTACATTCCTAAACTAATTAGACCCGACTCACTGCTTTTGTTATTGGAACAGCGAGTGGTTATTTTTAGAATAAAGTACGTCCAGTGTATCCAAACGACGATGTATGGAAAGGTTTTCATGTATGATTCATGTAGCCATATTGTTATGTTATAAAAATCTCGCTGGCATCGATGAGTACTAAAACTTGAATGTTTTACGACCCGTTTTTGGACTATTACGTATTAAATTTGACCATTGTTCTTAATTTTGAAATGTTTTGTGGATTTCCAGGTTTTCTCCCACAATGACTGAAGAGATTCTTATGGATGAAAAGTCTGACGTCAAACTGGTACAGTTGCTCTGGGAAACAAAAGCAGCCATCTTCTCCCAATCTGACTACGTCAACAAACTCGCGACCATGTTGAACAGCTAAGGTTGCATTATGTGATAATAGATTGAATTTTCATACATACTCGAAGCATCCTCACAAACTTTGTTAACAGAGATGTTGAGAGATTTAAAAAAAATGTTTTACCCGTCTTTCGTTTCTAGTTCGTTTAATTTATTATTGTAATGTTTAGTCCCTAAACGTAGTTACCATTTTAGCATCAAATGAAGCAAAAAAACAAAATAACGCCCTGGCGTTTTTACCAGATGAATATTTGGAAAACTAGGCTGACCAATCTGGAAAACATTACATTGACTTTTTTTTACAGCAAATGAGGTGGAGGGGAACGCAATGATCATCACTTGAAATATTTGATATTTGAGGACAGTGATATGGATTCATTCTAGATAAATCTAACCAGACACTGTAGAACAGCTATTGGGTTGGTTATAAAGCATGAATTGGTATAGAGGTTAGAAAATTGTTATAAATGAAATGGGTTTACGAATAGTTGGCTCCGGGAATAATAAGAGACGAACCTGATATTCCAACGTGCAATATTAATATTTGGGGTACTTACCCATTGGTCCTTTATAATGTTTCCTGATCAGAACGTGGAGATGTTTGAGAGATTTAAAAAGAAACTATCAGTCTTTCATTTCTTGTTCATTTAATTTATTACCGTACTCTTTAGACTCCAAATGTATGTTCTAGTTATCTATTTAGCCGTCGAAGGGGTGACCAACGGCTTTGTAGCTTCTACCTGTGTAAATATATATTCAGAAAAGCACTATGCTGGTCAATTTCGTAAAATATTACACTCAATTTTTGTAACGTGAGTGAGGTAGAGGGAAATGCAATGCTAATGACTTGAAGCAATTGAAATTAGGGGACAATGGTTTGGATTGATTCTATCTCTCACCAGACTTTTTACAACAGTTGATACAACAGTTTACAAGAGGTTGGTTATAAATAAAGCGTATGGTATAGGGGTTAGAATAAAGAATTGTTATAAAGCAGGTCAAGGAATAGTTCGCTACAGGGTATAATGACAGACTCGCTTATGGTCCTTCGTAGAATTCGAGAATGGTTTAAGTATGAATGGTTTGTCACTTAATGATGCTAAAACTCAATGCATGTTCTTCCGTTCTCAACGCTCTAATTTGAATCCTCCAGCTTCACTGCGGCTGGATGACATGAGTATTGCGGTCGTTTCCGTCACGAGGTTCCTTGGTATGCAGATCGACTGCAATATGAAATTTGATGATCATGTATCAGCGGTTTGTAAGGAGCTTGGCAGTTGCTGCTACTGTTTGCGGAGACTGAAAACGATTGCTTCAAAGGGTATCGTACTGAATGCTTACCATGCACTCTTTATGAGTAAGGCTCTTTTTGGCATACTTTATTGGGGTAATGAAAAAAATCTTGATGTTGTGTTCAGAGTGCAAAAAAGGGCGACTCGCATTGTCCTAGGTCTAAAACCATTTTCTTCTTGTAGAGGACAATTCAGAAATGCTGGTTTACTAACAATACCATCAGCATTCTTGATGCAATGCCTGATTTTCCACAGGAAATACTCCGCCTATTTTGAAGAATTTAAATTTTACCACAGCTACTCCACCCGCAGTGTTGGTCTCCTTCGGCTTCCTCAGCATAGCCTCTCTCTATTTCAAGAAAGCTCACTTTACCAGGTTTTGAGAGTGCACAATAAATTCCTGGATTTCCGAATTGGGGGTAGCTCGCTTTCTACATTTAAGAAGAACGTGAAGTCGTTTCTCGTGGACAAAGAGTTTTACTCTCTCAGTGAATTTTTTAACCATTGATTTATTCTCCATTTTTGTTAATATTGTGCTATATTGTTTCTGAATATTTATATATTAACATTTTTATAATGTTGTTCTTTGTTTTAATAATATTGTACTTTGTTTACGACGTTTTCTCCTCACACTTAGTTGTGATACATGGAAATAAAAATTATTATTATTATTATTATTATTATATTCTGACTTGCAATACCTGTACAGTTTTTGTTTGTAGCCCCTTTGAGATGTAATTTGGAGTGCGAGTGTAATGAATAAACATAACGAACTACATACAAATATAAATGAAAAAATACTCAGACAAATGCTGACAGCACCAGCGGTCCCGCGCACATATGGCACGAGTGGTCCCATACCCGTGAAAGTGATTTTTTCTTTTTTACAAAATGTATGAGCGGTCTCGATTCTAGATGGCATGAGCGGTCCCATCTACACTTCGTTTCAGTTTATCGTTCTCAGCAACGGAATCATCAGTTACATATACGTATACCTACTTAATTCTTCATGGTGGGGTACCACCTGGACGGTACTCAATTCTTACAAACTTATTTCATAATGATGGAAAACTGATTATGGTAATGATGTTTTACACTGGAGATGTGCGTTGGGTAGGCCAAGGGCTGGATTGTAAATTTGAATAATAAATATGGGAGGGGTGAGATGTCACTGGCAAAATTTGTTCAGATTTTATCAGTCTAATACCAGCCACCATACATGTGGTTTGACGAAACAATTTAACGAAAGTCATTTTAATTATTCAATAATACCTGTGACGAATTTCTAGTCAGAACTAATAATTTATTAACCCAATACTGAGTATATGATAATAATAATAATACATCAATTTGTACGAGTATTATATAATTATATCTATAACTACCCATGTGGCAAAGCTAGTCAATATTCGGGGAGGTGTTTATGTTACAAGTTCTAGTCATGGCATAACCTTATCAGCAAATTTTCCGAACATTATCGTATTATATAATTTTTTAATAACGGTTAACTATATATTATTTGGTAAAACAAAAACTTTTTCCAATTACTACTCTGCGATTCAAACAAATATTTCGGATTTCAAGCAGTATTTGTATTTTTTCTTAGCACAATTTTATTCAGCACAGAGGTTAGCAACCCCCTTATTCGAATTCCGGCTCACCACTTTGAGGACTTCAGGAACTCCCTACCCTAATATTTAGGGAAGGTATCTCTTAATGTCACGTGAAGGGAAACTCACGAATTCTAAAAGGTTTGAATTGCCATTGGTTTATTTGGTGGCCTTTTTCTGAGCTTTCTCAATGATCTTGGCGTTCGAATTCTGCTGAGGTGTCTATAAGTTTTGGGCCAGCATTATTTGCAACGTTTGGTGCAGCCACGTACGACCCAAACTTTAATTTGTAATCATTGTTGTGGCAAATTGTGAACATCACAATCCTTGTTGTAGCATTTTCACTTCCTCACTCTCTTAGTCATAACTCACAGTGAGAGTGACCTCATTAAGCTGACTTTGAATGAATTTTAATATGGTTGTGGCAAGGGTCTTCCAGCCCAAATTCAGGCGGCTTCTTCCTCACTGACGGGCGTCTACTGGGGTAGACGATGGCTTCTCGTAGTGACTCTTCACTTTCAAAGGTTTGTGTGTGATGGAATATCGGTATAAGAAGGTTGAGTTTGTTCTAAAACTGCATCATTACCTTCTAGACTGATGAACAGAATGTGTAGGAGTACGATTGAAGCGAGTACGAGATACAGCTATTTTTTTGTTGAATGGAAGAGGAAATCCCAATTTTCTACTGATTACCCCTGTTTTTTCAAGTGAATAATTTTAATTTTCCCACAATTTGTTTTCGTGATTGTTTTCCGGTTTTATGGAAGAATAGAATGAAAAGTAGATAGATAGAATGTGAAAACTGAGGTGTTTTCAACTTTTCATAGCGGGGCCCAGGCAGTGGGGTCGCTCGGGCGGATAGAGAGCAGTATGGAGGGTCGACTCAGGGTCCCACTCCCGCAACGAGGGTGTGAAGTGAGACTTGGATGAAGATTAAGGCTAGTTTCGGCTTCAATAACATCCTATACTCTAAGTACAAACTAGCATATGTGAACTAATCCTCTTGTTCTTAGCTATTTCACAAAAATCATCACTGTCAACAAAGTGGTTAGGTCATAAGGAGGACAGCAGAGATTATAGTTGCGAGAATCAGTTAAAACATTGTGATTCGGAAGTCATTTTGAACAATACCTTTAATGAGAACTGCTGGTGTCAAACGTACCTTTCTTTTCCATATGAATATCTTGAAAACCAAGTATATTATGTTCTTTACCACGAATTCATCAAAAACAACCTCTTATGAGCACAAATAATCAAGATCATAATGCCGATTAAAAACTGTCAGAGGTCCTCCAAGCCTTAGCGTCTAAGGCATTCACAAGTTCTACATTGCTCCCTCCCCTCTTATGAGAAATTGATGGTAGGAAATTTAATGTTTTTTACAGAGTGTATGTTGATGACATTTTTATGAGTTACAGGGTTGGAGTGGAGGTTTTAGATGTTTTGTGGAAGGGTTTTTTCAGCACCCTCTAACACTGATATTGCTTTCCAGAAAGTCTGACTTGTATATGCGTAGGAAATGTTCTCTACAATAATTTTGTAATTAGTACATTATTTTTTTATAACAATACTTTATTTTTTAGTTTAAAAAAATCATAGAGTTCAAGATGTAATCATTTGAAAAATGCGACAATTTTGGGATTTTGTGTGTGTCCGACCTCCTACAAAGTTGGCGACTTGAAATTTGGACCTTACATTTATACTAACCTAGATTAACCATTGATGAATACAGCAGTTTTGCACTCTATTGACTGCAGTATACTCTTTGGAATTCTCTACCGGTGTCCAGTTACCTGAGGTTTTTAATCCTTGATACAGTTAATATTTTGGAATAATTTATTTGGATCTTACTATTAAAACACACACCCTAAGTTTCGGAAGGTTATAGTTATTTATAAAAATATTTATAACAGTATGCAGGTATTTATAATATTCTTGAAAATGAAAACATTATATAATATGGTTAGGGATAACATGAAAGATAAAATTGAATCTGATTTGATTGGGGTTCAGCAATTAAAGATGTGCAAAGAAGGCTAGCAAAGCCCATAAGGTATGTTAATGTTTACTCACAGTCAAAACATATATGGACTTGACCTCATTCTAGAGTAGAGCATCTCTTTAGAAACAGATGTGAATTCGAACTTGGCTGGGGTATCCAGAATGTGGACCCGCCGAGCTGGTAAATCGTGTTACGAACCATGGATCACTGCATGGATAAAATTACTTATGACCACCCATTCTTACATGAGTTGATACCTAAAAATGTAGTTATTTATTTAGGCAGCTTGCTATTATGATGTGCATCCCACCATAAGTTAACTTATCACGGCTTTATTGTATAATTTAATTTTTACATTGCTAGGTAAGTGTGGTGATTGATTTAAGAGCTTTATTGATTGTTTGGGCAGTTTTTCCTTTCTAAATTAGCTGTTGTTAAGTGGAAATATTCTTGACATGAATATGTGTTATCTCTGGGGGGGATTCCAAAATTTTTGTCACGACACCGAAAATGTCAGTTTTTTATAGATCTTCATGTAAAGCCAATGGGGCTCCCGAACACGAGAAGTTCGATGTGGAGCACAGCCTGTAAACAAGGACCTTACCGATTTGCTGTTCTCTTTTTGCCTATGATTGCAGCAGTGACAGAAACAAGTTATTTATTTGATTCTTCTTCTTATTATTATTTTGTCAGTTTTTTGTTTGTGTGTATTTCTTTATTATAATAATTCATTATTATTATTCCGACATTATAGTCATGTCTACCACCATGTTCCTAAGGTCCTTCACAACTTGGCGCTCCTAGAGGCGAACCTTTACTTCGAAGCCCCATTGTAGCTAGGGAGATACAAAAAAGTACCTAAGTAAGTATGCAAATGCTGTTGTTTGAACAAAAATTGATATATTGACAGATATTTAAACAAAATTGAAGGGAAATGGCACCAACTACATTGATATTCTTCTGCATTGTCATCATGTTTTTCTTTAAATTTTTTGTAGAGAGAAATGAGGAGTTTTATCCCATCGTCATAGAAATCCACCGACATCTCTTATAGCCTGTGGTCATATCCTGTTGGTAATATGGAATTTTCTACCCAAAAAACTTTCAATTGACCAAACAAATTAAAATAGTAAGGTGCGATATCTGGGTTGTGTGGAGGAAGATGTCGCATCCAATGGAGTCTGAGATGGACATTGTTTTTCAGGCAGGGTGTGGGATGGCACTTCTATGAAACAGAGTGGGGAAATTTTTCTAGAGGTTTTACAAATGCTGGCTTCCCACCTTTCACGAGGAGAAATCGAATGACTGCACTTGCCTTGCATCTGGATAGGTCGGAGATAGAGTTAGCAGTTGCGTTAGACGAAGCGGCCATTTCAAACAGCTGTTCAGGCCAAAAAGCAACGAATTGTGTGCAAAGGTGAGTTCACATCCATCCGGAATCCCGACATTCCAGTAGGGTTTTCACAACTGTCTGAATTCGTTATAATTGCGTCACAAGTTAGTGTTACCATTGTGTTGCCCGAAGCAGACCTATTCCATCCTGCATTTTTTCGGTGGAATTTCTGGATTTGCTTCTTACACAATGATGAGGACAATGATGTTTGAATAATGAACTCATGTCTTACATTTCTATATACTTATATTACTTTTCTTTATGGTACATAAATTATTTATAATATGCCCACGCACAATATTCTGGTAGAAGCGAATGTTATCTGGTTAGGATAGACTGTCGATAAAAGGACCGAAACCTCAGACTTCCCAATCTACAGTCTCATTTCAAAACGACTTCTAACGTAATCGACAATTACTGTCAATTTCATTAAGACAAGTAGGCTTGTTTCTATCCTTCCTATGTGCGTTTGTAAATCTTTCCTAAAATAGGTACCTGTTTATTTACTTGTTTGAAAAGCATAAAATTGTCAACCTATAAGCTGAGACATTTCACAAATAGAAAAGGGTCATTAGGTAGGTAGTTTGTGAGATCTTGAAATCGGTACACCTAGGTATTTTTAACCCAACTTGACTTCACCTGCATAAGACTGTGTTCAATTTGAGTTTTTATTGATTTACTGTTGTAACTTTTTCACACAAACACTAGAGAAACGTATTTCTATAATGGATACAAATTCAATTTAGAACATGGAAAATGTGGATTCACACTTGACCATAGCATAGTACAACAGGAGCTTCTGTCCTGAGCGACAACACAGCTACAGTTTGCCCTAAGAGTGCTTCCTCGGCAAGATCCATCCTAGCCTTCCGACTCGTTCTAGCCAAAAACACACCAAAAGATTGTTGGACTGTCGCATTTTCAGATGGATGTCCACCATAACTGCTCGTTCTACTCAGATTGCAGAAGGCAACTTTGAAAGCAGATGTTCCCTTTTGGCACAATAGCTTTGTATTCTTACTTTTTGCTACTCTTCCTCGTATAAGGTGATTAAAAAAGGGCAATATTTTTGAATTTTCAATTAAAAAGCTTTATTTTCAAGAATGATAAAAAAAAAAAAAAAAAAAAAAAAAAACAATGAAAATGGACTATAGCTGTATGGATTATATCTTCCGATAGATATTAAGTGTAAAAATGATATCAACAGATGACCCCCTGCCTACCTATTTTGCCAGCACCCTCCAACTCTGTCCATGAAGTTTACCATGACCCTTTCATGAACTGCAGGTTCGATGTTACCAATAACTCGAGGAATAAAATCGCACGGTCCCCATAGGAGGGTCATGGTAAACTTCGTGGACAGAGCTCGAGCATGCCAGCAAATTAGGTCGTAGGGTTCTCTAATTGATACTACTTTTCACACATAAAATCGGAGGTTAATAGTGAACTTATTCAAGTGGTTTTTTTACTTGATTTTAGGTAAACCAGTACTCCGTCAGTAGGTGTAGATGTAGATAGAAAAAATCTCAGGATGGGGGTTTTGAGCCCCCAGCACGGAGGCCTGTTGGCTTATTGTACTTTCCTGAGAGTTTTTTGTTTAATCGAAGAGACAACCCCCTGATGAGGGGTGGGAGGCCCTTGATTCGCTCTGAATAGAGCTCATAGGGGTTTGAGCCCCAAAGAGTTCAATTCTGCGATGGGTGAGTACAGGGTAGGAGTAGGCATTAGAATAAATTAAACATAATTGGGAGTAAAATGAAATTTGCAGATTCGTTTAGCGTTTTAAAAACCATTAGTAGTCGTTATCCGGAGAAGTGTAATTATTTGGTCTGTGAGATTATTGAAGCTATAACCATCAGTGATTCTCTTAATATTACGGTTGACTTTGTGTGGATACGGGCCCATTCAGGCATTATATCTAATGATATCTGGTTTATATAGGTAACGATTTGATGTTTCTGAAAGAAGAATTTCATACTTTTGTAAGGTACGAATGTATACTAAAATTGAAAAGTTAATATACCTACATCACAAACAGGAAGATTTAATGAGCAATCCAACCAATACTTGAAACAATCCCTTGATTCAGTCGCTTAAATATTGACCGAAAATGCATAAGAATAATGAGCGGATTAAGATCTAATCACATAATATTCAACATTTTAACGCTCATGGAACTGAGAGAAGATGAGTTGCTAGCGATGATGAAAAAGATGCATTTTATGAATCTCTGTATCATGTGCTGAACTCCATCAGAAAGCAAGGCATCATTATTCTCATGGGAGATCTTAATGCGAAACTGGGTCATGACAATGTGAACCGTGATAATGTAATTTGTCCTTTTGGTGCTAAAGGTGAAATCAATGACAATGGAGAAATATTCTTGGAACTACGCAGTCTCCACCACCGTTGGAGGAACAATGTTTTTCCGCTAGGAACGCTATAAGGTATCTTGGGTTTCACCTGATGGGAGGACCTAATACTAAATTGATCACATGGCTATCGAGAAAACCTGGAGAACCTCACTCTTGGAAATGCGTAATGAGCTGACATGGGTAGTGACTACCACTTAGTTGTTGCAGTTATCCGGCTGAATATACCAGCAGTGGCAAGGAGAGCCCAACCAAGACGGAAAATGTTTGCAGTGCAAAGCCTGTGATTAGGAGGTTCAAAAAAGTTTTAAGTTGAAGCTCAGGAATCGGTTCATTGCACTTAGCAACCTTGAAGACCAGAGTATAGATGACCTATGGCTCTCCATGAAACACGCTATCACCCAAGAACCAAGAAAGTGGACGAGAAGAAAGATTAAAGCCCATGTTAATAATGTCCAAACCCTCACCTCTAAAAGAATTTCTCAGTGATATCACGCAGACAAAGCGAAATCAATAAACCAGAATATCAGACGGGCTGACGGAAAATGATAGAGAACCTTACAGAGAATGCGGAGGATGCTGCCGCAAGAGTGGACATCAAAGAACAGTATCATATCACCAAGCAGCTGTCACTACATGAAACATTTGCAAACCTATCAGAAATCTAGAGGGGAACCGGAACCTATTGACTTCCGAAGAGGAGCAGCTTGCTCGCTGGAAACAATATTTTCACAGCTTCCTGAACGAGGATCGAGCCAAACAGGGGTCCTGAATGATGGAAACCTAGTCCAACCTGTTGATGAGCTTAATATTGAGTGCCCCCTTCCCTCGAATAGAAGAATTCAGTGTTGCTTTTAAAAAAAAACTGATTTTTGAAAATTGAGCTGTTTTATTGTAATTCAGAAAGAGCGCCCTTTTTGATGCACCCTTTGTAACTTAGTTTACTTCTTTGTAGGTACGTTTTCCTCATGTGTTTTACACTAGGTGATGATGTATCCAAGGAAGCTTTTGAAGTTTGCCAACGTAATTGATAGCAAAGGGAATGAAAATGCAAGGTGCCATAAAACATATCCATGTCACAATGTATCACCTTGTAGTGTTGATACTCCTTGAATAGGTACGCGTCATTTTAGATAAAAGTACTCGTATGTCATACCTTGAAATACGTTAGCTTCGTGTTATTTATTATTGTTAAATGCTAAAGCGACATGTTGATTAGTGTACATACCTCTTTTTGAGGGAGTAGGTATCTCATTCCGAAAATTATTCAAATTATCATACTAATATAATTTACCTCCTGATTTGAGCGTTCATGGTTTGAAATTTATTGTTAATCATCAGGTTTAGTCTAATGCAATGAAAGGCTTTATTTACTAGCCTATATGGTCATATTAGGATGAGAGCCAAAGTTGGTAATCAGAATCATTGCAAACTTAAAATTTCAAACTTACTCCACAATTCATTGACATGTCTCTAAGTGAGTCAAATATGAGGAGTATGTTCACAATCTCCTTGCAGTTGAATTACCTACTTAAAATGTATAATAACTAGGAATGATAAGTTTTGACACCTAGTACCTACAGTGTTGTTCATTGTAAATAATAAATTAATTACATACGTTTTCACTATCCTCCAGTTTTCTATTATTTATTCTTTCCGTTTATTTTCACCTATATGATTTTGGGTTTAAAAAAATTGATGTGGGCAGAGGGAGGGGTGTTACAGAAGAAAGTGTATTCCTATCTTCCTCATGAAACAATTAAAAAGCTTAAACCATAGAAGGTGCCACACTTCATTTCTACTGGCAATATTTTCCAAGAGAGTGATGAAGCCTTGTCACAGACGCAATGTTTCTTCCACATTTGCTGTTCACTGCCATGCAGCCATCTAGGTACAAACGAGTCTGTGATGATGGATCGGTGCCTTAGTGAACTGTTCAGTGTCATCTACCAAGAATCATGAGAACAAGACCCTTCCACAGGCAAAAGTTTTGCACTGCCTGCCACGGTGCGCACTAGTGGATATGTCCAACTCTTCCACCCTTGTCTCATTATCCAACTGTCTTTTCTGTCTTATTCCATTACTCAGTGATATGATATGGATTTACTAAACCTAACTGTAAGGAGAAAGGAAATGGGATTTCATGGCACCTGTGAGCTTTTTTCTATGCAAGTTTTTGTTTAGAGTGATTTTTTTGGGTTGGAAATCGGAAGGTACATTTTTCTTAGGTAGGTACCTACTTCAACACATCCAGCTTCCCTTTGAAGCCATGACGAAGAAGTATTCACAACAAAATTGAAGAATTTCATTTCTACAAAACAAACAATGCAGTATTTAGGGTGCTTCGGAAAAATCGTATTCGAATATCTTTAAGTTTCCTGTACACTCAAGACCCCACTCCACCGCCTATAAAAAGAAGAATGGTTGAAAAAAGAGTTGAAGTAGGCGCATGCATACATTTGCAGTAGAGTAGTAACCTAATTTCTTCAAATCTAGAATTATATTTGGGGCTATTCGATTAACATCAGTGATGAAAATGAATTGATTCACATAATGAACCAATTTGATCGATTAATCTACCTTATTTATTACTTTTTGTACAGTTTAAAAAAGTTCCTCTCATGCAGCATGGTCGCATTAACAAATTTAATCGTCCTGATTCATGACTTTCAATTTGAATGACAGGGAAAAAAACTTCTCCGAAAATATTTGTTTTCAACTTGAAAAAAAATGGTCAAATATGACATTTAAAAAATAGACAGCCCTCGACAATGTGAAAACCCATGTAGTGGCCTAAATTAAAATGCCAAAAATTGTGTAAAAATCGTTTGAGACTGATAAATCTCAACAAAACCTACAAAGAAAAAAAGGCCCTTCGGGCCTCGCCAGGGGTTCTGCCCCTTAACCCCGCTGGGGGTGCCCCCCAACACCCCCGAATGTTATTACTTAGAGCCAGTGGCTAAAAGTCAAGAAACATGGAACATGCCTGGCAGAAGTGACCAAGTAACAAAAACCATATTTTTCGAAAATAGAAGGAAGTACCTAGGTAAGTAATTTTCTGTTATGGTGCGCGTCTGCAATTACTATAAACAGCCTGTAGTTTAGAATGACCCACCTATACCTAAGAATTCCTGCTTTTTGAGGTACCTACCTACCCATGATATTTTAAGGTAGGTATTCATGTATTCGGTGAGGGTTTTTTTTCCACATGACAATTTAGGTACCTACCTATTTAGTTGAAGGCTTATCATTTTCAATAATTAACCTTTGCTATCAACAATGAAAAAAATTAATTCTTCGTTTACATTCACCCTTCTGGTTTACGTTTCAAGATAGGTACATACGTTGATTCACATATGCGACTAAAATAAATAATAATGAAAAAAATTCAAATACATCCCTCCACCCTCTAAAGCGTTTTTCGAAACGCTTGGACGAGAAATTCGGCTCAAAAATCATCCATTATCCAGGTATGTGCCTGTTAACATTCATCTTGGTTGAAACTCTCCAAGGCAGTAGATTGTCCTTGAAACCTGTAAAATTGAGTGTGGGGCAAAGGTGATTTATACAGATATTTCGGCATAAGAGGAGATGAAAGGACGAATCGCCAACACCAAATGGAGACACATCTCCCGGAAATAAATCCAATGTGAAACAAAGTGGAAGTAGAAGGAGATCACCACCACCTTGCAACAGAAATTTTGATAAGTTATCAATGTTATCACCAACACCTTTTCTTAACTAGACTCAGTCGTGAGCACATCGCGCCGGTTCAAATTTTAGTCAAAATCTAGGAACGTAGATTTTGTTTCAACATTTTTTGATCTTCCAAAATAATTAGATATTCGGAGGAAATGACAGTGATGAAGTTGATTTCCATCAGAGGCCAAGCTCTCAGGGTTCTTGGACCGAACCAATCTATCAAGGTAAGATCCTTTCTTCTCTCGTCTCTTTGGTACTTATTTATTGGGTTTTCCATATATTATTCTGACAATCTAGTTTTCCATAATTATATGATTTTGTCAGCTATCCTGTGCGCTTTCTACGTCGGCCACGAAGCGCAGTGCTCACATAGACTTGAAACGCATCAGAAATATTGGAATATCCGCTCACATCGATTCGGGGAAAACCACATTGACTGAGAGAATTCTTTTTTACACTGGCAAAATTTCCGAAATGCACGAGGTAAGACAATATGACGTTTAGGTTAGTCATTTTCTAGTTTACCTCCAGAATAGTTAATAAGTACATTATTTATAAGTACAGCAGAATGGTGGGGCGGAGAATGGGTGCTATAGGCTGCTGTAAATCGACGGAGGGCGAAGTTGCTGGAGAAAATTGAACTACTTACCTTCTTATCATTTAAAAATTATGCGTACCATATTTTTCTTAATTTTTCCCTTCGCAGGTGTCTGTATTTTCCTCCGTTACACAGGCCATCAAACTTTTCGTTTATCAGCAAAGTAGATCGTGTGATGGATTGGAATAGTTCCTCCTCGATTCTTGAAAACGCTGCAGCTGGGGATATGCCTGAGATTTATTCAACCTTCAGGATATTCCTCTGAGTGTATCAGGTTAATCGCCTCTCGCCTTTGAAGGAGGAGCCACTCTGTTTCCATCACCTCTCGTTGTTACATGATTGCAGAGCTCAGTTCCTCCACCCCCCCAACTCACTCTCTCTCTCTCTCTCTCTGACTGTCCCCCCCCCCCCCTTCATAAGCATAATGGACAATATACCCAAAACTTTGAACCTATACATTTTAAACACATACCCTTGCCATATACCTATTTGAAGCCCCCCTTCCACTCTGCCACCTGTGCTTTTTGAAAGCTCTGGCAGGGTGATGGATAGGAGTAGTTCCTCCTTCTCGATTCTTGAAAACGCTGCACCTGGGGATATGCCTGTGATTTATTCAACCTTCAGGATATCCTCTGGTGTTGCAGGTTAATCGCCTCTCCCCTTTGAAGGTGGAAACACTCTCTTTCCACCACCTCTCGTTGTTACAAGCGTGACGGATATATATATATATATATATATATACATTTATATATATACATATATATATTAGAGATGAGTCGATACCAAAATTTATCGATTACCGATACCTAAAAAATCGATTCCCGATTCTCGATACCGATACCATCGGCGCATAATACCTAACTTACCTGTAGGTGAAAAACAAAAATTCTTCCTTAACCGTCGTAGATGAAGTTATTAGTCTAATTAGCTTATATATTTTCCATCTCTATTTATTTTCATTAGGAGTTCTTGTTCCAATGAAGCTTTAATGCTTTAGTTACTTATTAAAATTAAATAAATTTTAAAGATTAATTTTTATTACAAATTCTAAACTTCAGATTTATATTTTCATTCAAGGCTTTAGTTAATTTGATTTGTGCAAATATTTTTTTATTATCTATCAAGTATTAATTAATAGGCAACTTTTATTGCCTAGGATTCATTTCTTTCTGAATAAAACAAGTTAAGCAGACTGACTTGGTTTTTTTAGTTTTTCGTCGGTAACTGTAAGGTATTTCCAAATAAGACTGGCTCTAGGCTTTTATACTTGGAAAACATAGCTTTGTCTAATGCTTCTGTTGTCACAAACAAAATAACACAAGCCTACTTGTAAACAAAGTTATAATTGTAAGTTGTGTTTTGGACAATTCATGTTTCGCAACTGCTAACTTCACACAACGGTTGCACGGTACAACCATCTTCGTTGTTAGATGGTTGCAATAGTACCGTAGTGTAATAAAACGCCCATCACTGGACGGTATCGGTATCGGCTTTAGGCCATCGATTCTCGATACCGATACCAATGCCTAAGAATCGGTGGTATCGAGAATCAGTATCGGGAATCGATATATATATATATATATATACATATATATATAGTTCTTACTTCATCACCTTTTAAATGAAAAAATAGGACCTTTCCTGTTATCTTACTGTCAGTACCTCCTGCACTATCTCCAGATAGTATACCACAGCCAATGGTCGATGTGAGAAAATGAGTGCAAAGCATGAATATAACTAGCACCATGTATTGAAACATTTGAATGAAGCCCAAAACGAGGAACAATAGCCAAAATTAAGAGTAGGTACCGAAATCAAATATTACAAATTAACTTGAATTGAAAGAGCTGCAAGGCATGTTTTTCTCCTTTGTAGAGTATGCATTGGTGGCATATATTGGTGGACACGGGAGGATCCATTCTTCTGTTAAGAAGAGGAATGTGCCTTTCTTTGATTTAACTATATCGTAAAAAGCAGAAATTCATTTGAAAAAGAAGACACAGAGCATACGCACTAGTGAAAACGACTGAGGAGTGACAGAAGGCCACTAATTTTTCCAGTTTCATTGGTTATTGTTCAAACAACCACTAGATAACAAGGATAACGATGCTTTCGATTACGTTGGTTGTCATATACAATCTGGAAGCAGCGCTGGAGGTGCTGGCGATCGGATAACAGGAAAGGACCAAAAAGTATGTAAACTGCTACTTCTTTAGGATTTTTGTTCAATACCTTCAACCTACCTTCAATACCGTATTCCTAACACAACCAAAAGTGTACCTACTTCATGACTATATTTTAAATTCAAAGTTATTCATGCTGTTTTCTCATGAGGGAAGTAGAAAAAATTTAAATTAAACAGTTGATACACAAATAATTTATTTCTTACAAAATTTTAGAACAATCTATTGAACTGAAACAATCTATTGAATTGAGACAATCACAATCTATTGAACTGAGACAATCACTCATATTATGTACCCAATCGTTAATATTTAAAACTCAGTACTGTTGGGGGCGAACCCCGTCTCTTTCCCTCCAATGCTGATGATGAGACTTTCCTACGCAGCCCAACTGCTCCGAGTTGATTCGGGGACTGCCAATAAATTCAGTCGACTCGAAAAATCAAGACACCGGGTTTTGGTTTGTTATGTTTACGTTTCAATGGTTTATATTTTCTCCATTAACCTTCGATAAATACTGAAAATGTAACCTACCGTGAAACTAAGTAAGTTCGAGTGCCCTAACAAATAGAATATGCTAAATTGCCAGCTTTTGGCCAAAATCATATTTTTTGATACCTCTCTATCAGGTAGTCGTGATTTTCTCATTTGGAAACAAACATTTTCTATCGTGGTAAGTTGTTTCTTCGGAGTGTAACTTCAAAGTAACACAAATCTTCCTTCAGGTGAAAGGTAAAGACTTGGTCGGTGCCACTATGGATTCAATGGAGCTGGAGCGACAAAGGGGCATCACCATTCAATCAGCGGCTACTTATACCATATGGAAAGACCACAACATCAACATCATTGACACCCCAGGTGAGCTAACTGTTACAGCAGTGTGTATATTCCCAAAAAAATTACTTTCTGAACTGCTCATGTTCTCACCTTAACTGGAAAGTCATTTAATCTGCCTGAACTGTCTTGGACCAACCTGAACATAAATTAAGTATTTCATGCATTTCAGGAAAAACTACCCATACCTTTACACGAAAAAAAAGAAGAAAATTCATGCCCATGAAAGTGTAAAAAAGCTTTCGATACGGTTTTGGTTTATTATTTCCAATAATAAGCCTATGTGATCGTGTAGCAAAAAATTTGTATACCCCCCCCCCCCCCCTCAAACTTTGTCACTTTACGTTTCAAGGTACGTAGAATCCAAAATTGAAATGTCTGTCCGCCGTTCGCAGTCCGCCGTCTGGGCCATAAAAGGCCTAACAATTGACTTAAAAAACCCGTTCTTTCGCACATAGACTCCATTTGGGGTCTAGTTGGTCCTAACGTTTAACCATCCCGATCGCTTTACTCGCATAGATGCTATGGGCCAAAAACGGGCAAAAAAGTGTCTTTTTCGACGCGCGCACGCCTGGCACACTTGGCAGGGAGTCACGGTGGGTGGAGAGATTTTTTATTTGTTTCCTGCTTATACGAAGTTTGTTCCGAAGTTCTACTCATCGAAGGTAAAATTCGAAAACCTTGAATCAAATAAAATTATTTCTCAGTGTAAGAGATGCCAATCCTGGGCACACACCAAAAACTACTGCGCGGAAATGGAGAGATTTGCTAAATGTGCCGTTTTCCATATCACAGAAAAGTGCACTAAACCTCGTGACAATCCAGAAAAGTGTGCAAATTGCGGTGAATCGCATACAACTAATTACCGCGAAAGTCCAGTGGCTGTTGAAACTGCCGAGATTTAAAAAAAAGAAAAAAAAAAAAGATCTTCAAGGCTTCAAGACTGGTTTTCTAAATATCGATGAACGAAATATTGAATATAACACGACTAAAAAAGTTTTCGTCCGGAAAATTCCACTACATGAGAAAAACCAACATTTCACTCATCAGCCTTCTTCATACGCTCAAGCGGCAAGTAGCGCCGTCATCCACCCAACCCATGCAACCAGATAAAAGCATACAGTCGTTATTTCAAAACATACCTACTTGCAAACCAAAGCCGAATGGAAAATACCCTTTCCAACGTCAATCAAAGATTAATTGCCCTTGAAAAAGTTAGCAGCTAATCAAAAGAAATCATAATGATGCGCAACCTACAAATTTTGTGCTGAAATGTCAATGGACCTCAGTCCCGAAAAATGTAATTGGAGGTGGTCCTTAATCTAAACAAAATAGACTTCTGTCTAATTTCTGACTCGCTTTACCAAGGAGTCGTACCTTTAAAATCACGCTCTCCATCCCAGCAATAGCGCAAGAGGAGGTAGTGCTGTACTCATCAAAGAAAATAATACCCTTATAAAACATTACGAATTTGACAAAATAGAGGAAGAACTGCTTCAAATTTGTGCATCACCATTAGTACCAAATCCTTTGTAGCTGCTCTTCATTCTGCAAAGGCATATTATAAAAGAAGAAGAATTTGCTGAATGGTTTGGCCTACAAGGCAATTGCTTTATAATCGGCGGAGACAAATACGTTTTGGGGTTCACGACTTTGTACACCTCGTGGTACAAAGCTCCTCAAATATGTACAATCAAACCACTGTACACTTCTCAATCGCTGTTGTCAACTGGAAAACCAACATACTGGCAAGCAGATATTAAGAAGAAGCCTGATTTAATCGATTTATTTATCATGAAAACTATGTCAGCGAATTATGCGAATGTTGAGGAGCTTGTTTGTCATGTTGTTTTGACCTCACCTCAGATCATTCGCCAATAATTCTTACGCTAAGCGAAATAATTATTCTAAAACCACCTAATCCAAATCAAAGACATTGTAATACTATACTATACTAGACCAACTTGTAGCGCTAGTATGGCATTGCAAATTGAACGGTCTGTAGTCGGCCATATTGGGGTCAACTTCGTTTATTTATGTGCCATGAAGATTGTATTATTATAGTGCGTCTACTCATGAAATTTCTTTGATAATGCACATTGGTTCCTAAGACACGCAGCTCCCACAGTTTGTGTCTCTGTTGAAAATATTTCATGAAAGTCATTTACGAACTGTGTTGTCATCTTAATAATAGACTTTTTAAATTATTTTAGACTAGTTTTCATCAAGATAATACAAAATGCGTTTTCTACGAACACTTAATCACAACTCTATACATAGTCGCATAAACTAGCTAGCCTTACAATTCAAAAAGGGCGCGTGAAGTTGACCCCAATATATCCGCCAATGCTCTGTTCAATTTGCATTGGGTGACGACTGATCCACATACAGTTGTAGGGCCTTGAATCCAAATAAATTTTGTTTGTAATAAATCAGTCTGAATAGTGTTAAATAAATATAAAAATCTTTTGTTCTTATAGAAAATTTAATGCTGAATCCAAAAATGAAGGAGATATTTGAATAAGACATCCATATGTTGAAAAACATTGATTTTACATGGTGGAGTCGGAATAAAAAGACAAAAATCATAACTTTGGAACAGATTGAGACAGGGCACATTCTTGCGGGGGTTTTCTACATTTTTATGTAGTTTATCTCAAAATGTTTGAAACTCATCACCTTCCAATCTGTATATAGGTACATTTTTTCCTGGCGATTGTATACCCTATGTAGTCTGTTTCGGTAAATAGAAAATTTTAATTGTAAAGCATCGAGAACTGAGATTCTTTCGTAGGAACAGTCGAGGTGCCAAGCACACACAGGAACTAGAGGAGTTTCGTCGCATTTTTCCCATTTGTTATGTTATAATTAACTAGCTGACCCGGTGCGCTTTGCTGAATTCAATAAAAATAGAATTGTAATGAAAAGTCAAATCAATCTGTAACGTGAAATTTTTGTTTGTATTAATTAATTTATTTATTTATCACAATATATCGAGGTAAACTAAATTTTTTGGTTTTCCGTCCCGTGCATCATAAATAAATAAATTTTGTGGTAATCCGACCCTTGAAGAGGCAACGTATAATTAATTGGCCGTGTGAAAAACGTGGTTCTTCTAAGTTGATGCCACAGACTTGAGCGTCAGTCCTTGCGATTTGTTGATGCTCATTGCGTTAGTTCGGACGTAGTACTTTACTAACGTTGTTTTTGATATCATTTTGTTTATTTGTAAATGTTCTTCCGCACTTTGCGATCTGCGTTGAATTAACTGATCTCCACTTCAACGTGAACGTCGACCGATATTGGTAGCATCTTTCCACCACAATTGGCACATACTTAGAAGAGAGATAAGAGAGATCTTGGAAAATACCTCTGAAAATCGAAATTCACCGGAGAAATAAGATTTATTGGACCGAAAGTGACTCAGTACAGTGAAACTGCGAGAACACATCGACGGATTTCCCTGGAATTAGGAATGGCAAAAAGGTGTCAATTCTGAATACGTTTAGATCCCCCCCCCCCCCCTATATATTGGGGAAGCAATTCAAAATTCCGAGAATCGGAGAATTTTGAAGACAAATTAATAGGTAAGTGGAAATTTGCATTGGAGATGGGTGACAACAATAATTTATGCCACGAAATAAACTCAACATGAAAGATATAGGTACAGTAAAACTTCGTTAAGACGCTCCCGTTAAGACACTCTCGCATAATACGCTCTTTTTCGTCGTCCCTTGAATTTTCCTATGCTAATACAGTCAAATAGTACCCGGTATAAGACGCTCTTTTTTCTCCGAAATTTCCCCGATTACGCGACAGTGGACGACGCCCTTGTAACTTGTAACTAGCAGCAACGAACGCACTAGGTATTGATGTCATGATCGCAGACGCCACCACCGTGGGGAGTGAGAGAGAAGAAATGACTCTGAAGAAGAGGACGATCATTCCTCAACACCTACAGTTTCTGCTGGCTTGCAAAACGTGGGCGAGCTCAAAAAAGTTATTTCCACCCTGGAAAATGCTGAGGACATGCTAACTTACATTAACAGAATTTACAACTTCCTCTCAACACACGTTACCAAGGACCTCAAACAAAGTACCCTTGACAGGTACTCTCTGCTCAGTGAGTAATCAGTGTACATACATACAATTATTCATGTGAGTATTTATCACATTCCTGTACAGGTATCAGCATTTTTATAATTTTTTTAATAATTTTCTTTTTTCGAGCATTTTGAGATTTTTTTACTTTCCCGGGTAAGACGCTTCCCCGCCTATGACGCTATTTTGCGCCTATTCCTTGAAGAGCGTCTTAACGAAGCTTTACTGTAGTTAGTAATTATAAAGAAACTATACGATTTAATTTGTTAAGTACCTACATTTTTGTTTTCATTAGTCAGGAGTTTCTGACAAGTAAATAATGTACTGACTCGTTTCAAAATTCAAAGGATTGATTCTTGAAAAAATCTAGACTTTTATGAAAAATCGATGCGATTTTCTCATTCTACAATGACTTATTTCAAAATTCAAAAAAGTATCGATACATTTAGAAAAAATCTATACGATTTTTTCAATTCTTTCCAAAAAGATCGAAACGATTTAAATCGATTTTTTGAAGAATCTGACATCTCTACCTGGAATACACTCTACGGTAAACTGTTGAATGGCTCTCAGCCGGAAAAACCCTACTTCATGTAGCCCCGATCCCTTCTCGGTGCCGTCCACAACAGACCACATTTGCACAAAATGCATATCTCTTGAACGGCTGGACCGATTTCGTACAAACTTCTTTATAACCATCTACAATGCACCCCACACTCTCACACAATTTGGTGTATAACACTACACTGGTTTTCAAGTAGTGAGTCCTCAAACAGATTTGGCAGTAATTTATATTTAAATATATATGTATTTATAAATTACGTTATAATTAGCTGTTACCTTGCAGAGAAAGTTGAGCAGAAAATAGATTTTTCTTTTTCTTTTCTTGGAAAACTTGTGAACATTGTGCTTGTTCTATGAACCTTGTTTAGGACACGTGGACTTCACAGTAGAAGTGGAGAGAGCCTTGAGAGTCCTGGATGGAGCTGTCCTTGTACTGTGCTCTGTTGGTGGCGTTCAGAGTCAGACACTAACTGTGAACCGCCAGATGAAGAGGTACAACGTTCCGTGCCTTGCTTTCATCAACAAATTGGATCGAATGGGAGCCAATCCTGACAGAGTCATCAATCAGCTCAGGTGATGGATATGCGCTTGATTTTCCATTGTTCTGACAGTAAATTATAAGGGAATATATCCCTTCTGATTCCTGCAGAGACTGTAAAATGAATTGCCCAACTGACTCCCGAAGACTACTATCTGACTACTTGTGAGATTTAAACCCACAAAATTTCACACATTTTCCATTTCTCTTGTGAGCTATTAGCTTTAACCAGGGGACTCGGCAAGGAGGTTGTTCACGTTTTCCCATAATTTCAGTAGCAAAGAGTACACTTTATGTAAACATAAATGGAGTTTTGGAGACATGGTCCAAATTGAAATGCTTTCACCTTTAGATCAGTATCGTTGGCTACAACCAATAACAACGCAGGCAGGCATGATTATTTAGTTGAATTGGAACTTTATATTACTAAAATATTACTCTCGCAAAACAAAACTTAAGAAAAAATGTCATTATAACCACATTAGGTTGATGGCAAACTTCTTGTGTAAAATAAGTTGGTTATTATGTCATGGCAGACCTTGGTGGAACCACAAGCCTACTCCAGGTGTGATATCACGAGAGCTATTGATGGTTATTTTAGAAAGTAATTTCACTAATAGAAAGAAGAATCGGCTATTTCGACAATTGCCGGGTTTTCCTAATACCGGGTCAGCGTTCTTTCCATTCATTTAAACAGATGGGCGTTAGTTTTAATGTGGCCCGCGTTAGAATACAGCGTTCGGAAGGCGGCGTTGGTTTAGGTATCGCTGCTTTAGTGTGCTACTCACCTCTTAATGCTCAATATAGTCCTGTCACTCAGATACATGGTTATGTAAATATGTTGTTGACATTAGCGTAACACGTGGATCAGTAACAGCCGTTGAACTACAACTTACGATTGCAGCACCTAAACTTGACACTACTGCAATATGTAGCATTCTGAGAACTTAGAAGCATCAATAACATTTTCACTACATGGCCTCAAAAACGTATCAGTAAAAAAATATCCATTTGTAATTAGGTTGTGCTCTCCAAAAGGGTAAAGAAATGACTAACAGTGATTAGTATCGCAAGTACACCTGAATAAACATGAGCGTTTCCATTCACGTTTATCATTCTTTACACAAGTTGTGACCCGAACGCACCGCTTTTCTAGGTACCTTGAACCCTCGAGTGGCGCAAACCCGTCGTCTCCAAAAAATCGATCGGTTTTTTTAAAGTTTTTGAGGCACTAATGCTCGAGAATTTGTGAAACGTCAGTCCTGTTGTTTCGGAGAAAAACGTCAGAAGACGTCTGGCAGATGAACAATTTTCCGTTGTTCAAGTTTGTAACCAAAGTCTCTTGAATCACAGAATACTAAAGTAATGGCAGAGGAGGGGTGAGGGGCTAAAGGTTTTTCTTGGTATATTCCGAAGGTTCATTATTGAAATGGATAAAGCAAAAATAGGAATATATAGTTGATTTTTCCGTATTTGTATTCAACTTTTCTCTAAACGACTTAAACGAAGGCGTTAGAATTTGAGAAGTCAAAATTCTTCAGGTTTCAAAATATTGAGTTGATACCTACTCATTTTCACGATCCACGACCTAACGACACCAATTTCTTTTATTGCAGAACGAAGTTGGGACACAATGCTGCTGCACTCCACCTTCCAATGGGACTGGAAAGTAACATGAAAGGCATAGTAGATGTGGTTGAGAGGAAAGCGTTGTATTTTGAAGGAGGTTTCGGGTAAGATAACTAACAATGTACACATTGCACAGGTGGTTTATTATTCGATGTTGTTGTCCTCCATCTTGATCCCAAACAATGTTATTCACAGGGAGCAAGTTAGAGAAGACGAAATTCCTAAAGATATGAGAACCATGGCTGAAGATCGCCGGCAAGAGCTGATTGAGCATGTATCCAATGTTGATGAAATTCTTGGAGAAATGTTTTTGGGTTGGTACTTCAATTAATTGTGTAACACACTTGATTCAAACGAGTTTATGATGGGTTTGTATTCAAAACAATTTTTATGATAAGCTGAGGGTTGTCCATGCATTTGTAATTGACTGTTTTCCCCCTCCAGAATTTTTTTTAGGCTCCATTCTCTTTATTGATCCCCTCGAAATTCACGTTTCAACAGCCTCAAGTTCATTGTCCGATACTATGACGTCCAAAGTGTGGAAAAGGTGGATATCAATTGAGAAAGACTTGAAACCATTCTTGAAGGAAGAAGAGACGGTAAAAACTAGCGGAGACAAATGGTAGCACTAGGGTTCTGGAACTAATGTACCGTTGCCTAAGCATTGAACCTCTGTTGTTCCTTGGTTAAGATGATTACCTCTTGGGTTGAGCCCGGTTATAATATATATGTACAATTTGACTTGGAGTAACACGAGGACACATGGGTCGTCCTTAGCATGGCCATAGTTCAGCAAGGTACTCAATATCCCTAAAGGAGACGGGTGTGTAACTATATGTTTGGTCTCAGGGTGAGTAGGAAAAGTTCGTTTTATCTGAGGGATAGATATGATAAGTTCAGCGAATAGTCTTCACTATAACCAAAGCAGACCAAACGTATTCGCACCACTGATTATATTCCCTGCAAACATTCCCTCTGGATCTTCTAGGCAATTGCCCAACTACTCTACGGGGAGTTCAGCAGTTCTTATGGCAATTATTACCAGAAATTGCTCTTTTCTTCTTTCTACTGTCTTTGTGTAATCATAGGTTGGACAAAAGTTCTGCCATCATTCTTCTTTTGCGACTTTCATATGCAATGACTGGGGTGTCATCAAACATATCCTTTGTGTTTGGAAGACTCTGAAAGGAAATTTTCCTTGAAGCACGAAGGAAGTTGGTTCACAGTATGAATTTCATAGAAGAAATTAGAACTGGATGCACCAGTAGAACCGTGTTTCGCCAATAGAGCACTGTCATTCCCAGCCTGTGTATGAGTCCAATTTGTTTTCTGGTTGGGTGAGGGGATATAGAGTAGATTCTTCTGCCCAATCATTGACAAAGGGTCTGGTTGAGGCTGTTTGATAGCAGGTGGAACAATGAGAGCAAGCGTTGCCTCCAAGAGCAGAGGTTTTTGTAGGTGTTCTAGGGGGTGATGATGAGGCATGGATGCGAGCGGTGAAGAACAGTCATGTTGACTCATGCATGCCTACTTTTGCTTGGTGGGCAGCTTCCACTCTCTCCTAGGTAACGGATTTGTGGCGCTAGAGTTATCACACCTCATTGTGTAAGGTTCAGTTTAGAGTTTAGTAGGCCGTTTTGGAATCAAAGGAATTGTTCATTATTTTGTCCAGTTGAACTTGACTTCTTTACTACTTTGCTAGTCTAAAAACAATTCCAGAACAAAAAGTCAATTAGCTGTGTAATCTTCATTATATTTAGGATATGTACTTACCTCATGCTAGGAATGCCTTTATTTTCAAGTGAAAGTTATTCCAGCATGTATTTTTTCAGAGGAAAAGATCCCAACCACCAGTGACATTAAAGCGGCAATAAGAAGAACCTGTCTGAAACGAACTTTCACGCCTATCCTCCTTGGAACAGCACTCAAGAACAAAGGAGTTCAGCCTCTTCTTGATGCAGTCTTGGATTACTTACCTTGCCCCAGTGACGTGGAAAATTTTGCTCTGAACAACAACCAACTTGACGAGTTAGAATCAGTATTCACACTATCTCACTTTTCCATCACCTGGAAACATTATGGTTTTCTCAATGCCTCTTCTTTCTATTCCCAGGGAAGGTGAACCTAAAAAAATATTGTTGAATCCAGCCCGTGACAGTAGTAATCCGTTCGTATCTTTAGCCTTCAAATTGGAAGCCGGAAGGTTTGGCCAGCTTACGTACTTGAGATGTTACCAAGGGATGCTGAAAAAGGGAGACACGATTTTCAACGTTAGAACAAACAAAAAAGTAAGTATACAAAACTCATCACCGAATGAACAAGGAAGGTAATCTCTATCATAGGTTAGGAAATATTCTTTAAGAGTTTTAATCCTACTGAGGCAGTTCGAGTTTAAACTCCCAGAATCTTTCCAGTAACACTTGCTGATATCCAATAGCTGTGATATCTATGGCTTCGTTGAAATAAACAATGTTTATTATTTAGAATATATTTATTATTTAGCATTTAGAATGAATCATAATTGTTTGAAAACTACTATAACACCTACATAGGTACGTACTTAAGGGCCCATTTTAGCTAGCTCCCGAAAACGTCAAAACACTGTTACAGTTGGGCGGAAATGTAAGAAACCTCTCAACCCGAAATGTGTGCTCACCACATTCTATTTCGGTGCGGCACAATGATCCTACAGGTCTGCCGTGAGAACGAGTGAACTCCCGGATTAGGTTTTAGCTGAGAGTCACTCGCAACTTATTGCCAAACGTAGTGAAGCTGTATTTAGAATTTATTGAAATACGAGTAGGTATGCAAGAAAAACATTTGTTTGTACAAACTTCAGGGGTCGATTGTAGAGCGTATTACTGAACGAAAGTTCCTCTTAAACAGGAGGAACATTTTAGTTTATTATTTTCAATAATGAACCTTTGTAATTGACCAAGAAACAAATTCTGTTCAAAACCGTGCCTCTATTTTTGCGAACGAAATTTCTCTCAGCTCCTGCACTAGCAGTGAGGCTGCATTTAGAACTGAAGGATATAGGTTGGTATGCAAGGCTAACGACTAACGAGTTTTATAAAAAACCCTCGTTTTTAGAGTCATTTATGTTTTTCGCTCTCTGAATATATAATGGAATTAATTAATACAAAGGTTATTGCAGTTTTTATTATCATAATAAATGAGTTAATACATTTGAAAAATAAAGAAATAAATTCATTATTAATTTAAAGTAAATATTTACATTAGAATACATAACATGCTCAATGTATAAATATATTCATTGAGCAACTAAATCATTTTGGTTTATTATTTTCAGTAATAAACCTTTGTAATCGACTAGCCACAACAATTTTTAATACCCCGTTACGAGATGCATTGAATCCAAAAATCGAAAGAAAAAAAACTGCTGCTAATTATTACACAGAGGTATATTATTTCTGCATTAGATAGCCCTTCAACACTGAACTTTTTGTTTACTATACATTATTTAAATGTAACTGCACAGACGTAGGCGCTTGCCGAGAAGAAATTAATTAATCGTAGTTTATAACGTGATTTTTAAAACGCTAGTTTTGATTTACTCCCATGTTGATAAACATTTTTCCTGTTAAGTTCTCCATCCCTATTTTTAGCGATTTTCGTGGAAAATGAAGCTAATGCAATGGCTCGGAAATTTTTAAAATCAAAATGTGCGTTGAAATCCATTTTGAGGCATTCTGACGCGATATATATATATATATAGGCATTCTGACGCGATATATATATATATATATATATATATATATATATATATAATCTGAACCAATTTTAAAGACAAATCTAAAAAGGAAAGAAAACTGTTGGTTTTTTTATGTTGGCCCCACTGTTTCTGTGATGGAGAGCAACATAGCTCCCCTAGGAATCATGCCATCGTGTTATACATATATTTATGTGTGTAAAATTAAACTGAAAGGGTTTTGTGTGATTGTTCTCCAGGTAAGGATACCTCGGCTTGTTCGACTTCATGCTGATCAAATGGAAGATGTGGACGAAGTTTTAGCTGGAGATATTTTTGCTGTATTTGGCGTAGATTGTGCCAGTGGAGACTCGTTTGTTATGGACCCAAAGCTCAATATCACCATGGTAAGAACCTTCGCACCCGTATGAGAGAATGCCTAAGGACTGTTAGAGATAAACACACATAGGGATGAGGTATCTTATTGGCAATAAGGAAAATGTATCTCACTACATTTGATATCCATTCCTTGATTGTTTCTGTAGGGTGCATGAATTAGGAATTATTAGAAAAACTTTAAAATGTGCAATTTTAGCTATTTTTGTGATGCCGTCATTTTGTATCCCAGCTGTTATGACAGAGCAGACAAATATCTTCTCACTCAGAATAGTATCAATTTTCAAGATATAACCCCAAAAATTCTCTACCGATCAGTGATCTTTTTTCGGTCTCCCATGCTATAGATTCATGACTTTGTTAGTGAACAGCTGTACGAACTCAGTCCATTTTGTCAACGATTAAGGCCTTGTCAAACAGAACATGGGCAGCTTTTGCATTACCAGCGTCAAACAAAAGGCGGGCTACTGTGGCGGGCCAGTTGAGTCCCCAAACTGAGTGGGGAAAGGGATGAAATCAATGAAAAGTTTATTGGTGTTTGCAGCAGTGCAATTTTTTGTAAGTACTTCCTTCATCCTTTGCAACATTTCTTTATTTGGACATTTTAAACTATTTGAAAACTTGAATAAAAGCCTGTCAGTAATTTTTATTAAACTTTAGTAAAATATAAAACCTAACTATGGATAGAGGCTTTTTTCATTAAGTTTTTCGTCCTCCTAACTATACTCGCTTCAGTAAAGCCCTCTGGAACAGATGGTGCCTCTATAGACGACTACAAATCACAATGGGAGGAACATTACTATACCATACCCATTTCCTTTTTAATCTTGCTACTCTGCTGACTAATAGAAAAAGAAGCAATTCATTTTGCTGGACATGATGATCGTTCAGGTATTCACACTGGTTCGCTGTCAGTTTCGCATTTTGTTCAACACCTCTGGTCCACAGCGTTCTATTTGGCTGGGCCTTTATTGTTATCATTCTCAATTTCTGGTATTTACATTCTGAGTCATTGTTTGAATCATTCTGTATTCTAGGAATCAATTCACGTTCCTGACACTGTTGTATCGATGGCCATTGCACCTAAGAATTCCAAAGATCGGGATCAATTCAGCAAAGGTATCGCAAGGTTCACAAAAGAAGACCCGACGTTTCAGTTTTCGTTTGATACGGACAACAAGGAGACAATCGTGTCAGGGATGGGAGAACTTCATTTAGAAATTTATGCTCAGGTATTTGAAGTATTCTGAATGTGTGACAATCTACCATTAAAAGTCCACACTACCCCTTATGAGTGTTCTAATTTTCGTTCCATCACTTTTCCAGCGATTGGAGAGAGAGTATAACTGCCCTGTTACCCTTGGTAAGCCCAAAGTGTCGTTCCGTGAGACACTTGTTGCTCCTTGCACTTTCGATTACCTCCACAAAAAGCAAACCGGAGGTTCTGGACAGTTTGCACGAGTCATTGGAGTCATTGAAGTATGTAACTTTAAGTAACTTGTAAGTATGTAACTTTGTTGTTTGTGCTATGCAATGAGATGATTAAGCACTGTGTAGTTCATGGGAACCAGTTGCCTCAGACAGGGCTGCCAACTGAAGTTGTTTTACATGTATGTGTCTTGGGGCATTACTTACATTACACATTACATAAATTCATTCGTTCCTAGGCAAATTTCTAAAGTTTTGCTTACACCTGAGCCGTTTCTAGAGTCATTTAACTTCATCAGTTTTCACCCGACAGAAATGGTTCACCACTTGTTGCAAAGAACTTAGTTTATGTTAACATTTTACATTCCTAAACAGCTCCAAAAATAAAAACAGCTGAGCTACACTCACGATCAATATTATTGACAATGGCTATGTCAGTAAATTTTCTGTTTCCTCTCTTCTCCCTGTGTAGTTCTCTCTGGTTTTTGTAATTTAGGTCATTGTTATGAAAAAGTTTTAGATTATCACACATTTATTGCATTAAGCAAAAACACAAAGCTTTTCTGCTAAATTTTAGCCATCTTCAGGTATATACAACAAACTAAACACGGGAGAAAAGCTACCCGCTCCCGTGTTTAGTTTGTTGTGTATACCTGAAGATGGCTGAAATTTAGCTGAAAAGCTTTGTGCTTTTGCTTAATGCAATAAATGTGTGATAATCTAAAGGTTTTTCATAACAATTACCTAAATTATGGAGGATTATCACAAGAAGTCTTCACCAACTCTTCTGAGATTCTGGTTTTTGTGTTTTTACCATTATCTACCAGTTTTATGTGATTATGAATAGCCAAAAAAAGCTTGCATCGCCGTAATATGGCCTTGAGGATGATTGCTAGAGATCTTTGTTGTAATTTTCCAACCTGCTCCAGTTCCATAGAACAGTTCGAATTGATCAGAGTGGAAGGTTCTAACCCCAGAGATGCCAGAACCTTCCCTTCCTACACCCGTGCCATCCCTTGTACCCCACCCCCTTTTCTACCCTTCTACCCCTTCCACTCCCCTTATGACAGCCTCCTCTTCAACCATCATTAGCAATATGTACCTATAATCTTCGTTTACTCATCGGAATAGATAGTGCTTGGTTGATCATACTATGGAAAGCTGCTTGTGGACTAAAGGATGATTTGATGAACTATGGATCATTATATCGCTTTATGTATCTTTTATATAAATTAAAAAATCATGCTTCTCGTTTACCAAAGAGATTAACAGATCAAGAAAATTGAGTTTATTCCCACCGAATTCGAGGATGAATTTGACAATGGGATCTAATTTATTGATTTTTTTCGTGAAAAGAATTGTTGCCTTTCTGTGCCCTTCCATAGAATGATAATATCATCAACAAATCTATACCAATAGAGAATATTATTCGTGTTACAAGTTGTAAATATTTGTTGCTCAAGATAATCCATGTATATATCTGCAAGCAGAGGAGATAACGGAGAACCCATAGCAACCCGTGGCTGTGTATAACATTGCCCCTCAAATAAAAAGTAATTTTGATCCATACAGACAGAAATCAAATTAAACAATTCATCTCTTTCGAAAGTATTCAGTTTAGAGGCGTGAATCATCTGCCTTCATACCACATCTTTGCAGCCAGCTACATCAATATTACAGTAGACCATGGTAAACAGACCAACCACGTCAAAAGATGTTGGTTTAGCATTTGGAGGCATCTGAATGTCCTTAATTTTTCAGACCAAATCCAGTATGGAATGTAGTCCAGTATGTTGAGGTCGAAAGTTGATTTGTTTCTAAATAAATCTTGTTCTTTAGGGTTTTAGCGGTGGACCTTGTTAGTTCTGATCCCCATTGGATAACCTATTTGTTGGTCTCCTTCCTGGTCTCCTTTCTGGTGGCTTCTCAACTATCTGATTCCACAAAGTTTCTCTTGCTCGTTTTCTTATAATACTGGTAAAAATTAAAACTTGTGTTGCATTTGCAGCCTTTGCCTCCTCACATGAATACACAAATTATATTCAAAGATGAGACTTCAGGACCAAATATTCCAAAACAATTCATCCCAGGTGTCAAAAGAGGATTCCTGGAAATGAGCCAAAAAGGTTTGTTGGATGCTTTATGAACAAAAAATATTAATCTGTTATGTAATACAATCCACATAAATTAACATTAAATATTAGTCAATATCAACACTATTATACTTGATATTAATCTTAACAGTAGGTAATAAAAATGCATAATTATAGCATTCGCCCTTTAAATTAAACCTTTCGCGAATTGAATTAAACTTTCTGCGAATTGAATTAGACTTTCTGCAAAATGAATTAAACCTACATACGTGAAAAGATCAATAACATTAAGAAACCCTTCCGGCGGCTTAAATTTAAAAGAAAAAACATCAAGAAAGGAACACTGATCCCTCCCTGTTGCTAGGTACCAAAGTTATCCTGATATGACGGATCAGCATTTGTGTAAATTACGTGATGGATATGTTTCTGCTGCTCTTGGACGACCTCTCCATCACCTTATGCTTTTAGAAGTCTTCTTGCTAATGCCTATAAATTATATAAACTGTCAACTATAGATGGATACGTTGCAAGCTCAGTTTTGTTATTAATAAATAAACAATTTACCTTCAGATTAACTTCATGAGGTGCTGGATTATGTTTAAATCTACAATTTTTGTGCTCGTTGCCAAAGGTCAATTTGCGAAAAGTTTAATTCATTTTGCGAAAAGTTTAATTCAATTTGCGAAAAGTTTAATTCATTTTGCGGAAAGTCTAATTCAATTCGCGGAATGTTTAATTCAATTCGCGAAAGGTTTAATTCAAAGTGCGAATGCTATATATCAAGTACTGAAACATTTTTAATACAATGTCCAAAGGAGTGCCAGATTGTCAAAATATTTTCGTTCGTGGGAAGTTTTAAAATTAACATACCTATTCTATTCAGTTATATAGGAATAGTGCAAGCTCCTAAACATTCATTTAAACACGAAATGGCGTTGATTTGAGGTTTAACCTCAGTTCTATGTTGCTACATCGTGAGTGACGACAGGAGGTAATTAAGTGTGTCTGTTGATAACTTTTATCATTATTATTCAGGTAGGTAGGTATGCACTAGTAATGTAGCATAGCATAGTTATTAATTTTTGTTTTGTTTGGAGTTAAACAAAAATTAATTGTTGGATTTCGAAGATTTGAATGATTGGCTCTCCATGGAAGAATTGGGAGAAGAATATACAAATCACATTGAAGAACAGCGGTACATGAGAGTAGGTACCTAAATGGCAGGTACTCAGGATACAAACAGAACTCATTCAAATGTTATAACAATCAACGACGAAATATTTCACAGACTGTTTCGATTCAGAGAAGAGGCATTCTTGGACGGACTATTTCCCATAATCTATCCTGAAGGAGCTCACAATAAATGAAAGATTTCCCACCCCAGCTGAATGTCCTAGTTGCTTTAAAATTTTATGCAATCTCTAAACACCAGGTTTGTAGTGCATGTTTTACCGATTCATCTTGATTTGTGGAATGAGCTGGTGGTGAATGGTAGGCAATCAATGAGTATGCCAAGAAATCAGAGATGGTTGGTTGGTGGTCTTGTGTGGCTCTTCCAACTACTCACTGACCAGCGAGTAATGGTATTTATATTTGATTCCAATATGGCAAACAAGATGGAAAGTTAGAAAATAACCAGGTAGCGGTTGGAGCTTCACACTGAACATATCTTACAGATCAGGAAAAGAAAATGCTGATACAGTTGCCTTCACACGGCTGTGTTCTGCATTGACTCCGCCTTCACCTTTAGAATTTCACGATTCACTCTGCCACCCTGGCATTGCAAGAACAATATATTGAGTACATTCTAAGAATCTTCTCTTCTTGCTTGAGGAAGTCAGGAAATTTTCCAATTCATGCCCAGTTTGTGCAGAGCTAAAGCCTCGATATGCACACCATGAAGGCCACTTCTCCATTTGAGCGACCAATTATTTACTTCAAAGGGACATTTCCATCTTTAACCCCCAACAAATACATATTGACAAAAGTGAATGAATATTATCGTTTTCCCTTCACCTTTCCCTGTAGTGATGTATCATTGTCTACAGGCAACAAACATCTTCTCTCATTATTCAGCACTTTTCGGACGCCTGCGTACGTAAATATATTCTGATGAGGGCACTTCATTGGTCTCCCAGGAAGTGAAGACATTCCGAACTGCAAACGGAGTAGCCACCAGTAGAACTACGCCCTACAATCCACAAGGGAATGGCCAGACAGAGCATTACAGCAGCATTATATGGAAGACTGTGCAACTTGCTCTTCAAACCTAGAACATAAAGTTGTCACACTGGCAGCTCGTGCTTGACAGCACTTCATACAGTATTCGATCCCTGTTATGCACTTCCGCTAGTGCTACTCCACTTGAGCGAATATTTGTTCGTCAACAGCAGTCTCAGAAAAGATCAGCTGTTGTATCTTGGTTGCTGACTCCTTGATGAAAAGATTCGATCGACAAGTTGAGTTACTCAAGGCCGATCCAGAATACCCCTTTGTTTGGCGGCCAGTTGCCCGAGAAAAATTAGTATCTCTAAACCACTTGGCCTCATATGCTGAGAGAGACAGAGAAAAAGAGAGAGTTAGAGTGTGAGGGGGGCACAGAACATAGTAATATCTCTAAAACCTGAACTAATTGATGATTTTTATGCTAAAATTCGTGTTCTCCAAAAAAAAAAAAAAAAAAAAAAAAAAAAAAAAAAAAAAAAAAAAAAAAAAAAAAAAAAAAAAAAGAGGGAGAGAATATTCAAGCCAGATACAATTTATTATTATGTTGTTAAGAGGTACGAATTTGTATTTTTCAGGAATGTTGACAGGACACAAGCTATCTGGCGTGTGCATGCGGTTGCAAGATGGCGCTCATCATGTTGTTGATTCTAGTGAATTCGCTTTTTTCCTCGCTGCTCAAGGAGCTATCCGTGAAGGTCAGTTTTATGACATCACCCTCTCCTTTTTCAGCGTGAAAATTTTATACAAGTCCATTTTCATGAATGAATGAGACCTACCATTGTGTAGAAACAAAACAATTGTTTTTCATCATTTTCATGTTCACTCCAAGTCAATTCATTATTCCAGTGTTTGAAACGGGAGCTTGGCAGGTGCTAGAGCCAATCATGTCCGTTGAGGTGGCGGTACCAGAGGAATTCCAAGGAGCAGTGATTGGTCAGCTCAACCGGCGTCATGGTATAATCACTGGTATGGATGGCAGCGCAGATTGGGCCACAGTATCAGCTGAAGTAGGTTACCTCCCTTTCGTTCTTATGGCTGAGTAATCATGGATAAAATGTATTTTGAAGTTCAGAAATAGAGATCTAAGCGATTGTTAATCTTCCTAACATTCATCCCTTCTGGTCATAATGTGTAAGTTATTTGGTCTATTTCGTCCCACACAATTACTTCTAATGAAACGAATTCTTGAACTCTGGAGGTGTTTATGGGGAACATTTTCAATTCATAAAGTTGAGGGTTGTGTTAGTGCAGAGAAACTCCGTCAGCAAACTGAGGAATAATAGGTCAAGTAAACATTCTCGGATATAACTGGAGTTTTTATAAATATCGAGAACATCAGTCACTAGATATTAGAAAGATTCAGCTTGAAATTACGTGAAAAATAAGATTCTTGAAAGTTTATGCAAGTTTTGTTCAATGATTTGGATTTGGACATTAAACTTATAGAAAGAATAATGGAATTTGGGGGCGAAGTCCTTCCCGTATGATGTCATTTAGCTTCCTTTACATGAGTATTTTGACCTCTTCCTATTATCTGATACCCTTCATATTTTACCTTTTTGGAAAGTTCTCATCAAGATCATTCACCTGTTTTAATGAAATAAAATAGGTGAATTGCCCTTTCCACGATCCTCTTGTTGTACGAACTTTGGTAAAACAAGATGTTAACATTACTTTTCTTCATCTTATCTAAAAAATATGTATTTTGCACATTTCCATCTTCAAAACTACCCACTACTATTACACTATATCAACAATTACACACCTTCCTAGGCTCCTTCCTTGTGCCCTTTTCCTTTCATGAAAACCAACCAAATCAAAACAATATTATGACAACGAGAGGTGATGGATAGAGAGGAGTTACTTCTTCAAAGATGAGAGGCGATTTACCTGCTACACTCTGAGGATATCCTGTAAACTAAGAGCCCAGGAAATATCCCCTTAGATGTAACATTTTTGCAAGAATCGAGAAGGAGGAACTACTCCTATCCATCACACTCCCGGGGCTTTCAAAAAGCATGGGGGATGGGGGGAGGAAGAGTGTGGTTCGGAATCTTAGCTCTGCTACCATGTGACAATGAGAGGTGATGGGTAGAGAGGAGTTACTCCTTCAGATGAGAGGCGATTGACTACGTCCTGAGGATATCCTGTAAGCTAAGAGCCCAGGAAATAACCCCTTAGATGTAACATTTGTTAGAATCGAGAAGGAGGAACTTCTCCTATTCATCACAGAATTCAGATAAGATCTCAAAAACAAGGACGCAAAAAACCTTAGGTATGAAAAACATAAAGTGAAAATACAGCTACAGCTGTCAACAAATAAAAATCATTTAGTGAAAAACTTGGAAACAAGATTTAAATGAGATTTGACCCCAAAAACTTTCGTTTTCAGGTCCCTCTCAACGAAATGTTTGGGTTTGTCTCTGAGCTGCGGTCCTTGACTCAAGGCAAAGGCGAATACAGCATGGAGTATTCGCGCTACTCTCCAACCCTTCCCGAAGTTCAAGAGAAACTAATCCAAGAGTTCCAGGAGTCGCAGGGGACACCTTCGGCTCAAAAGAAAAAGAAGAATTAAGTCGTTATAGGTTTCAACAAATTAATCAATTATTGTAAATAATATGTATATAACCCAATATATAAAATGGTTTTGTTTTTTGTATAAACATTGTGCCTTCTTCATTTTTTGGTTTATTATTTCCTACGATGAGCCTTTAGAGCAGAAAGCAAGCAAAAGAAGAAAAAATGTATTCCCCCCAAAATTTGTTTGTATCTTATGGCCATGAACCCTAAAAAGTGAAATCAAATAGTAGATATTATGAATGGGTAGTTCTTTTAGTAGATTCGGATAGATTTTACATAAATGAATCCAATGAGAACCCTTAGAGCCAAACAAATCGTCAACACTTAACTGTGAATTGTAAAGTGGCTTTCAGCCACAAAAATGAGCTGATTTTGGTCTCTCCGACCATTTGGTTTTCTCGTTTGAACTGTAAATGACCAATGCGCTTGCATTTAATCGTCTTACTGTGACTCGATTTACGACAAGCAGAGTCTTCAAAAGTCAAGTTCCGACTTTGAATCATCGGAAAGTAGGAACGATTTTATTGGCTGCTTAGCGATACATTCTTACCAACCAGACCTGATTGTGGTTCTCGTTATTCAGTTCTACCAACTTCTCAAAAAATATGCTTCAAGTTTATAGGTTGTTTGGTTGGTTTTCAGTATTGTTTTACAAAGATAACTTAGGGCGGAATTCATAGACGGGAATTGAGTCTGAGTGGGCCCCTAAGTGTATCGATAAGGGAATTCATGCACTCTGTGCGATTCATGGACGCGATTTGAGGGCAACCCTGAGGATGCACTGAGTGTGCAACCCAAATGCACACTCAACGGGATTGATAACAAAAAATGGCGTTGAGGTGAGTTTCACCCTCAGCTCAACGGTGTAATATCCTGGGTGACGGCTGGAGGTCACTTAAGTGCGTCAACTGATAACTTATATTATTATTTTTTTAGTAGGTATAGGTACTGGTAATATAGTAGAGCATACATCGTTTATTTAATTTAATCGTTTATAATTTACAACCCAGTTAAGAGGTAACCTGCAATGATTTGTCTTTCTCAAATTCCTCCTATGGACTACTTAGCAATTTGATTTTCGACGATTCGAAATGGACCATGGGTATCCTTATGATTGTGAGTAGCATTATCAAAAGTTTATGCGTATACCACTACCTGCACATAAAGTCTATTTTAATAGAGAAATAATTCTCCTTTGTTTAACAGTTTGCATCATTTTACTTTGTTGTTGAATGAGGACATAATGTCTAAAATGTTAACTTAGTTTGACCAGTTGTAAATACCTAAGTGCAAATATACAAACTGGCATAGGAATTGCTCATTTAAATCCTCCTTTCATGCTTTCAGCCTTTTATTCGAGGGGTGGGCCACTAGAAGGAAAATTTACAAGAAAGAAAAAAACATATATAATAATATATATATATATATATATATATATATATATATATATATATATATACATATATTTTTTTATTATGAAACGACTAAATTTCGCATCTTTCGTCGAAAAGAAAAGTATAACATCTTTATAGTTTAAGCTATTGCCATTTTTTTTTAACCCTGGTGGTGTATAGTCTGGCTCTATTTTTTTTTATCAAATTTTTCCTCCAAACTGTTTTTGCAATGTTATTTTGTTCTTTCACTTCTTATTTATCTATTCATGAACATGAAAGTAGTGTTTAGAGAAGAATAGACCTGATAATCAACTCGAGACAGTGCGCACAGGAGCACTCTCCTGAAATAGCTTTTTCCCAAGTTTTATCCTCATCCGGTACACTTTTATCGAGAACTACTTTGATCAAGTACTTCTGATGTTTTTTTTTTTTTTTTTTTTTTTTAAATCTGTTTGTCTGGTTTGGATTGCAATTTCTGCTTATTTAGTTTTTCCGATAGTCAAATAGATTAATCCTGGTAAAAGAAATTTTGAAAAAGTGGTAACTTTGGAGCACGTTTATTCTTTCTGACTAAGAAATTGAATAAAAACTAGCTCAGCAGGCTTTTAATGCTTGACGAGATTTAAAGAATAAAAATGAATAAAAGAACACTGATAAGTGAGTAGACCCCTAGAAAAGTGTAGGTATCTAAAGACTAGAGAGAATGGTAGAGTTATACACGCGCCTTAATTGTTGAACCATGCTCGTGGAAATTTCCTTACGTGCGGTTTCTCTACTGCCCATATGATGACTTCAATAGGAAATAAATTGGTTTATTTAACTTGATTAGTTTTATCAGCAATTAATCTACTGCCCCTTTTAGGGATGTACGAGTAGCTATGAAAACCCTCAGCATTTTTCACTGGGATGCTCCGCTAGATGGCAGAATGGAAAAACAAGGAACTTGTGCGCAATAGGTACTTCAGTTACTTTTTCTGTGTGTGCGTAATAGATAACAAATGATAATGCACATTTTTTATACACTGCCCACCTGTAAGAGAATTTAGAAAACCACTGCGGAATGGCTAGTGCGCAGCATGAAATAGTCACTTGGCCATAATGGATGGAATGAATTGGCTACCCCTCACAAATACTGTAACTCAGTAAAAGCTTAGTTGGTGAGTCATTTCAATTGGGATAAAATCAATTAAAAGGATTTTTGTTTAAAATGTTCAAGATGCAGTTTGGTTTATTGTTTGCAATAATAAACCTTTGTAACTGACCAAGAAATTTATCGTTTGACCCCTTAAAATTTGTTAAAATATTACAAAGTCAAGATCTCGAAAAATTTGTTTGTCTTCTTGTCATAGATCCCAAAGAATCAAATGACACCACCCGGATCGTTGAACAGTAATTACTTTGTAACCATCAGCTGCCCAACCACTCCGTCTCCGCTACCTTCACGAATTATGAAAGTCGTGATGATATCTCGTCTGTACAACCATACTGAGGTTTAAAAACGTTTGAAAGTTGCCTAGTTCTGAGGATTATTCAAAAATAGATTTTTTCCTGCTGGTATTTTGAAGATTGGGACGAATTACTTTCCTGTTCTGTTATGGACGTCTTTTCATCCAGTTGCCATTTTTAAACATATAGAAACCTCCACCATTTCTTTTCTGCACAGTTAATTAGTTTTGTCTGTACAAATATTATCTACTAAATAGGTATATCACCATCCTCTATTTCAAAATTAATTTTCATAACTACTACAACTCTGCACCATGAATCGTTAACAATGCGTTGTGTTCTTATTGTTTACCTACTGATTATGAAATGAAGCGAACCACCATCTGTCGATTATTCCGATGTTTCAAGCATGTATTTTCGTTTGTTAGCTGTGAAAAGAGGTCAATACTACGTTCTCGTTCCTTTGGTCTGTTTTATAATGTAATTTGACTATTTGGATTCATATAATGGTGAGTAACTATGTTTGGAGAAGCAATTCGTTAACTTCTGGATGTGTTGTGTTGGTTTTAATCAAACAAGGGGTGGTTCGCTTCATTTCATAGTCGAATAGGTAGGCTGTAAACAATAAGAACACAACTTGCCATAGTTGAAGATTCCAGGTGCAGGGTTGTTGTAGCAATGAAAATTGCTTTTGTAAAAGTTAGAGAACCACTGCCGGCAATACCGGTTCGGAGCCTTCTGGCGGGAGTCAGGAGAACTAGAGCCTTCCTCATGCAGCAGCTTTTGCGCTGCTCATGCGCCTTGTCCCCCTTCAACTTTCTGCTCTCTCTTGTTCCGTTGCTCGGTGGGCTAGACTAAAGACATCAACACGGTAGCTAATCACAACTAGTAAAACATAGTACAAATCACCTAATGAACCAACATAATTCTCACTTCCCGAAATCGAGTTTATTATAACTTTTGTTACCTATAGACGAACTTGTGAAGCGTAGGTAGGTGACTTAATTTACCACATAGTTTTCAGTTAGAAGGCCAGCTCTTGTTAGATACAGAACGACTAGTAAAGTGTAGGTATTTTATTTATTTAATTAATTTCTCTTCCATAGGGCCTATGCTTGCGCAGTTATATTTAGATAACATATAATACTGCTGATACGCATGATAGATACTTTGTTTAATAATCGTGGACAAGTGCTGTGCGTTGAAGGGCTATCCTATACAAACGTGATAAACATTTGCCGTTGTTTTAAAATGTGTTTATAAGTTTGATTATTTTTATGTAGACCTCTGATAGATGGGCATCAGTCATAAGATTTATTTTTTCAAACTTATGTATTTATATTCTTAATTTGTTAAATACAAGTATTTTATTCTTCTTCGCTTGCACCTATACCCGGTAAGGTTAGGCCAATAGGTTTGGGGGAAGTCAATGTCTTTTTGGATTCGTTAGACGTCCCCCTAATCATCTTTTCCCAATGGCAAAACCAAAAATCCAATAAGACTACTCACTATGAAATTGTGATAAGATACCTACTGTACGTTGTGGAGGTTGTAGTAGTGAAGCCATAACAATACCGTCTACGTACCAGTTGCAGTTCACAGTAAATTGTTGGATCGGTAACGAAAGAAGTGTGCTTGAGGCAACTCACACAGTGAGGCAACTCATGACTCGTTCATCACCTTGCGTCAGATGCCTACATATATGGTTTGAACCTCTGGGTTTCCTAGGCTTGAAACCTTGGATTGGGAAAACTAAGTACCCAATTTCATCACGTCCAATATCGAACAAAGCTCATGTGTATCGATAGTATGTAACAGTTCCAGACCAATCATAGGAATTGGTCAAAGGATGTTACCTACTTGGAACGTTCTGAAGAATGCGGTTAGCCGGCCCTTAACACAACAATCTCGACCTCCGCCAAGGTAAGACTCGTTCTTACGGTTACGGAATAATGGATATTAGCAAATATCCATTATTCAGTGTTTGTTTTACACTTATTGCCCAATCGCTATTCTCACCTATCTTCCTACTATATTTTCTTATGTTTAAAATGTATCAAGACCGACCTCATTGGCTAATTGAGCAGTGGGCAGTCGGAGTGCTTGGAATCCCCATTGTAGGGTTGTGGCCTGCAATTAGAATTACCAATTGAAAACTCTACCATATCCGAGGCCTCTACCCAAAAACTGAGGCATTGAGGAACACTGCTAATCATTAAGTGAGAACCGCTGGCTTTTCGGAGAAAAATATACCAAGTACACGAAGAAATCCATTGTGAAGCAGAGGAAGAAGGCGATGCCGAATATAGGTGTGTGGACACTGCTGAATCCAATCCATCTCATAATCGTGGACAGATAATTTATTGACCCAACCCTCAGACGGGAAACTAATGATGTAGGCCTGCATAAGGCAGTAGATACCGAGAAGATACGGAAATATGGACCTTGTACTCCACACCTGCCACAGCTCTACAATGTCCACTTCTGGAAAGTGATCAGGTTATGGTTTGTGGCCAGGGGTATGCATCTAAGGCACTCGAATGCTTTTTTAGACAACGGGTTCCTATGCCTAACTATCCTCAGGGATACGTGGGTTGAGAGCCTGTGCCATAAAGGCAACCCACAAGGTACTTGCGTCTCTGTGGAGCTGACATATAGGGATCCCCCACTCTTATTTACTGCCATCGAATACCCGTTATCGATAGTATCGATTCAGCTTCCCAACACATCGATTTGCTCATTTTTAATTTGAAAAAGTTCCAGTCAATCCCTTAGTCAAAATGCAGATTAGTTGGACATGTAGATCAGAATGAAGTGTATAGCTTGGTGGTCTGGATGCTCGCATCTCAAAAATACATAACATCAAGTAGCCAATCCCTTAGTAAAAATGCAGATCAGTGGACATGTAGGTCAGAATGAAGTGTATAGTTTGGTGGTCTGGATGAAAGGCTCGCATCTCAAAAATACATAACATCAAGTAGTCAATCCCTCAGTAAAAATGCAGATTAGTGGACATGTAGGTCAGAATGAAGTGTATAGTTTGGTGATCTGGATGCTCGCATCTCAAAAATACATAACATCAAGTAGTCAATCCCTTAGTGAAAATTTAGATTAGTTGGACATGCAGGTCAGAATGACGTTTTAGAAGTATATTTCGGGAGTAGTATGAGCAAAAAAAAAGAAAAAAAAAAGATCATTCAGCAGGTCTCGAACCCGTAACCTTCGGCTCACGAGACCATTATCAAAACCAATGGACTACGCCACTGTTATCGTTTATGGAAACAATCACAGTACTTCACCAGTCAGTAGGAAATGATTTTGAGATTGGTCTCCAGAGCGCTCTGAAACGACTCCTATCATTGCATCTGAATGCATAGATGTGTTGAGAGGCCAAATTGATATAATTGAGACTATTCGGTGGAGGATCCCTATACATCAGCTCCACGGAGACGCTACTCCCACAAGGTGATTGCTTTATTTTTCTAATAAAGTTGTTTCTCTCAAACTAAAAATACTTGGAACAAATTGCTTTGAATAATGTGGTTTGTCAAAATAAAATATTTTAAATCAATATTTTTGCTAAAACATGGATTAGTTGGACAAATAGATCACACCAGGGAGTTGGGGGGAATTCTCCAGATTCTCATGTGATCAAAAGGAGAAGGAGTTAAGCCAGTGGCGTAGCAAAGCCATTTATCATGGAGGGGCAACAACAACAGTAAAAAATTATGTATATGGTGAGTATATGTACCTATGGTGGGTACTACTAGTCACAAAGAGGGCATTGTAGCACCTATAAAGGGTGTCCCACTTAAAGGTTACAAGGTTAGTCGATTACAAAGGTTCATTATTGAAAAATGAAAGAGCGAAAACAATCACTTTAGAATTAATTTGAATTTGAGTCCTATGTACCGACCTATCTATCTACTCCTATGTATACCTACCTATCTACCGAGAGAAAATGAACGTAATCATGTAGGGAAATAAATAGGGAAGAGCAGGCATACTGTATTATTTTTACAGCATAACCTTACAATCTAAAAATTAAGGTAATTAAACCTTCTCTTGGTGGACACAAAAAAAAAAAAAAAAAAAAAAACATTCTTACCAAACCAAATCTGTCTTGCTATATGAAAATGCTCATGAACTTGGGAGCACTAGGCTTATCATTGACTTACCGCTTCCAATCCAATCGTGTTTGTATACCTATGAGGATGTATCTCTCCAAGGGGTTCATAACTCGTAAATTTAGCACTCACTTTTACACTGATTACGATTTCTTTTACAAGTATGTTACACATTGTACGCCAATTACCACGAAATAAAATACAGGATACAGGGCATTGAACATCGACGATTGACATCACAAAAGGTAAACAAACCGAAGCCGGCTTGAAGGTTATGGTACAATACTTTATCGGTTGGTTCAGATATCGATTGTTTCGATCGTTTCCATTCGACTATGGATATTTCAATCACCACAGCACAGACATGTTTTAGTCCGTGAAAGATTCTATTAATGTTATTTTACCGTTACTTACTTCTACTGGGACTCATACCAAAAATCAGGGACAATATTGAAGACTTTTATGAGTTAGAAAACTTATAGATGGAAAGAAGGACGCAATCGATGCTACTGCATTGAATCGATCAATCGAACGTGAATCGGAGAAAGTTAGGGGCAGTGAGAGAGGGGCAAAATGACTTATGGCTTCTAAAGGGAAATGAGGATGGGCGAGCCCAAAACGAAGAGGGGGAACGACATAGTTTCACCATAGTTTATAGTATCCAGCATTCCATTATTTTCACTGTAGTTATTTCGCTTCTGTTGGATGGGATATCATATTATCCACGGCGTTTGGCCCTCCCTGGAACCAGCCTTGGAGGAGCGTTCTAAGTTGCTAGGTAACTGGACCCACATAACAGGCGTGCTTTGCGGGTTGCATTCGCGAACTTACCGTAATTGGTACTGACGTTAGTTACGTGAAATTATTAATTATTGTTCACACAGCATCCGTTTCAAGAAGAACTTCTACATCCTCTGTGATCGTGGGGGGGGGGGCTCTGCCCACCCTGCCCCTCCTCAAATTACGCCACTGAGTCAAGCTATATTAAGAAGTTATCGCTTCTCACACAACCCCTTAACTTTCGATCTAAGTGTGCATCTGCTTCATCAGACAGACCTGTATTGTATCATCCTAAAATTACTACCGTTTGATGGGGCAGTAAAGTTTTTCACTAGGCAATAACTTTAACACCCCAATTTTCTAAAACCACAATTAATTATTTTTAATCACACTTAGGATGTTTCAATTGATAACAGTAAAAAAGAGGAAGTTTTGAAGAGTCCAAATCATATTTTCAAAATGAGAAAGACATATTTTGAATGGGAGAAATCTCAAGTTGAAAATGGGGGAGGAGTAGTAAAGAACACCCACTGGTATTAAATTTCCAAGAGATTGAATTTCGTACCTAACTTTACAACTCTTTACCTAAAAAAACATGAGTATTTATTGTAGGGAAATAAGAAACTCAACCGCGACAATCACTTAGATTATCTCAAGTGTAAGCAAGCAATGGGAGTTAAAAACGGTCATTTATGCTTCGCTCATAAAAAAAAATTTATTCAACGTAAATTCAACAGATAATATGGCTATAGTACAATTAAATTGCAAAGTGTAATAAATTATTAAAATTAAATTTGTTCGTAATATTCTTGAGTAACTAACACGAGTTTGACGTTAATTACCTTAGGTAAGACAATAGAACCATTCTCATCACTTGTGGTTCAATCATCTTTCAAGAGACTAAAAATCAAGAAGCTTCAGTCTGTTGAAAAGGGTAGTTTAACTGAAGGGATATTTCCGACCGAAATTGAGCTAACAGGTCATGCTCAGACACGATACTCTTTTACAACTATTCAACATTTAAATACATAAATACGACACCATCCCATTTGCCTCACTTACAAAAAGAGTGTGTACTGATGTAAAGTTCTGTCTAAGGAGTATGAAGTAGGGGAGAATATATTCAAGTTCGCAGCCAACCAATGGTGAATGATGACCAACACAACCACTGGAAAGCTGATCAACTTCTAGGGACTTTGAGTAATTTGAATGTGACATTTGATTTTACGAAATCATGCCTTCTCAGTTTTCTCTACTTCCTATCTTTGGGTCATTTGTAACGTCGATGATTATCAAAAACAGACATTCACGATAATTAAAACCATTCCTTTCTGAAGCAAGGCAAATGAAAGACGAAACAGAACCATGAGTCAATCTTTTGTCAAGAACGAAATTGATTTTCGTTCATTCTCCACATAACAGCGAAACACGTTAAGCACTTCCAACAGGAATTTACTACTTGCTAGACAAGAACCTCCAAATATTTTAGGGGCCTATGTCATTTTTCGGACATGAAATTTATTCACAGCTTACATCAATAACAGTAGGTGCAGTATTTTCAGTGAGCACATTCAATGATACAAGTAATAATTTGGAAATGCTGAGATGAAACAACATAGAGTTTTGTTTTCACATTTTTATGAGATTTGTTCTCGTATAATATATTATAGGTACAATTTGTCATAATGAAGATGTGCAGTCTTCACCCTGAGAGATTCTGACGAACATCAATTTAGGAGGATATGTACACAATATATACAGGGACATAGGCGATGACCAACGAATGATGTACAACGGTGATGGAGAATATTTGGTTTGACTCGGCGGTTGACTTTATTTCGCTACCAGAAGTAGTTTTCAGTTTGTGGAGCTCTCATGACTCCAACACCCCCTCCAAGCCGTCGGTAGTTCATAGCTCCGCATAGTCGCCACTGGTTTTGCTCCGGGTCGTAGACCTCAATTGTTTTGAGGTAGGCTGTCCCGTCGAAACCTCCGACCGCATAAAGCTGGCCATTCACAACAGCTAGTCCCACCTGGAACATGAGTATATTAATGTAATGTTCTATAGATACCCAGGGATACCAAGGAAAGTATAGCATAAGAGTGGAATTCGTGATAATAGAGAGTTATTCAACCATAAGCAGGGCCTTACCCTAAGGGCCTGTGTGGGTAGAGCAGCATACCCTCCATATATGGATGGTATTATCTACAAGAGAGCCAACCACAATAACCTAGTTTCTAGCAATCGGTTTGCGAATGAAGCGATGATTGCATTGGGTTCTTTCTTACTTTTTCTTCTCAAACCTAATTAAATTCTGCGTCATTTCAGAAATCAAATTTCATATGGATGATAGAAATGAGAGATCGCTGTTGAAAATATAAGTGATGAACCACGCCAACTTGCTACATTCTGAGAAAAGGCAAACATAATGGCATTCTGATGCAGCGGGAATGCAAATAGACTGAAAAATAACTCAACCGAATAATGATGGTGGAGAGAGAACATGGCTGTTCGCCCCTCTGGGGGCAGCCGTGAAGGTAAATATCTGAAGCCTTCTTGAGTCGGAAAGTCATTAATTCGTTTCACTTCTTCTTGAGGTTATCAAAGAGATCAACGACTCAAGTGTGATATTTAAATCCAGAAATTAATTTGGTGATTATTCACAATTGTTCTATTCGCAGGAAAAATAAAGACATTACAAGTTTCAATGAATTGATTACGAGAGTGAGAACTCTAGCAGAGAGTTCGGAAACTACCTGTAGGTGCGGAAAGGATACATCAGGTCCTCCAACTAGAATTCAATATCTTTCACGTCCTCTAAGTTAGCTGTAATGCTGCTACTTGCAACGAGACAGCAACCGCAAACAATTCTAGCCATTCGTAGATTCAACATACGATTAAAAAAAAAACAAGGAGGGGATAATGGAGTCAACATTTTTATTCCGGCTCTATTAAAGACATCTCGACCAGGGGCACTAGCTCCATCGTTTTTTCTCCCATTATTTCCGATGGAACCTAAACTGTGCCTCCCGTCACTATTGCGACAATATATGGACGTCACAGCGAATTTAGAACATGGAGACAATTTGTTTTTGACCACACGTCCTCCATTTCGTCCTATTGAGAGAGCTACCTTTAGCAGATGGGTGACTACGACCCTACAAGAGGCTAGAGTAGATGTAGCCATTTTCTCGGCATACTCAACCCGACATGCATCGGTTTCAGCGGCTGCCAGAAAGGGAGTTTCATTGCCTGTAATCTTCAAGGCAGCAGGATGGAGCTCTAATTCGTCCATGTTTGCAAACATTTATTATCAACCCCAAGGAGGGCAAGAGGAATTCGCATCCACTCTTCTTCCCACAGCCCAAGATTGCATTGTGGAAACAAGTTGGAAGAGGGGGGATGGGGGTTGGATACCAATAACAGGAGACTAATCACTGGTGGTAAGACTAATCACAGGTAATCGGGGGAATTGAGTGTTTCACGGGTCCCCCTACACACAGTGTTTACCACGAGTAGTCAGTAAAATTCGTTCATTTGTCTCTGACACCCGAAAAACCTAAAGTGGATATCATGAGGATCCTACCACGACCATCCTTCGGGCAGGTGAATGGATCTTTGAACGAGCTGCATTAGTAAACAGTCTTCTACCAAGAACGTACTATAATTGAGAACTCAACTTACCTTTGGGAAAGATTGAGTAGAATTATAGTAGGTCGTAGTAGGACAGTTTAGTGCCCACCCAGGCTGGAGCCTTTCCCCCCCTTCCCATTCTTTTACCTGCTAATTTACAGTCTTGGAACAGAAGAGAGGAACTGTCCTCCCAAGATGACGGGAAACGAGGAGGACGCAGGGCAGCCAACTGTGGACAGCTAAAACTCCGTTTTTGTTTGAGAAGACACGCCTTTGCGAGATTTTTCAAATAATTTTCTTCAAAAATTCACCGAAACATCGTGTACACACGAGAGCTGCATTAGTAAACATTGTGACATCTCAATTTGGATTTTTGAGGGCAGAAATTCTCGGCTTAGTTGACTTGAAACCAATGGAATTATTTTTGAAATGGGGAAATACTAGCCGGTAGTTACGTACTGTACTCATACATGCCTTTTGTGTCCAAATTCTGGAATCTACTTGGTCAAGTAGGAACCGAACTTTTAAGGTTCTTACACTTCAACTTTTACACTATCACTACTTATGTAGTTGTCACTATATTAGGTACCTAGGTAGGAATGTAAGAAGTTTTAGTTCAATTAATTTGATATATTACCTCCTTTTGTTTCAAAAGTCTTGAGTTTTATTAAAAGTATGAATTGACTTTAGTTAAAGACGGTAAATTGAACGAAGTCACCTTTTCAAACCCCTCCTTCAACTGATTATTCCTGTCCATCAAAGTGAAGTGTAATAAATAGAAGAAAACGAAGTATCAACATTACCAAACCAAATAACAAAATCACGAAAACATAATGAACGCTGTGAAATGGAATATTAACTGTGCTGCAGAAATCATTATAGTAATGGTACACCGTGACATATGAATGGAAAGTGGTTGGAGTTAACTAACTGTTGTGGGCGTTTTTGCACTCTCAGGAAATTTAAACTTTGATAATTTTTTAAAAATCGTACTCTTGAAAAAAACAAAAAAAAAAAAAAAAACAAAAAAACACCATTTACCTGTAAATCCCATACGCTTTTAATTTCTGCAATAAAAAAAATGTGTTCCTCATTCTTTAAAAAAATATTGCTAGAACCCCGTTACATAGTGGAGGTTGCGCATTTATGTATATCTTGAAAGTAGGAAGAAAGGACTTACACCACTTCGCCTAGAAGTCATGGCTACGATAGGTGACCAGGTGTTCGAGTGGGGACTGTACCTCTCTGCGCTGGAGAGCTCAGTGCAGTCATCTCTCCCACCTACAGCGTAGATGAGGTTGTTGAAAACCGCACAGCCCAAGTGCTTCCGCCGGGTAGACATGGGAGCCATTGCTGTCCATTTGTTCTGTCGTGGATCGTAACGCTCGACTGTGAATTGGGGCAATTGCCAATGGTGTTAGTGAATGGGTAATCTTGGAACAAATCGCTTAATCCTTGATAGTAATAATAAAATAATTGGAAAATGATGTTGTCACTATATCAATGTATAAATCATAACAGGGCCCACTTAATAGGCCCACCCCCCTTATGTACTGGGGGGGGGGGGGGGGGGGGGAAAGGGAGTTATAAATGTTACCACCTTCGTTTTTTGTGGAGATCTAATATGACATTTTTGTGCACACTATCTTTAGTTTTGTAAATGGTAACCCCCAGTTTCTATTTCAATCAGGAATCCAAAAAAATGTAATGTAAAAATGACGCTTCACTCAAACTTTTGAGTGCACAAAAATGTGAGCAATCATGCTCGGAAAATCGAGTTTTAGAAAGAACTATTCAATTGCTAAATGAATCACGCTTTGCAGCAAGAAAAAATACCCTACCCCCCACATCATTGTAACCACAACCTCGCTCCCCCCCTCCCCTACGAGATTGAACGAGTAATAAAATTTGAAGCAAAATCTTCCAGTCGATGCTGCAATTATCATTATCACTAATAACTCTCCCTTACAATCCAATTATCCCACCAAATATCTTGAGCATACTATTAGTAGAAATACAATTAATTACAAAAATAAGATCAAGTTATTATTTGTATAGCCATTAACTAGTGTAATTTGTCCAACGGTTCTTCAATTAAACTATCATGACCAGCGACGAGTATACTCGCGAAATCCAATCACCCGCTGTGGCCCAGTGACAAGTATACTCGCACGTGTTTCTCACTACATTTCCTGTTTTTTTTATTTTTTTATTTTTTTTATTTTAAGGACTAATGGATGTGAATTATTTTCAATTTGTATAGCTTTTTTTCCTTTTCGTTTCTATCTTTCCTTTCTTTATTTTTTTCTCATGTATAATAAACCATCCATTCTTTTATTGTTTTCTTGACATTTTGTTGACTTGGTGAACCTCTAATCTTTATCTGACAAATCCGTTATTCGGATGTTTATAATTTTTTCCTGGTCACCCCACGATCTGAAGATGTCCTCAGTAAGAGGAAGAAACGTAATCAAATAAACAATAAATGAAATAATTTAATTTATTTTTTCCCTGGACCGCATCCCGACTAATTCCAAAAAACCAATAAGTACTTACGGCCGACCAAACTACCAACATCACTACATTTCCGCAATTCCCGTCTTCCCCTGCGATCTAGTGGCATACGTAGGTACATTTTCAGGCACCAAGGGGTTCATAGACTGCAGTAAAAATATTTTGGTGTTAGAGAAGTTGGGGGAAGTTTTTTTTTAACCTTTGAAATTGAGGGTGAAAATTGCGACAAGCGTTCTAGTGTTTGTGTATGTTTATTCTGATTTATTGCATGTTTTCTTTCAAAAGTATGTTGAATAAACGAGTTCAAACGGACGAAACGTTGTGAAAAATGGTTAGCAACGATTTGAATGATGAAAAGGGAGACTGGAACTTTTATAATATATCATAAAATCATTATTACATTTTTTTAATGACCCAAACTCAATTTTAAAACCTCAAACGTTGTTATTTTAATATAGCAGTTGGATCTGCACATATTCAACAGTATCCCCTCAAAATTTAAGCGTGGGTGGACCATTTTATGATGAAGCTAGAGAGTTTTTAGTGGAGGGCGGCAAATCTAACGAGAAGTTGGTCTGGGAGAGCGAGCAGCCTCACGAGCGTTCGGTCGTGAAAGGGTTAAAAAAATATTATCTGGTAACCGAAACCACCAGTCTAAGTTCCTTGTAGCTGCACTATTAGATCCCACATACCTTGTTCCAAGTTTGGTAGTTAACACGATCTGATACTTCCCAAAAACCGTTTCCTGAGAAAAACTTGATACACCCATGTATTGACTAATTTGATCTACTCCCGAATTTCTCAGAGGTGAATCAAAAGATTCACTCAAGCAGGTCACACTAGACAGACATACAGAACCCTGGCTATCTCTTCTTTGCGTCCTTTTTGTGGGAAAAACTGGCACCTCGTTTTGGTTAATTATTTTCAATAATGAACCTTAATAATAGACCAGCTAAAAAAAAAGTTTAACCCTATTCCCCCTCATATGTGTCGGTTTACTTTTCAAGATACGTAGATTCGAAAAATAGCAAAAGAAAACAACATTCGTAATAATAATAATCCTTCCGTCAGCCGACCTAAACTTTTCTCCTCGAAACTGATGGACCAAAGTGTTATAGTTTCCGCTCAAAAAACATACAACAGCTGGGGATGTAATAGTGATCTTGGCATTACTTTTGACCGACCCCAAGGGGTGACATTGAAGGGTTAAAATATAGAAAGCGAGTAAAAAGTTTTTTTTTTTTTTCGTTGGACACTACAACGAATCGAATGAGATGATCCAAGATATTGCACGTTTATCTGTTCGCTCCTTCAAGATTTAAAACTATCACTAATTTAAAACTACCGATATTTAAAATTGACAGGCACTCACTAGCGCATGGAGCAACATCTTAGAATTACTAATCCAATCTCTTATTTACCGCAAGGAAGCGGTAGTAGGAGGCAATTAGAACTGCATGTTACATTCAATTATTTTCTTTCGGGGAGGTGCCTTCTTTAGTTATAATTAGATAATATATTACAGGCTCCGTTTAATAGTTGTAGACCAGTGATCTGGTAAAAAGGGCTATTTAATACAGATATAATAATTAATAAAAATTAGCAGCGGTTTTAGAGAGATTCGATCATTTGGGTCATAAAGTACCAAGAGTACACTCCATTGGCTCAAGAAGTGCAATGGTCATTCGCCCATCGGTTGTCTGCCGACAACAGGCTGATGCGCCCTCTTAGTGGACAATTCTCTATTAGTCATAGTCGTAGCACTGTCGGGTCTTGAGGCTATTACAGTCGTGCATCTCATTTGGCAATTCATACTTCCAAAAACTTTCTATTTTTCATTTTGGCGGAAATTTTGCACGTTTTTGTGTAGTTAAAAAATGGAACGATGGGTTGGTCTTCTGTACATGAAATTGACTGTAGGGTGTACAATCAAAAATAGGGGTTGCTATCTGAAAAAAAACAAAGTCAGTGCACTATGCCCATAATTAGAAAATGTGCTTGAGCCCAAAAGTGACATATTTGAGATCTACGTGAAAATTAAGGGGCATTTTAGGTAGACCACTATGTATAAATAAAGGAATTTTGCAAACAAATAATGGTGACAACAGTGATAACCTACCGGAATTCAGGGGGCATTGGCCATCCGAACCTCCAATAGCGTACAGGTAACCACCAAGAACAGCTACCGCTACACCCAATCTTCTTGTAGTCATAGGTGCTACCTTACTCCACTTGTTTTCTTTCGGATCATACCTTGAACAAAAGTATGATGTCGTGGTAATGTACACTAGATAACAACTTATAATTTTGCAAGGATAATGTCGTGTTGAGTAAAAAAAAAATTTTTTTTTTTTCAAGGACATCCCTCTGAATTGTCAACAATAGAGGGACGACCTATTGGGAATTGATATAGGGGGTTTGGGACAACCCAAGCACGGGGAAAAAGAAAAAAACCATACGAATCCGTTTTAGGCCATTCTAATACCGAAACCGTGAACACAACACGCACTCGAGTTGTGTGTGTGTGTGAGTGTGGAGTGTGTGTGTGTGAGAGAGAGAGAGAGAGAGAAATGTCGACGATGCCCAAGCCACAATTCTCAACCTACTTTCTAGATTCTTACTATTTTTCGATTCCAATTTCAGTCTAGATGTGCAAAAAAACCCGGAAATTTCAAATTTCATGATGGAAGAGGGAGATATGGAGGAGAAAAGCCGAAAAATCGTGGTTTTTTCGACAAATTTTGTCGACGCCACCCAGGTTAAAATTCTCAACCGATTTTCATGATTCTTATTTCGATCGATTCCAATTTTAGTCTAGTTGTTCAAAAAACCTTGGGAATTTTAGATTTGGTGCCGTAGTAGGGGGTTGAGGGGATAATTACCCATTTTTTCAAGAGCTGCCCAAGCTACAAATCACGACTAGTTTTCTAATTCTTATTTTGTTCCATTACGAATTTGATATAGTTTTGGATTCTATGTCTGACAATCTAAATTTCATCAAGGAAGGAGGTGAATGGAGGCGGTGATACTGATAATTTTTTTTTTTTTAAACTATGAATTTGTTCAAGTTTTGGAAAATGTGTCAGGAGTTTCAAATTTCATGATGGAAGGGGGCAATAGCGATAATCACGATATTTTTACTATATTCGTCTAATTTCCTGGGCAGTTTTTATTATTTGTTCGATCCAAATATTAATCCGGTTATTCACCCTTGAAAGTTTTAAATTTACTGTCGGTAAAAATGGGTGGGGGGAGGGGTATTTCCGAGAAATCATATAAATATAATTTTTTATTTTCTCTCATATTTTAATTTTACCAACATTATATACAACCCATTCATAGGGACGCCCCTGTAATGCATCTATTACTTACTAAATGTTTCCATGAATTACATGCATGTGAATAAAAAATAAAAGAACTGAAATTATTCACTGATCGTTCATTTTCTAAGAATGACTAACGAACTCAAAATGAAGAGCAAAGAGATTGTTTAATGTTTCAGTTCTGTTTTTCTGATACTTATTTTAGTAAATTGTATATTCTTTTACTACGAGTATGTAAACAAATAAACACTTGTTGAATGTACCTATATGTTGAATGTATCACCATGCGTGCGTACCTCCCTGTGTAGTTTATCTTTCATATAAAAATGCCTTCACATTGGATTAACCAGCCAAAACGCAAACCTACCTTGCTCTGATCCTGAGGTCGCTGGTTAATAGAGACTCTACTGTACAGAAATGTAACTTTCTTATTTCAAGTGTCATATTGTTTAGCGGCTCTCTAGTTGTTACATGAAACATACGGTAATTTTGAAGCACATAGGTAGTAATCTCATTACCTAAGCAAAAATAGGTAAAATGGAAAACCTATTAATGATACATGATTATACATTTATTTATCACTTTAGCATGAGTTCATGGTGAAAACAAGTTTTGAATGGAAATGAACTCTTTTGTCCTTGTTGCCAACTATCTAGGGCAAAAAAGAAACGCAACTCCTTTCAAAATGTGTATTGAACCCATTTGTCCTTCATCGCTCACAATGAACAATGTGAAAAGATTTTTAGCAAAGACGATCTTGTAAATATAAAAACAAGAAATGAAGCGAGTGCTAGCCCATTGCAGGAGTCACTTGAAAGTTATTTCAATCAGTGACATACCTAAGCGAACAATAACAACAATTACAACAGCTAAGTATACTTTGACTTTCACTGATTTACAATCCACTCCCGGACAACTAGGAACCCCCAAGCCTGAGAATCAAGCAAAGATGAATTTTTCTTGAAACTTTTTTAGTTATTCCCATAAAGAAGTACCTAATTTTGAAAAAAATATACTAGGCTTCGTTATTACTGACTAAATTATTTTGGTGAACATCTAAATTTTGTTGAAACATACGTATAATGAAGTATGGTAAATTTTAGGATTGACGCACAAGATTGTAGGGTAATTTGGATGAGATTGATACGGTAATAGATGACCATTCGTTGGCAACCCTGCAGTGTGGGTTTGTGCAATTAGAAAACTAACCTTTCCACATGATTGAGACACTGAACGCCATCTTGCCCGCCAACTGCATACAGGAAACCATCGAGAACAGCAACTCCTACACTTGTTCGACAAGATGTAGTGGGGGCCACGTCACATGACCACTGGTTTGTTTGGGGATCGTATCTGAAGATTTAAATGATTGAGAATGACAAATACACATATGAGCAATATTATTTGTAAGTACTTTGATTTTCTGCATTATTTGTACTTACTATTAATTTCAGAATATAACAGTACAACACTGTACACTTATAGTACAGTACAATTACGTATATACATACTTATTTGGCAACAGAACTGACCTTTCAATACTGTTGAGATAGGACTGGCCATCATGGCCACCAACAGCATACAAGAGATCATTTAAAACAGCCACTCCCACACCGCACCGTCTTTTGGACATTGGAGCCACCATCTTCCAATCAATCGTCTGAGGATCAAATCTCTCAACAGAGGCAATCGCATCTCCACTGCACCAACCACCAACTATACAAAGATCACCAAAGTTAGAATTCTAATAATACGTGAAAGTAATGTAAACTTTTAAATTACAGGGTATACGAAGAGAACAGAATAGGTTTTTATTTGTAGGGCCCTACAGTAAGGCAATCGTCATAATTATTAACACAAGTAGGTAATAGATATATACATATTAATTGACAACAGATAATATTTAAAAAAGTTAAATAAGTCAAATAAAACATTAATATTAACAACGAGTTCATTTTCACCTTTCAACACACCATGAAATATCACCAAATACCTCAATAGAATAAAGTTCTGCTCGAATAAAATGAGCTTTGACGGTCCTTGCGATTGTCTTTCCATTCAACTCACGAATGCAGTCATTAAACAACTTGGACCCTACTTAGTACTGGCTACATCGAAGAGAAGCGTTGAGTCGTGAGTGTGGGATGACCACATGGTTTCTCGACATTGTTTCATACTCATGTATGTTGTTAGAGACTTTGGAGAGATAGGGTGAATGAGATGTTATAAAATTCAATAGATCGAGGACATACATACTAGGAAGTGTCAGAATGGGTAATCGAGCAAAAGAACCTCTGCAAGTCCCATGTGGAACTAGGCCAGCAAAGACTCGGACTATACGTTACTGCTAGTCATCAACCTTCCAAACTTCTTATTCAACTTCCAGTACCAAGTACTGTTGTTTAGTGCACGTAAATGACCGACACAAATGGTGTTTATAGTTGTTCCAATTGTTGGTATCAACAGGGTGGCTCTGAGTATCCCAAAAACCCTGATTTTCTATCTTGTAAACACTATCTACACGCCTTACAAAATGTTTACCCGTTTTTATGGAGCCTTCTCGTTGACCCGGCATGCTATAAAAAGGAATAAGAAGAGGAAGAATAATATGAATATTTTGTTGTTTGATGTGAACTCCGAGTGTCATTGAATACCAAAATTAAGTCGACTGATTTGATTTCAGAGTGGGAAGAGTACCCAATGTTTTCTAGGTTTCCATGGTTAAGCCTGCCCTCGGTGTACATGCCACTGGAAAAATCATGGAATCTTGCTAAGCTGGAAATGTCAAGGAATTTCAGACAAACGAGATTCGTAGAATTTCATCTAACGAGAAAACGGTAAGGTACCACGCCCCAGGCAGTAATTCCTGACACAATACTCGGGTGTTGCATGAATTTGTAACCCAAGAAGACGAATATGTAAAACTATAGCTACTAACTAGGTACGTTTGCTTATTTCATGTTACAAATATTTTCGTTGTTGGCCATGAATTGCCTGAATTTGTAGGAATTCATTTTTTAGTAGACTTCCCTATTAACGCCAACAACTCATTTTAGTCTTCGATCCGTTTTAGCTGAATTTATTTCATCAAGAACTCCTTGTTATCCTGCATTACCAGGTTTCTTTTTTATATTGACTTTTTCCAAAGTACCGTTTACGGCTTGGAATAAAAACGTACATACTCTCTCTCCCTCTTTCATGGGATAGCCATACTCCACCCCCTCACCTACATAGTTGGCTAGTATTTCTGTGTAACCAGCTTTAGACGGACAGTACTTAAGTTTTCCAAAACATTCCTGATTTAATTTGTAACTACCAAAATAAACTGCTAAATATAGGACGAATTCTTCCTTTACAACCAAGACACATACCAGCAAACAAGACTTCTCCTCTTCTCGTGGGCTTTCTTGGTCGGGTGCGTGGCCCTTGCATGAGAGGACGTTCTTGCGGGAGAAGAAGGTAGTTCTTTGCTTCATCCACGAGGTCCCTGCAGGCTTCGTCACTTCGCACCAACAAATCCGAGCCAACAGTACCCACTAGGAACTTGGGGCTGAGCAAAGGAAGTCGTACATGTTGCAAAACCTATACAGAAACAGAAGATGGGCGGTTAGAAGACTTGTTTTGCTGATCCAGTTCACCCAAAGCTTAGGATAAAAAAAGATGCAAGTATATCGCACCCCTGCAGTAAAGATATACCTCCTTCTAAAAAACCTCATTTTCTAGGAGAGCCAAATGACACTATTGTTGAGGTAGAAACATAATAGTACTTTCTTTCAGCTTTCGTTCAACCATAGCTACTTCATTTCTTGTCGTTTCCTTTGGAAAAGGTTTACAGGCACAATGGCCCCCCAAGGTGGATTTAGAGGTCTCTCAAGTTGATATCTTTAATTTAAAAGAGGATTCCACTGGCTACCCCGAATTGGAGTTAGATTATGTGAATTTTTTGGTTAAGTTTGAAAATTTTTCAATTCTATTCCACTGAATGTCTCTGAGAGGAACTGTATAATAATGTGATGACCGAATTCTTCTATTGAAGATCTCCAGTTACAGTCACATACATCTGCAAAGAAAGTGCTTAGTATAATCGTTTCCAATACCTCAAGGGCACATTGGTGAAATATTTGTATCCATGATATTTAGCATCTTACGGAAATTATGATGACCAGTAAGGATGCTCATTGTAGTTCTGCTTTTATTTAAAAGCCAGGATTCTCAGTTAAGTGTCGAGGGATGTGACAAGCATTCTAGTCAGTCTGCACTAGATAGTTTTTTTGGTCCAAAGAATACTTAGATCCTGTACAGTCCATTTTTAAAATTTTCATTTACAGACATTTTTGGAAATGGTGGTGGTAGGGGAGAGGCCCATCAACAGTTGGCCAGAGCCTGCCCGTGCCACCCTAGCTGCATTTATGTTAGTTATGTAGTTTTATTGGTTAGTGATTCTCAAGACCTGGCTATCCATGGTCATATTTCAGTAATTTTTTTGTTATTAAGAAATATATTCAGATTATTTCTTATTTATTTCATCACACATTTCTTTGTTTCACATACCAGTGTGGAGGGTAGAGAAGCGCTTTGATACTGGCCTGACTGTAAGTAAAAATGTGATTTTTTGTTTTGTTAAAAGTATTGTGGTTTTGTAGTGTGACCAAGGACTTGTTGATTGCTTATATTTCATTTTCAAATACAGTTCAGTCTGGGTTCTATTTGTTCTAATAGATATCAGTCTAGAGCATGTTAGAAGATGATGAACCAAACACGCATTTACTGGAGAAAAACTTTTTTGTAGGGATCGTTATGAAATGGGTTCAAAATTTGGTTAAATAAAAAAAGTACGATTTAAAAAAATAAAAGAACACTTTAGCCCTAGCTTTGACAGGTGATGCAAGGGCTGTTTTAATTTTAAACATCTTCAGATAACAGGATAACTTGATTTCAAAATTATTTGACCTTGACCATTAGGGGTGGACATTTTGATGAATAAAATGATATTTTATAGCCAAGGTACTCATTAGAGGTAGGTGCTCATTACAGGAAGCTACAATCTAATATCATCAGTATAGACCAAGCACACAGGACACACATGAGAGTGCTCTGTCAGTAGAACGCGAGATTGCTGGGGAAGCAATCCCAGGGGTATCAAGACAAAAACAACCCAAACACCCCGATTTATATCATGTGAAACAACACTTCCTCCATGCCTTTACCAGTTTTCATGATGTTAACCATCCTCAACACAAGCCATAAAAGTCAGATAGAAGTTTCTTGTTTGCCAGGTGGGAGTTTAAAAACAGTGACAGCTCATTTTTGGAACCAGCAGAGGTAATGATCAATCCCTGATTCAAAGGTGAAAGGGGAAGTCACTAGCAGGGTGGATTTTTATAATATCGGCAGAGCAGTTAGAAATCCGAAAATGTGGGATCTTGTGTTGTAACGTGTTCTAAAATTTTGTGTGCGAGGCTTAAATCAAAAGCCATCATCATCAATCGTCTTATCTTAATAATTATATCATGACTTATTTACTTACCTGAGGTAAATGTTGTCTCCGATCAGACACATTATATTTGACCCATGACATAACAGCACTGAAAACTTGTTCTTCAGACCTAACGTTGAGCTCATCACTTGATACTATATCCACCAACTGACTCACTGGTAGTAGCAAGAATTCTTCGCTTTCCATCACCTGAAACAAACGATTAAAATGAGCTAGGTACTTCAGTCAAGCATAATATTCGCTACTTCAATAGCAAAATATTCTAATTATCATGAGTAAAGTATTCAGCGAAATCCGTGAGTTTGTATCCACCATCCAAGGGGGAGGGGGAGGGGAAGGCCACCATCCGAATTACTTGAGTACCTACAACATATAGATCTTACCTCTTGGAAATTGTGTTGGGTGAATTTATCTGCTATCCTCAATAACTCCCGACAAGAATGTGTGTCAGCAAAAGCTCTTATTCCCAAACAGTTGGAAGGATCCAGTTGTCGCTTCAGGAACTCACAGCATATATCTTGGATTTCAGCTAACTGAAGAAGACAAGCTGAAAAGTAAGACAATACTGTGATTAAAGATGAGTATTCATGCAGGAGGTATTGATGTTAATTGTAATTTGATTTAATGGAATTGAGATGCAATGGTAAGAAGAGCAATTAAGAGAAAGAAAACATCACAACTCAAATCGATTGTTACCTTCATGCAGGCCACAAGGTATGGAGCAAGGAAGTTGATGGAGATAAAGACATAAGGTATCACTATTTGGTGGGGTGACTGACGGCTGATACGCAGTGCTATCACATAGCAGGATTTATCCCATGGCATAGGGATTTTTCGGGTCGAATTTAGAGGTGGGATTTTTCCATTGAAATTCCTCCAAATGCGGGGATTTTTGGACCGTTTGTTGATCAACCAAACTACCCAAATACGTGGAATAGTAAATATTGAAAATACGTGTTTCCGATGTTAAACTCGACTTTAGGACCACCCAGAACAGCCTGGTAGACAAGGGAAGGAGTGCATCTTATTTCATTGCTCGGTGGAGTGGATGCAATGCCCGATCTATTTCTACATTTTCAGACTAGGTAGGTACATGATGATGTCCGTTCTGCTATATGTCAGGGAAACAATGAACTATAATTCTCGAGAACACCACGAAGGGCGAAGTTCTAATGCCACTACTTCTTTGAACTTAACATTTTTCCATGCTAATTTGAAAATACGTACGATACATTAACTAATTCAGTGTTTTTATATTCATCCGAGTTATTTCATTTTTAAATTATAGTTCAGCACCCTCTCTCTATTCCTAGTTCACTTATTTTCTGAGCAATATGAAACAAGAGAGGTGAATGATCTCTCTAAATGGGCTGCATAAGTAACCAGTCCTCTATGAAGACTGATAAAAGTAAGTGGACCTAAGTTGATATGGATAGTTACCTGCAGGTAGGAGTGTTTGGACATTAGATTCCTCAACAACTATGTGAGAGGTGTAGCAGAAGTCGATGAGCAGTTCCATAGCATGTTCATCTATATCTCGGATGGTGACCTCTGTCTGCCGCGACTCTGCCAACTCCCCCGTGAACATGGCTCTAAAGTAAGGACTGCACGCTGACAGTATGACTCTGAAAAAACCACGAAATACTTAGAACCAAGAATGGACTTTCAAAACCATTATTACTGTTAAGTCCTTTATGGTGGGATTTCTAAGTCCAAAAGTAGACCAATTTTCAGTTCAGCATGAAGTTGCTCAGTCTTGCTTTAGCTTTCGATGCATTTGTTCGGATCTCCAGCTATGATGTTTAGATGTTTACCTTCGGATCGGACTAATCCCACAAATAAAGACCGAGTGAGTCTTGATAACTTGTGGATAAGATTGCTAGATCGTCAATGGTGAACATGGAATGATTACCAACTCCTTTCTAAAATAGAAAATCACAAACTGCCACCTACAATTTCAGCTATCAAGAAACCAAACAGATAGGTAAGTACTTCTGAAGAAATTCAAGAACAAAAGTCGGAAAACAATTCACCTATACAGAGTACTTCAACTTTTTATTCAAAGAAAGGATTCACAATGGGAGAGCTACTAGACTAGTACAAGTGCGAAGAAAATACTGAGTGAGGAGGCAAGGTAAGTGACTTTTGGCATCTCTTGGAAGTTCGGATTATTTTTTCACTTCTTCTGGCACAGGTTCCACTGATCAAGGATCCAAGGGCGATATTTAACGCAGAAAATTATAAGGTAGCATTTCAATTGTGGCAGAAGCGGCAGAAACATAATATATGGGGAAATTGTGTGAGTCGAACAAGGGAAAAATCAAAATAGAAAAGGCCACGTAACTGGGGCAGTTTTAATTGGTGCCTGCTGAATTCTAAGTCAACATAGGTTAGTGTACAGAGTTTTTGCTTTCCACGGCATCCCCCACACTGCCCCGCCTGTGAACGTAAACCTAGGGACAACAGTGGATGCTAACCTGAACGCTACACTTTACGGTCATGAGACCTATCTGAGCAGCTTCTTATCATAACCTGACACATTCATCCCGCTCCCAAAAATCAAATAGAATAAAAATGAGAACTAGCCAAATGATGCTCCTCTATCATAATTCTGATGGCGGGGGTTTCTAATAGTTCTGTTTTACTAGAACCACTACTGTATTCATTTATAAAGTTACATTTTGTTGAGTTGGTCTATTAACATCGGATTGAGAATCATTTAAGGTACATTGAACCAAGATGGTTAAGTATTAATCAACTATATAATTGACCAGTGTCTTCGTACAAAAACATGGTGTTGCATGAATTGGTTCTAACTAAGCATATTACTTTCCAGGGATTGTAACGTAACGCAATGCGGAATGCGTTACGTAACGTAACAATATTGTAACAATTAACGTAATCGTTCGTAACAATTGCATTAAGTTACCTACAAACCCGAGAACCAGGTCTACACATTTTCTACGAAACTTCTCTTTTATAGTTTTGACTGATGACTCGATCATTTTTTGGATGAAAGGTATTCCATAATTGTTTGTGGGGTTGTCAAAAATTGACATAACGTGAGTACCTATTTTCATTGTTTTCTTTTTAGATTTCAATCTCTTGGTCCAACTATCTGATGTTTACTTAAAGGGTTGATTCGCCCTGGACGAGAGGAGTCTCCTGCTCGGAACCTCTTATCAGAGTAAATTTACTAAGGTTATCATTTGCGTATATGGTGTCAGAAGCCATGGGGGCAATGACGTGAGGAACTTGTCCACCTTCATTTGTTTTCGGAACAGGGAGCCGATTCGTGTTAGTTTGTTAGGTTTTCGGTGGTCATTGGATCAGCTGACACCTTACAGCCACGTTCAGACAGCTTCATTTATAAGAAGCAAAAACCCTTATGTGCGTACATTACGGTATCAGTAACTTCGTCATGATGGTAGAATGCATGGACACGTACTTGTAGATGCGTCGTCGTATGCATAATGATGCCCGATCTTAGTGTGGTACTACTCGATGTTGCTATCCTCCAAATATGTGGTCGAGCATTCCGTTACAAGTTGTATTCCATATAATATTGTTTTAATAATTTATATGTATATATATATTACATTAAACGTTACTTATTTTTTATACATCATGAATAATAATATTTTATTTTTTAATAATATTTTTAAAATTACCTTTTTGCAAGCTTGTTATTTTGAGAGCCAATTCCGCCCAATTGTCCTGCAGTGCTGAAAGCACCATGTGGATGTTGGGGTGTGGGAATAAAACTGCTTATTGTAGTCCAGATGAAAGCACTCAGCTCTGTTCGTCATCTTGAGGTTGAGATTTTGAGGGGGTGCTGCCCAAATGGTAGGTGCAAAGGGACAGTAGCTAGTTAATACATAATAGCTTAACTCATTTCACTCCACTGGTACATCATTAGGGTCGTGAAGGCGCTGTAACGGCTGTCAGTGGAAGAAAGGGTAGAGCAAAAAATGGTTCATCCTCATACCAATTTCATTTTATTTTGTGTAGTGCCTCAACAAATATTTAAGTTTTTGTATGTGTCAGAAAGCAAAATAAGCACCCTCGTAGGGTACACGTGGGAAAAATGTCCTTGATTGCTTTGTGGGCTCCAAGCTCAAAATCACAGGTGAACTTTTCATCTCTGAACAACTTCATCAGACTCTCTTGCAGGATTTCGAGCTGATCTACGGATTCTCCGTGTGATTTTGGGAGGGGGAGGGAGCAACAGTTTCCTTCGAGAGGTGTACATGCATTGACGTATTAGCTTTACATCACTGAATTCAAGGTTGCTCGTCTGAGAGGATCGCGATTCCGCCATTATAAGCTTATTTGGCGTCGTGTGTAGCTCTTCAACCACTTTAAGTTTCAGAAACGAATATACTTTTTGCAGTCCTACTGCGCTTTCAAGCGGTGGTTGGTGATCATGTTCATTCTTCACAGATAAAGCCATCGATACATTGGAATCCTTGCACAACCTCACATTACACATCCTATTATAGCAACTGAAACTAAAACAATCGTCCTTCATTTTCCGAAACTGCGTAAATGTATGTCCTTCCACCGTAATAACCGTTTTTCCTCATTGTGATAGAAATTTCCCGGTGATAGCCACATCCATGCTTGAATGCTTTGAGAGCACTGAGAAACAGTCGGAACGACAGATTATAATGTAGTCATTGCAGTATGATTGCTCTTGTAATCTTTGCCCCAGTTGGATTGTCTCTTTTGTCAACATGACCCCAGTTCCACTGTCTCACGCAGGCTCTGCTACTTCCCGATTTCCCCAGTTAGATTGTGACCTTACACAATGGTGGTAATTCAACAATTGTTCCATTCACAGGGGGAATATAGTTCGAAAAAAATAGTTTAAATGTGAAGATGGAGAGGTGTGGACTCTTATCAGGGATGGATGAGCGGGAAATATGATTTGAACTTATGTTCAAACAACTTCTTTCATTCAAGCTAGGAGTTTTTCTCTGTGATTCCAACTTATTCACGTTGTCTTGTTTCTGTAGGTTCTTAAGCTCCACAATGCTTTATGTGACGTCTCTCTATGTGGCACTTTGTTCTTGTACCTTTTGAGAGTATGTTTAAGTGTTTGATAATCACCAGAGTAACAGAACAGAACCGCTTTACAAAATTTGCAATTGGGCTCAGCACCTATATCAACCGACACAATTGGAAGAGGGGCAATAGCCAAGATACTAATGACCTTTTAATCAATGGCGAAATAATTTCATAAATAGTTTTTTTTAAATATGAACCGAAGATAATATGGGATTAGCATGAAAATAATAATTTGTTGGCAGTACGTTTTCATCCAGTTCTACTACTTCTTCAAAAACTCCTTAACTAGTCGCTCAAACTGCGCAAGTCCACTCTATAAGTGAATAACTTGTGAAATACCTAATGAATTATTGAAGATATTCAACTGCCACAGGTGATACTTGATTTTGGGATATTGTACTTGGAAAAACGTTGAAAAATTGGGCAGAATTGTACTTTTCATCACTCATTTCCAAAGAAATATAAAATATTTTGTTTTTTCGGTATTTCCTAAGTTGGAGTACCAAATATCAATAAATGAACATCACTACCTACGTGATTTAGCGCGAAAAAATACCCCCAAACCATATATATTAAATATCTTGAAAAATTCATTAATTCGAAGTTTTTGCACTTTTAGGGTGGAATTGCGTAGTTTCAGTTTGGAATCGCGACTATTTTTTCGCACTAAAAAAAATTGAGAGATGAGTCATTTCTTCATTGAATTTCACGTGGAAATCGAATCTGCAATAAAAAATGGGGATCCCATTTAAAATAATGAAGTTAGTGCACACTTTGCACGTTTTGCGCATGAACATGTGCGCAAAAATGTCATATTTGAGATCTACAGGATAAATAAGGAGGGTTATCATTTAAAAATTTCTTCTAACCCATTCATTAGGGAAGATGGATAGAGGGGCGAAGTTGATGGCACACGCAGTATATGATCATCATTTACCTGTGAGCAAAAATTTTTCTTGATCCTACATTGAGGACAACGTCACAGAGTTCCCGGTGCCGTCTGAGGACATGGAGTTCATTGAGAGTGCTGCGTGGATGCTTCTCAGACGTGTGTGACAGGCGGGCTGGAGACGGGGCTCTATCACCAGCTCCCCCACTCCCACCATTGACGCCGGCTACCTCCGCCATCCTGCGGCCTGCCTGCAGCCGCAGAGGCGGAGAAGCCCACCCCCACACTGAGTCAATCTGAAAAGTACATAACTTTGTAACAAAATATACATGAATGGATGCTGAAAGATTATGGACGTTCAGAAACTTGCAACTTATCAAGTTGCCAAAGCCTATCCACACATAACTTAGCACCTAATCCATAATGATTTGTAGCTCCTAATTTGTATATATATGAGATGTAACCATCATCACCATGTATTACAAAGCCTAAGAACTTTCTCTGTACTAGCTATCTCCTATCCATCGGTTGATTCATATCCGTACCACTAGGGTCCTACTTGTGCTACCATAGGGTGGCCTCTCATGGGCTAGAATAACAAGCCCTATTATTGGGCGTTAGGGCGAGTATTGACCTCCCTCAGAAGTATAATAAGGGCAAGCTAAGCCCCATGTATTCATTCTGGAATAAACACTCCACTACAATCTACAAAACTGTTTCATTCACCTCACTGGCGACGAGTCTGATTCAGTGTTCAGTGTTAAATTTCCAACATGAATAGCACCTTTTAAGCAAGCTATACACTAAGCTATACACACACAAGCTATACCTACTGAAATTTTAGTTATAACTTCAAAAATGTGGGTGTCGTATCTCAAAAATTAGATGTCTACATGAAAAATGGGTTTAGGATTCGTATCAGCACCCTCGAAAACCCCAAGGACCAGTACCAGAGTCGTGGGGACACGCCTTAGAATTGGGGGGGGGGGGGGGGGGGGGGGCAGTGTACCTAATCTATATTTTACTTAAATGGAATTTAATTAAGAGTGAAGTGCACGATTCGATTGTCTGGATGCTCGCGTACTCACATCTACAGCATTTAAAAAATAAATTAAATTAAATCCTTAAGGTAAAATAGAGATTATTTAATTGGAAAAATATATCAAAATGATGTTAAAGTTTGTTGGTCAGGATGCTCGCAAGCGCACATCTCAATAGTGAAAAATATCCTAAATCCTTTTATAATCAATGCAAAAATGAATTAGTTGGACAAATTACATCAAAATCTGTGGTTGGAATCGGGTAAGGGGTGTTTAAAAAATCCCCCTGACTCTCGAGATCGGACGGGGACAAGTCCAATAACTCCCATAGCAATTACTTGTTGCAACATTAATGTACCGAAACCCCTCAACTTTCGATCATAATGTGTATCTGTGTCATCAATCATGTGATATCAATCAATTACTGGCTGTTACCGCCGATTAGATAGCAAAGAGGAGGAATAAAGTTATTGACTGAGTAAAAACTTTATTATTGCCCCTAACTTTTTTAAAACCCCAATTTCCTAATTAACGTAAATCTTTTTAGGATGTTACAAATGCCAACGTTGGAAATAATTACTCATTAGAGGTGAATAAGTTTACAATAGTGCAAACCTAATGGACTATGTTGAAGTACATCGGTACTTAATAGTCACAGAATAAAGGTGCTGGTTCATATCTGATGGAAATGTTCATGTTGGGTTTATTGGTAGAGTAGAAGGGACATTGTAGCCACTTAGCAGTAAAACACTAATACAATATAAGCCCAGCAAGGCAACTAATGGAGAAAGAAATCGCGTATATTAATATTGCGCACAATAGCGATCTTGGGACATCTCCATGGAACGAGAGACAGTTCCACTTACGTAATAATAAAATATAATATTAATTATACCGAGACGATTTGTAATGTTAACCTTTAAAATAGGATGTGCTTGACGGAATCTTGTTGCATCAACTCAAGAACGTCGGCTGGAATCAAGGAACTTGACAGACTTCACTGCAGAACGAACAGAAAAAGAAGAGTAGGCAAGGTGTGCCTCAGCGGTGACGACTTTCCACTCTACTCACGACCAACATATTAGAAATACTCGAATTACAAAGTATTAAACAATAAAACTGATGCTCTTGGGGTAGGTGATCGCGAATTGAAATCTATTCTGATGAAATTGAGAATTCTACATTATATACACACTCGCAGAGCACATAACATTCCTTTCTAATCATAACCAAAATGTCTACCGACGTGACGTCACAATATATTTGTACAGTCTTGGGTCTTAGGTAAATTCAGCTGATAGGCAAGTGTTCTTATTTGAAGTGCTAAGGATGCCGGTTTAAAATGTACTGATTTGAACAAGCAAGAAGTATGACGATCTACTAGACCTTTTAAATTAATATATATTATCCTATCAAATCATTTTAGTTCTAAAAAAACATTTGCTTCAAACAGCATTTGCTATTGCTAGGGCGCGGGTCTGGAACTCTCTACTCAACTCGATCCGCTCTTTGCCTACCATTGGTCGATTCGTGGCGGCAGTGAGGAGGCATTTTGTGGACAATCGATTTTTCAAATGAGCTTTTTCACATTTTAAATTTAATTTACTTTTAATATTATTACTTAATTTATTAAAATCTATTTTAATTTTAATGTAACTACTTGAACCATCCTTAGGTATATAATTCTTTTATTTCTTCCTACATTTTTTCAAAAATATTTTCACTTTTTTGTTTGATTTTCAATCTACTTATACTTATACTATACAATCACAGACCCTTGTATATCTTTTTTTCGTTTAATTTTACATCATTACATAGTGGGTAGGTACCTTCTTCTAGAGCATTGTGTGAATAATTTCAATTAATCTGCTACCTACTGCCACAATTTAACATGGTGCTATCATTATTTTTTAACAATTAGGTATTTGATTGTCATAGACAATATTCAAAAGCTGTTCTGGTTACCTGATTAAAAGATGCTAATACGAATTTTCGGTCTGGAAATCCAAATGTGTACTTTTTGTGCACAAGAAAAAGCCTCAAACTCATTTATGTGATTATTATGAGTTTTTTTATTATCATTATTTTCTCTTTTGAATATTGTTTTTTATGGTGGGACTTGCAATTTTTGTATAGCACCTAAAGCCATCAAACTCATTCCTGTGATAGTTATTTAAAAAAATATTATTAGTTATATATATAGGCTCTATTACTATTATATTGGTTTTGGTTTTCACTCCACTACCTAAAACAAAATAGTATCTAATTTGCAATACTCAAGGATTTATCTTATATTTTTAAATAAACACCTTCAGTGCAGAGGACTGTCATAAAGATCATTGGCGCTCCCCCAACCAAGCGATGGGCTGTTATTTTGGTCCTCTTTCCCCTTACAACTGCAAGAAGAAGCTGATTATTATTTAGTATACGTGTTTTGCCATAAAATTAATAGTTAACAATTTCCTTGTGCTCAAAAAGCTTAAATATAAAAAATTTAACATTACACAATAAAATACTTCACGGAAGTTCGTCGCTAAGATATTCGGTGGCAATTTCTGACAAAAAAATTTTTTGTTGAAAAAAAATCGAACGCTATAACCATGATCAACCCTCTTGGGAAGCCTACCCTTGCGCTAGAAGGCACTCTTCTCGAATGACTTCATGTTAATGCACCTATTCCATGAAGAAGATTGGAAGAAGATAGAGGAAGTATCCATGATGAAGAGGGTTGTCAGTCATGTCCACGATAAAAGTAGAAGAAGAACGTCTTCTTCAGACAAGCTGTAGATGTCAATTGCCTTATCAAATTGTTGCCTTATCGCAAGGGTACTCATAAGCTACACAGCAACTACAGTTTACAATGTTTCGGTCATATGTTACAATGGTTGGTATGTTTATTTAATTTTTCTACAATAAATTGTGCTAAATGGCCTTTCTAGATATTGCAAGTTTATGTTATCTGATTTCCATTCAGAATTTTATCATTTAACAACTAGCCGCTCCGGCTCGCTTCGCTCGCCTCCACGTTCAGCCAGGGGGCAAGCCCCCCGGACCCCCCATTAAGTGTCTCGCTTCGCTCGCAAGGAGTGGCTGTGTACATGCGATGGTCTTTTACCCCCCATTCAGGTGTAGTACAATTGAAACATGTAGGGGATGTTGCTCGCTTCGCTCGCTAACGGTAGATCCCTAAGGGTAGGTTTAACGTGTGTAGGGGATCAAATCGGTCAATCCGTTCAAAAGTTATGGAGGTACTTACATACAGACACTTTACTTTATTAATATAAAGAAGATGAATAACAGGACGTTTCCATTTTTTTCCGACCGTCACTTCACGGCAAAATTGATTTTCTGTTGATTCTCACGTTCAACCAATGCGTTTCTAGGGAAGTGTACCTCCCTTAGTTTTCATAGCAGGAATATCGTTCGCCACTTTTTAGAATGCTCTCATTTTATAACAACATCTCATGATCCCTAAGCCATTGTAGTGTCAAGGAAAGCTGATTTATTACAATAAGTTATTAACTAATATTGCTAAGTAACCGTAATGTACGAATATGTAATCATTATTGAATGATCTGACTGTAGAACAGTAGGTCTACCGTCCTTTTTTTTCACCCAGAATACTACCCAATCAAAGTTGACCTACTGGAACATTAGAAGATTTGTGCACAAACTTTTACCGACAAATATACTTAATTTTCATTGAATGTGCTAAAAATCGATATAACAATGCAAATAATTTATTTTTTAAGGCAGAATATTGTAGAGAAGGTGTTTTTGTTTCATAAAATTGATAGTTGCTTAATAACATCTGTGCAAACCAAGTGCTCCAACTTGAGAAAAAAAATTAGCACAACGAATGAGCTAGGTACATGACTGGGACTTTCTTCTTACTGCTTCCGAGTCAACCTATAGGTAGCGGAAGCTTTGTTTTCACATTTGGAAGAATGACAATTTTTTGTCTCCAAAATCAAAATTTCCTCTCGCATTTTACGTTTTAGGCCGATATGAAAAAAGATCCAGTCATGCAGCATGATCGAATTTTCGTAAATTATCGTATGGTATGTAATGTTAAATTGTTTTGAAATTTGAGTGAAAGGAAATTGTTAACTATTAATAAATTTTATGGCAACAAACGTATTCTAAATAATGATCTACTATTCAGAGGTTTTGAATTTTTACCTTTTTTGTAGTTTTCATCGATTTTTTAGCAAATTTGAATGAAATTTAAAATTTTTTCAAGTGTTCCTATCGATTTTTAGCTTGTTTTAATGAAATTTAAGTACATATTTCAGTTCAATTTTGTGCTTAGAATTTTAATTGTCCTAGTTCATGTTCGATTAATTTTTTCGAGTAGCATTCTGCTAAAAAATAGAAATTTGTTAATTTTTAGCGGTTTTTTGCCTTTTTTAGTATATATATACATATTTTGAATTTGACCAATTTAATGTGTTGGAAAAAGTGATCCAACGAACTCATCCTTTCTTTTGAAATGCTTGATTTTTTGGCGAAAGAACTAAGTTTCGCTATCTCAATTCTATCGAGAGTTATCGTCTGGGATGACACATAGACTTATATACTTAAAGCTAAAACCCAGGAATCATTTCAGAATGCCTCAAAAAGATTTCTGAAGAAAATTATTGAAAATTTTTATTTTAAAATTTTTGGAGCCATTGCAATAGCTTTATTTTCCAATTCGCTAATAATGATCTACTATTCAGAGGTTTTGAATTTTTACCTTTTTTGTAGTTTTCATCGATTTTTTAGCAAAACTGAATGAAATATATATTATATATATATATATATATATATATATATATGTTATATATATATAACAATAACAATATGTTGAGTTTGACAATGTTTTTCTTAAAACAAAGTGTTAAGGTTCTTGAGGGTTGGTCAATTGACCAACCCTCAAGAACCTTAACACCTTGTTTTATATATATATATATACTTATATATACACCTGTGATGAAAAATTGATTGGATTGAGATAAAAATCCTTTCTTTCGCCAACAGTTAAGCATTCCATAAGAAGGATGAGTTCGGTTGATAGTATTTTTTGATCTCATTAATTAAAGTGGTTACATTTCGAAAAATATGCTACAAAAATCAGTGGAAAAGGCAAAAATATTGAGTTTTAAGCGGAATAGTACTCAGATAAAGTTTATCAACAAATCTAGCTTATAAACTAGATCATTAGAAAAATTTTGCTCAAAATCATGCTGAAAAATGTAGTTGGTCCTTAAATTTCAATGATGTTATGTTGAAAAGTCGACGAATACTCCATAAAGCTAAAAATCTGAATTCTCTTTTTGTAACGCCAACTATTATTTAGAATACGTTTTTAGCCACAAAATTGATAATAAGTTAACAATTTTAATTCACTCAAAGTGCTCAAATTTCAAAACAATTTAGGGTAAATTTAATACGGCAGTTAACTAAAATTCGCTCATTGGTGTGGAGGGGGATCTCTAAAAATTGAGAGAAGGTAAATCAAGCAACGTTTCCGAAGAAGCATGTAAGGTTACCTGCAGTGCCCGGGTCACACCCAACATTCCGCCTGCAGGCACTGGAAGGGTTATGTGCGCTAATTTCGAGCAAGCATCTGCAATTTGTTACGTCCACCTGTTGGCAGTTGACTGTTAGTGTAAGATGCTCAGTGATATTCGTCTTGTATTTACTGTTCAAGCAACGCGAGCCTGCAGGCAATCATATTGTGTTGGCCACTTGAGCTTTGCAATGTTAAACCACTGTTTTTGGCTTCCACATCTACTTTTTCAATCCAAAAGTATTCAATACCTAACGATGGTCGCTTCCTATATCAGCACCTATTCTGCTTTGTACATCAGGGGGAGCTTCGCCATTTCCTGCTTGTTGCAGTCAATTCGGTTTCGTGTACTTATCTGGTTATGGCAATCCTTAGGTATCGGTTAACTAATGGTAGGTATCCGCTTCTTGTGACCAAGTCATTGCTCACTTTTTTCATTTTAGTTCCCGAATTCATGCTCGTTCGAGACTTGCTCTATCTAACCCCCTTCAATTCAATTGAATCGTGGGATCCCAAAATCGGGAGGACCATTGACTCTCGTATATCTATTATAGGTATATAGTATGTGTAATACTTTAACCCATTGTTTCAGATCCAATTATTGGTATAATACATAATAACATGTTACAGGTATAAACGAGCTTGAAATACGGGAATAACTGTGCTCAAGGTAAATCTACCATCATGATTGGAACTATTGACGCAGAGCTGGAGATCCGTAAAGCACCAGCCAAGCATATGTTTGACTTGGCCCAAATTCTTGAGATTGGCCAAGGGTGGAAAGAGTTGATGGCTATCATCCCAGATGGTGATCGCCCTACTAAGTTAAAATACACCGTTGAACATATGAGGCATGTTGACTATACTAATATTTCATTTGATAAATCTGTAACCTACAGTGAGGTTAAAAAAAGTAGGTAGTTTTTTAATATTAAATACCGTCAGGAGAGAAAGCAGACATGTTGGTATACTTCATGTTTGTTCGCAGATAATTTTTACTAACTGCTTGAGATTTCGCTTACTGGAGATTTCAGGCATTCATCAGGTGCACCACGAGGTTTGTGGAGTTTCTACTTTTGCATGGGTACCGTAAAAGCTGTACGAATAATGTTCTGAGTGCTCAAGCTATGTAGTTGCATGCTGGGTTAAACCTGCAAGTTTGTCTTTATTGTAGTTATAAGTTTAGAATGGTAGAAATTGTAATGGCTACTTTTCCTCTCTAAGTATCAACTCTAAATTAATTTACTCACAAAATTTGAGATGTGTGAAATGACACAGTGAAGGACATTTTCACAAATCCTTAACATGAGCATCCTTGATATCAAAATAAAGCACAACATAATACATACAGAGGATGAACTAATTCAGGGTGTAGTTTCAGTCTTATGCTGATTGTCTTCACCCTGAGTGATAAGATTGTTAATTCCGAGCTGTAGGGACAGAATGGGAGAAACCAAAGATTGCAATGAACCTTTCATTCAAGTTTGAACAGTTCTATTTGTGCATCACATAGCGAACATTTCCCGATTAGAGATCATGGGTGGAGTTTCTCGAAATTGCAAAATGTCATAATCTTGCGGATTATATTCAGTGCTACCAGAATATAATGCAGCGTTGGTTTTTGGGGTTACGTGTCCTCCTTTTCAGTTACTAATACCCCCAATACCTTGGAGGGACACTGAAAAATACACCTTTTTGGTTTGAAGTCCTTTTTAGTCCTCTTTTCCATGACTCCACACTCTTTTCTGTCATTTTCACTTGTTGAGCTACATGCTTGGATAAAATGAGGTTGTTACTATCAGGAGTTGGGACTTGAGAAAGGTTAAATCAAACATGAGTGAGAGCTCCATGTTTGGAGAAGTTAGATCAGTTGTTTCTGTGTGCTCCCCACCCTCCCATCCTTAGGTGTGACACCTTACATACCTAACACAGGTCAGAGTGGGAATAAGTGATGAAATGATGCCAGCACTCCCTAGTGGATATTTGGAGGAGGTAGATCAGCTGTTTCTGTGTGTGACACCTTGACGGACTTGTAAAAGGAGCCCAAATTTTTGTTTCTGCGTCTTTTCAAAAATCATCATTTTTTCGTGATTTTTATTGAAAGCGAGTGTAGAACCGGAGAAGTAAGTGTACCATCGAGGTGGGTACTGCATGTCATACCCTAAATTGACTTGATGATATAATTATAAATGAACTTCACCTAAGTTCGTTTAGTTACCAATTAAATAGAATAGGTACTGTTTTCACTCAAGCAGCTGCACAATATAACCATTTTCCTTAAATATATCACTATACCATTATATCACTTGCCTGTTGATAGTATAGGGTGTCCCAGAAAAATAAGTTTTTTTGAAAACGCTGTAACTTTTTCATTTTTAATAATACAGAGAAAAATCATATACCGTTGTGCTCATGAGGGTTTGAGGTTTAGGTGTGGAACACAATATCAGGCATATGCCCACCCCTACTTGCCCTACAGGCGATCGCCCTGTCCATAAAATTCACAATAACTCGCGCGCACATTTCCCTGTCGATTTCCCCCAACACTCGTCGGATTTCTGCTTTCAGCTGGATGGATAATTCTTGGATTTTCAGACCCATAGATTCTGCAATTTTGCTTGTTGACAAATCCATCCAGATGGAAATGAGCTTCATCGCTGAAAATGATGTTGTTGATGAAACCTGCATTCTGCTGTTCTGCGTTGATGACCCATTCGACAAATTGCCTTCGTTTTTCGTGGTCCGCTGGTTTCAATTCCTGGGTCAATTGCACCTTGTACGGGTGATAATGAAGGTCCAATTTCAGGATAGGATGCAATGTGCTTCGAGGCCAATGCAGTTGTTGAGAACGCTTGCGAATGGATTTCTGAGGACTGACCATCACAAAATCTCGCACGACTGCAATTGTTGCATCGTCCCTTGAACGACGGGGGCGTGCTGGGCTTCTCCCCACTCCGGCTCCTCCAGTTTCATCAAAAGTATGGATAATCCGAACAATAGTGCTCATGGATGGTGCATTATGATGCCCAAGTAAGGTTCGAAGTTTCTTGAGCGTCACCGCGAACGTCTCACCGTTTTGATGTGGGTTTTAATAACCAAAATCCGCGTTCCTAAGGGTATCCGATCCGTGGTTACACACGACAGCACAACTCTTGGATACAAAAACGTACCTTGTCACATAAAACCTCAAGACTCTGAGATGATAAAAATCGAAGAAACAATGGTGCCAACACAATATTAACAAAATGGCGGCCATTTCAAAAAACTTATTTTTCTGGGACACCCTTTAGTTAATGATTTTCTACCTACCTAGTTAACAGTTGATAAATAATTTAAGAAAAAGTAGAATTTAAATATCTAAACACCTAGGCCTCAGAAGGTTGACTCTAGCCTCATTGGTTGCAGAATGATTGAAGAAGGGAGTTCCAAAGTGAAACGAACGTGTTCAGAAATCCTTCTTGATGAATGGGGAACGAGTGGTCGGTGTAGACCTCGTCTGAAAGATCTGTTAGACCTCCTAACTAAGGCTCAACTCTTCAGGGCTGCTGAATACGTGTCGATTAACATATTAAACAGTATGTACCTACATTAATATATCTTCAAGTGGATTCATAACTATACGAGTCAAACATAAATTCCACAAAAATTATTATTAAGTAGCTATAGATTGATTGTGGTGTAATGAGGTGTGTTCATCCTCTAACTAGAACACACTGGCTCTTGACGTTTCTTTATTTTCCAAGAATCAACTCTAGAGCGTCCATCAGAAGGTCCAGCTGCTAAAGTTACGATCCCTGAGCCTGATGATCTTCTAGTGAAGCCCACAGCGCCTCTACCTTCTGCTAGCACGGTGAAACCGAGCGCGCCTTCTGGTTCGTGTGAGGCTTCTCAGCAGAAAGACCCTCGAAATGTAACAGAGACAACTGAATACACTGGCCAGTGCGAAGTCACTCGTCGTATATGCCAAGAGCTGAGTTTAAGGTAATTATGGTCTTGCATAATCTGGAATGATGGTGATAAAAAGTCTTTTTTCTACAAATCACTTCCTGCGTGTTACACCTGCTTGAAACATTTTCCTTCTGTTATGCCAAAATATCGACTAGGTAAATAGGATTAAAGCAGCTCAGCATATGTTGCTGAAAACAGAAGCAACGTTTTCCTCTTTCTTGAAAAATGATGCTTAATTGGTTTTAAATTTGCGCATGCACAGTAAAAACTATCAATTTTTATAAAACGGAAGTTAGTGAAAAACGTTGTCTATTTCCACGAAAAATAAGAGTTACAATGTTAAATCGATTTCGACGGTTAGGCCATCATCAGTAACAAACAATAACGGAAACAAAGGTTATTGTTTGTTACTGATGATGGCCTAACCGTCGAAATCGATTTAACATTGTAACTCTTTATTTTTCGTGGAAATAGACAACGTTTTTCACTAACTTCCGTTTTATAATGGGTTTCCACAACTTCGTCGCGAGTGATTTAGTTCGTATCAATTTTTAACAGAGAAATTGCTAGATCATCCTCAGCCTAACCAGCACCCTAGAAAATGTCATTAAAATTGAAAGAAAACTGTAGAGGTAATGCTGTACAGGAAACTGTTACTAGGATTTCACAATCAGGCATTCGCAGGACCTACTGAAGATAATTATTGATTCGGCTGATTGAAACGTTTTTCCCGCTACCCTCCAAACGTGAGTAAAATTGAATGTCTTGGCTATAAGGAAATAAGGCTTAGAGGTTTTTACGCTAGCGTATGCGCAAAGTGAATAATTTATTGTTGAATAATGAAACTGATAGAGGATCATCTGCTGCCTAGCCCACACATTCCTTCAACATTTCGTCAAACTCTGATGGAAACTGTAGAAATTAAGCTTGTTACCAAGATTTGCAGGCATACACGCATTGAAATTTATTCAAATAGATTTCAGTTGGTTAATTATATTTTTCATTCAGATCTCGGAGTCATTTTTATTGTTGCAGAAAAGAAGAAATGCATGGAGTCCAGGCTTTTTCATACCAAGAGCTTCTGGAGGCAACAAATAATTTTGACGACACCATGTTCCTTGGGAAAGGAGGATTTGGTTACGTGTACCTCGCTGATTTTCGGGAGAAAGGTCGATTGGCTGTGAAGAAGATACTCAGTGAAGGGGCTGTTGTGCCTAACCTTGCTGGCAATCAGTTCAGCAACGAGTTGCTAATAGTTTCCGGACTCTCACATTCCAACATCCTCGATCTCACCGGCTATTCGTGTGACGGCCCTCACTTATTTCTCCTGTACCCTTACATAGTTCGAGGCTCTCTTCAGGACAGGCTCGAATGTAAGGTCAGTGTTTTTGCCCGGGGTTACCTAATCATTAATGGAAAGTTGGTTCAATGGTGAACAGCTAAGATTTCTCTTGAAAAGATCAATTTTCACTTGATACTTACCTATGTAATTTTTCAGGGTGGGACTGATGCACTTACCTGGCCCATCAGACTTAAAATAGCCATAGAGACTGCAAACGGGATTTGCTATCTTCATTCCCAACTTCCTAAACCTCTTGTACACAGAGATATAAAAAGCGCTAATGTTCTCCTAGGGCAGGACTTCAATGTAAAGGTCAGTAAATCAAGTTAAACGCAATTGAATTAGTTGGATAATTGATAGGTTTCAGCAATCAAGCAACAAACATGGTGGGACTGGCAGCAAGCTGAAATTAATATAATCCGTACCTATCTAATTCAAAAACTCATTTATTAACCAAAGAGCTCTAGATAGTCGGCCACCTTTATTAATTCAATTTAATTGAATTATTCAATTATTTTTAAAACACCCTCTAGTTCCCCTGGATATAATTATGATCACATACCCATAAATATCACAGTTCATAGTAGAGCCCAGTGGCTTTCAGTCATAGCAACAAGGACTGGATCTCGTCTGGTCTAGATAGAACGTAAAACCCACAGTGGGACCTATGCTGCACACGACCTTGTGGTCTGTAAGGTCTGGGCAGCCTACAGGATGTGGCTACAAGCTCTAATATTAGCTGAATTATGTAATGTGCAGATAGCTGACTTTGGACTAATGCGACATGGATCAGGTGGAACATTCAGTCAAACAATAGCAATGACGTCTACAGTTCTTGGTACTTCAGCCTACATGGCCCCAGAGGCATTCAGGGGGGACGTTTCTGTGAAGATGGATGTGTTCAGCTTCGGAGTGGTGAGTAATCATGACACTTTTCAAGAATGTATTTTGTTGCAAATAAGGGGTATTTCAGATATTTGTTATTACTAGGGCGATTTCCTGGAGGGAGAGTCTTGCTTGATGTAGTGCTACCAGGTCAAAAAGTTAATATGTTATACAGTCCTATTACAATGTGACTGATTTACCACTCTACGGAACCGCTCATGATAATAATAACATTTTAATATTTAGTTGAAGATATGCACTTGATGAAACTATTTCGGAACAAAATTCCTTTTCTTGAAACTGTCAAGCCAGGTTTACATACAAACGAGCACCCTAAAAAGTACTCACTAATATTCACAATTGTTCGTGTTGCTAATCTATTACTATCAATCGCTTTGTGTGATAATCTATTCTATCCAGACATTGGAGACAGTTGAGTGATGCGGGTTGTCTATCTTACTTTATGTTCTTATTGGAGTCGGCCTTCTTTTTTTTTCTTTTTTATTTTTTATTTTTTTTTTTTTAATAAAACTTTACACTTTATATATATTCAGCATCTACCTACCAATTTCAGTCTTAATTATTTTAATCCAAACTATTCAACAAAGTACCTAATTCAAAAAATAGCATTCGCAGATTCTGAATATTGTTACAGTTGTTCTGATACCTTTCGTCACATCACCAGTAATGTCAAACTTGGAGAGTGTTTTCGCTCTCAGAATCGTGCTCAAACTTGGAGAAAATCGCTGAATGGCATCATACCTGGGATATTTTGTATTTACTTTATTAATCGGTGAATATATGAAGTGACTGTTCAAAAAGAGTAGTGGATGCCATTTTCCCCGGGAGAGACAAGTGGACAAGGTTATCAGATGATAGGACTTGAGGAGAAACTTTTCGCTGGCACATCTCAGAATTGATTTGAAGCTAAAGACTGAAGAAACACACCTGAAGACATCTGTTTTCTTGGAGGAAATAATAAATTATAGGTAAATAAATAATGACTTGATACCCCTTGCGCACAAAATGAGCATAGAGTAAGTTTTTCACCTCCCTTTGCAAATTTTGGGTTCATAGGTTGAATAGCAAAGAAATTAGCTCTGACACCACAAGGCAGCAGTAACATTAGCCTTCTTGTATATTATATAATTTTTACGTGTCATTGTTAGGTGGCAATTTTCGACCAAAAAAAAATATATATATATATATGTATATATATATAATTTTATGTTTCTGTGACTAGTGAGATTACAGATTCAGGATTGTTGAATGACCAGTCTAGTCTTGAGTTTGATGTTTTTTATTTATGACGTTTCGACCCAGGATCTGGATCCTACTCATGTAAATATATTGGTGTCCTGGAACTTCAAAGTCAGCTGGAATGACTTATTTTCACAAAAATAATATATTAAACAACACAAGTTGTTGGTGAAGCCAGTCTTACATACAATTATACAGTCTTACATACATACAATATTGTATGTATGTAACTCACGTCTAGTTTGGTCAACCCAACCTCCAATTATATTCACTACCTAGTCATAACCAGCACTCAGTATATGTATGTATATATAATAAATAAATGATAATAAATTAGGAATAATAAATTGTAAATGATAATAAGAACGTGAATTCTTATTAAATCCTAGTATATGGGAATTCCTATTCTAGGTACTTGACTGCATTGTATCATAAATTTAAGGTGAATAGACTGGGCTCCATCTTCAAATTTGATGTGAACGAGTGTGACAGCTCTGTGTATTATAAAGGGAAATGCACACTAGTGCAGCATCAGGTCGGGTTGCCTCTTATCGCACCACAGCGCATTAATGTCGATGAATATATGAGTGGCAGGTCGAGCCATAGCTCATTGGTAAAATGCGCTAGTTTCCTCTGGCAGTCAGTTTTTCATCACTCATGGATTCTTCTTTCACTGTGCCCTGTCAACGGATAATCTGGCTGGATGTCACACACAGCTGCCGGGTGGGGAAGGATGATTCGGTTCACAGTGGTCTGATGGAGAAATAAGCCCAACGAGCGATGTTTCAATCCTCTTGTGCACCCTCATAAACAATACACTAAACCGAACAAAGTGTGCTTTGCCCCCTTGATACAGCCTGTTCCACCCTGGCAATAGTGTGCACTTACCTTATTAGTGCATTATACACAGCTATCAGAGATTACCTTTCTCATATTGCCACTTCAGATAATCGGGAACAGCATGTTTGATACCTTCTCATATTGCCACTTCAGATAATCGGGAACAGCATGTTTGACCCTATGAGACTTCACAGGGTAGACACACTCTCTCAGTTGAGATGGAAACCGTAACACTCCACCCCTTAAAAACTGTAGTTCGAGAATTTAGGAGCGATTGATGGAGTTAATCATATTATGAAGAATGCACAGTTTATAACAATGACATGATGTAGTTTTGAAGATCGTATACCTAATGTATTTTGAAATGCATTGTAAAGACAAATTTTCTAATGATATGGCATTCTACTTGATATTATTTGTCTCTTAGGTATTGCTGGAACTGATTACGGGACTCCCTCCCTTTGATGAAGAGCGTACTGGCTGTGATTTGGTAGGTACATTACTTTTCTTGTACACTGTGTAACAGAGTTACCTCCTGAGAGGTCCATCAAGCTCCCGTCAGAGCTCCAGAGATAGCGTTGTCGGCGTCCCGTTGAGGAATCAATGGGAAAGACGCGCTGTTCTCGATCGTTTTAGACAGCTGGTTTGGCGTCGGATGGTTTTCTGGTGACAGGAATATCAACCTTCCCCGAACATGGCTCATTAAAAGCTATGACTAGGGGTGGTATCTCTCTGACGGGATGCCTCTTTACCTCCTCTACCTTTTTATGAGGATTTAGGCCCCCATTGCACCTCTGGAGGGGGCACCTAAATTCCTTATATGGCAGCAGAGCGTGGTTTGGATTATGCACGGCTGACGCCTAGTAGTCCAATCCACTATTTTTGGGGCGTTAATGTTTCAGAAGAAACATGGCCCGGGGTTCCAGAAGGAATTCCCATTATCACCCTTTGGTATATAAATAATTTCATTGGTCTTTGAATTATTATTTCTCTTTTATTCCCCTTTTTATATTTTATATACCATATTTTCTTTCAATTTTATGCCACCTGAGTGCACAATTTAAGTCCCCTAAGTTGGGCAAATTCATTTTATACTATTTTCTTTCAATTTTTTCGCCACCTGAGTATTGCTATATGTCAATTACCAGGTTAGTGCGCCATTGTCCCCATATTTGGGCAATTTAATTTAAAAGTCCCCAATGTTGGGCAAATTAATTTCTATATATATTTTGATTTCCTAAGGTATAAGTCTCCATAGTTGAGCATCCGTTTTGTCCCGATTGTTCAATGAAGATACTTCTTATGAAGCTTCATTGACAATCCAGTTTTAATTTCTATTCCCCCATCCAAAACGCCAATGCAGCTATTTATGATTGAATGAGCATTAGTTCTCAGCTATTCACTATTCCACCCAACTACCATACTTGATCTTCAATCAAGTATGTCTTTAAGGGGAGGAGTGTAACAGAGTTACCTCCTGAGAGGTCCATCAAGCTCCCGTCAGAGCTCCAGAGATAGCGTTGTCGGCGTCCCGTTGAGGAATCAATGGGAAAGACGCGCTGTTCTCGATCGTTTTAGACAGCTGGTTTGGCGTCGGATGGTTTTCTGGTGACAGGAATATCAACCTTCCCCGAACATGGCTCATTAAAAGCTATGACTAGGGGTGGTATCTCTCTGACGGGATGCCTCTTTACCTCCTCTACCTTTTTATGAGGATTTAGGCCCCCATTGCACCTCTGGGGGGGGGGGGGGGGGGCACCTAAATTCCTTATAACTGTGTGGTATAAAACTAAATATCGATTCTTGTGCTCATTTTCGAAAAGTTGTCTTGAAAATTTCTCTTGTTGGGAGTATTTTAACTTTTAAGATTTCCTTTCTCTAGACACGTATTTTTTCAGAAAACCATTCAAAACATGACTTGTATGCTAACTGAAAACTTTTAGTCCATACCAATAGAAACACCATTACCTGAATTTCCCAAAATGTAAGTCCTCTTTTCCCATAGCAGCAACTGCATAGTGTTGTGTAAGTTTGTGAATTCAGCAGTTTTTGAGGAATTTTTATGACGTATTGATAGGGTACTTAATCAACTCTCGACTGAAAAAAACATTTACACTTGGGCCCACTTTCACCATAAACTTGACGAGTTTAATCATCAATTATATGCCTTTTGGAGGATTCTGTCATCACTAGCAAGTCGAGTACAGGCGGCGAGCACTTTTGATGTTACATCATCATCATCAGGCCATCAAAACCATATGCGTCTGAAAGATTGGAAATCAATGGAGACTACAGCTCAACGTCTTTCACCGGAGTGCTATACGAGTTTAAACTCCTACTGACGCAGCATGAGGTCATACTCCCAAAATCCGTTCCGTTACACTTGCTAATCTCCATTAGCTGTATTAACGATGATATGGAGCAATATGGCCACATACCAACAGCTGTTCGTTTGATTCACAGTTGAAGTTCCTTCACACTCCTTATTTACATAGAATTTACGGGATTTGGCATTTGGATTTATATTTGATTCCTTGAATGAGGAGGATGTCCCTCGAAACACGCCCGAGGAAGATCCAACAGCGGATTCTGCACTTGGAGAAATTGGACAACATCGAGTTTCTGTGTAGAATTATGTTTACAAACCAGTGTTTTCTAGTACTGCCAACAAGAGATGGATGTAGTTTGAAAAGTTTCCAAAATTTAGAATTTGTATTTCCATTATTTATAAGAATGAAACTCCGTCTGTCTCTGACTGTCGTCTCTATGCATGGCCAAACCGCTGAGTCTAGGAGTGGGGGAATCTTCCTGGGATTTCCAAAAGTTGGCATACGCGATTTTAAAATTTTCTAATCCTGCCTGAACCATGGGCTGTAGGCGGGAGGGAGCCTTTTTAATGCCGTTCTTTTCGACTTCCCTACCCCTCTGAACAGCCGTCGAAAATTCCGGAAAAATACCGGTTTCGAAGGTTTTTGTACGAGGAAGACAACACGATCGGATTGCAAAAAAAGTATCGGGAAATGCGTAAAAAAAATTAAAGTTTTTGGACCCGCTTTCTCGAAAATTCTGACAAAAAACTTCGTTTTTTTCCTCATTAAAATTGACCCCATAAAGAGACGTTTTTCAAGATGGTGTTTGTGGGCGAAATACAGTTTTGATTCCACCGAATCTGAATTCGAAGTCGGATATTGAAAAAAGTGACGGGAAGTTGGACAAAATGCGAGGAGAAGGGAGGTGAAGCGATTACAATGAGAAGCTCTCCGTTTCAGGAATGTGCAACGCAGGCTCTTTTACCTGAAGGGGTTCCGATGACGATTTGTCCTCACATTGCTGTACTCCGGGTGGTAGGGGTCCCATTTGCTGTTCTTCGCACATAAAGTAATGGCCTATCTTTAGCAAAATAGAACTGGAAAACAAATACGTACAAACATTCAACATCTGACTGTTCTGTTAATACTGAAGTGTTCTTAAAACTATACTTTTTGTGGTTCCTCATAAAGTGGAAACTTGTTTGATATCACAGACGAAATTTAGATCAAACTCGAAAAAAACCACAAAACGTTAAATTAACGGAAAAACCGCAACAAAACTCGAAAATATTGAGAGCTCAAAGCACGAAGTGGGGAGACGTCAACCGGAGGAGAGCAAAATATGTTTAATTTTTACGTATTTGAAAAATCGCGCCTTCGTGAGTTTTTTCTAATCATTTCTTTGAAAGCCCACCACAACATCTGTGTGCACATGATAGCTGCGTCAGTATTCAGTCTTCTACAAAGACCTTACTGTAACAGTACAATAGTTAATTATAATCGTTTGATTATTGTTCACAGGCCAGTCACGTTGATGAAATCGACGACATTAACCTTCTCATCGACAAAAAGCTTGTTCTGGAAGACATCGAACCTGTCATCAAATTGTTTGATACTGCACAAATGTGCCTCCTTGAGAAGAAAGCTAGACCTGTTATGTCAACAGTCCTCACATCTTTGCAAAACATACAAGATCGAAACAGATGATACACAATTTCATCACTTCACCATTCCAGTTCCAACCAGTCACTTGTAAATGCTGATGTAGTAACAGAAACTAGAAGCGGTTTTAACATGAAACATAGATGACTGAGGAGTATGGAAAAGTTGCCAAGTTGATGCACAAATGCCAACGAATTATTTTAAATCAATGTGATTTTATACAGAATCTGGAGTTTTCAGTGGTTATAAGAACTTGAGACACCTGTAGCATTCCGCTTTTTTTTTTTTGTCAAATTTCAGAAACGGTTCATTTCAAATATGATAACAGGTATCTATTAAATGAAAAGAATGACACACACATTTATGCGAATAAAACCTTAGTTTTTTCATCCTTGTGTAGACATTTTTTAAAAAGGATCCCAAAAATTACAAAATCACGCATTGCTCTGTGTGCAATGCTTAAGAATTTTGTTTTCTCAAATGGATTATGGTCCAGATCCTAGAAAGATTCTCAGCAGAAAATGAACCTCCGACCAACGACGGTGGGATTGCTATGCAGGTCGAACAATCGGAGACTGAGTCTACTTCGGGTGAAACGCCTACTAATGGATGATCACCGGGAGAATAAACCCAAACGAACCAGCAGAAGCAATGGTGAAAGAAGATACCAGCTTGTAAACATTGATTGCGATCCTCAACAAACCTCTATGAACGGACCCTAGAATGGACTAGAGTCTGGGGAAAGGACGTTCGGCCGAACACCAGCGCTGCCTGTCGGGAAGTAGAGGGACTATCTCCCCCATTATCATTTTCTTATCTTGTTCCCTGTGATTAAGTAGTGTAATGTAACCCGTTCTAGTTCAGAAACACAAAAATTTACCTACCTATATTGCTGAATTGCTGCTATTGTATTGTTGAAAACCATCCACTATTAAAAAATTCATTCAGCCTCTTGTAGTTCGAGTCTTAAAACCAGTTAGTTTGTCCAAGTTCAATAAACCTACTCCTCGAGGTGAAATGCAATGTTGTGAGTTTTACCTCCAATTCAGCTGAATACAATTCGCACAAAACATTTAAATTTTACATGTTTAGAGTTCAATTTATAATTCATCTTTTTTACATGCTAATAAAGTTTATTTAAGTTTCAAGGGAAGATGTTGAGGAACTCATTTCGATACCTAATTACTTACCTGGACTTATTTCATTGATGTAATCGATTATGACCTATTGAGGTAAGGTTTCCAAATCTCAACTGGAATTCTCTTTGACGAATATAAAATTTCATTGATATTCGACGTGCTAGAATCCCTACAGATGATGGTAGTTTATTCATTGTACCTATTGATTAGTCGGCCGCGGTCTTCTTTTATTTTGGTCGGGATTCGGCCACCAGAACTTTCTGGGAGATTATTCAGGTTAAATTACGAGGTCATGCGATATGCAATTATGTTCTCTAAATTCAATTCTTAAGCGCTGGGAAACTACCCGTATGTCACCGGGCCCAAGAAATTCGGGCTGGCTACGCCCGTGAGTACAGCAGATTGAAAGCGGAGGCGAGAAAATCTTGGAATTTGAAATAACGATAGTTGGAGAAACGGCGCAAGGTAGCGCTTGTGTTCGGCCGAACGTCCTTTCCCCAGACTCTAGTCTAGAATGGGGCCAACTGGGACATTTATTCATTTTTTTCTCCATCGTAAAATGCGCAAGAACGTTCTCCTTTCAAATATATAATCCTTAGGGTCTTGGCTGGCTATTGATTAGTATAAAGAAAAAAATTTTGGAGAGCCCCCCCTCTCCCGGGTTTTTTTTTCGGTTTAATAGTATCCCGGTTCGCCCCACAAGGTGAACTGGAACCATTTGGATTATTTGAAAAAAAAAAAAAAATGATGCCAAATAACAAAATAAAGTTGGTGAAGATGGGCGTTGGGTAAAAAAAATTGAATGTTTTGTAGTTTTTATTTAATTGCTGTTTCGATACGTTCTTAAAGTAGAAGAAATCACAAATTGAGAGCTAAAAATAGAAACAAGAACAAGTTACGAAATTATCTTTTTTATCCAGCTATTTATTTTATTTTCAAGCCTTCTTCCTCTTTTTTAAAAAACTTATTCTTACTTAAATGTAGGAATTAGTTTAAAATATTTTTTCAATTCTTTCTTTGAAGTTTTTTCTTTTTTTTTTGGGAGGAGGGAGGGAGGGGATGAAGCTAAGGTACAAAAAGAGAGTATTACCACAAAACCACCATAAAATTCAATCTCATCACAGTAAATTATAAGACGACATTGACCTGAACTTGACAGCTTTAAAAAACCAACGTAGAACTTAAAATTAGTAAAATACACTGCCAAGGATATGCACAGCAACTTCAACAAGAAAATTACTTTCACGCATGCGCTGATTCAATCATGATGAAACGGATAGGGGACCATCTAGGGCTAAATCCACACTATTCCTGAAAATTTCATTGAAATCCGATCAAAATTGTGGAAGTTATAGCTGTGGCAAGGAAATGTGGACAGACAGAAGGACACGAAACCAAATTTGTTCAGGAGGCCATAAAACGCAAAATTCGAGTGGAAATTTTGAAGCACATTTTTTTTCATTTCGAAACTAAAATTTTCGTGGTTCCACGTAAGGTGCCGTGTTTGATAGCCATTTCCAACAGAAAAACCGTCTGGCAAGTTGGGTGGGCAGCAACTTCCTCAAATATTGTTAACATGGACGTACGCAATTAGTTGAAGAATTGAAATATTCTTAAAACAAACGTTTCCGAGTTTTATAAAATTTCAAAATGTTGGAGTTCCTAGAATGAAGTTGAAGTGGCTAGAATTTTGTTTCACTTCCAGGCCCTTGGTATAGCAAAAACTGTAGAAACTTATATTTTCTGTGAGTTGGCTTAAATTAGGGTCAGAAGGAAATACCTATTTAACAGACAGCTATAAAAGAACAAGAAAAACTGGAAAAGTTCTTCTCAGTTGGTATAAAACGGGAAGGAGATAAAGCTGCACTTCGATTTCAAGAAAATATAGACTGAGGTAAGCATACTGACCTGGCAGCAGTCAAAATTTTATGAATTCTGACCCCATTTTGGCAATAGCCATGCTGATAATCGGAATGCAGGTGCGAATGGGTAGACTCAACTACTGCCTACCAGCACTAACACTAACGGAATTTATCCATAATTTCGAGTACCTACTGCTTGAGTACCATATTATGGTATTAATGATATTATCATCTATTTTCTCCGATTTTGTGCTATCAACACTAAAAAACTCAGCTGTTTCCAATAAAGGATGACCCTCAAAATCAGCAAGACGAAGGCATAACCAGTGTAGAGCGTTTACAAGTTCAGGCCAATTGAAAGTGAAAATTCAGGAATATCCTTGGACAACATGTTATTTTTGTAAACTAATTGGCTTACGAATAATATTGGTTAATGAAGTAGAACAGTATTTTAAAACGAATTTATTAAATAAAAAAATTAAGCTTTAAGGGCGTATTTCCGCATAGGGAAAATCGAACTCTTCCTGATTTCTTTTACTGTCTTGATTTTCTTCTCGTGTTTGGTGAGTGCACGGCGCATGGCTCTAGTTTTCTTGGGCCTCAAGTCCAGGGGCTTGTACTTCTTTCCCTGCAAAAATTTAACAGATCATCTGAAATAAACAATTAGGCTTTCCAATCTATGAAGCCTTAAAAATAGATTGTACCTAATCGAGCAACAATTTTATGGACTCCCCCTCCATAGAAAAATCAAAAGACTGAATATGAATATACATTTCCATAATTGCAGTAACTGCAATGGTAGAAGTTGCAAAATCTCCACCATGTGGTCCAAAATAACAGGTTGTAGAAATGTCACTTGTTATGAAGTGACAAGTTGTGGAGGGAGGGGAGGCTTTCCAACTCTCAAAATTACCCAATAGCGTCGGAAAGAAAAAGTATGATGTTCATCCAATAAACCAAAGCAGATATTGATTTTTACACTAAACAAGTCCTGCTCCTGCAGCCATATAGGGGTGCTTGAGGTTTCCATGCACACTATGGCTGTGTCCTACGTAGCTTTGCCGCAAGCGTCAAGCTGAGCGAGAAAAACCAATGCTGACGCGTTGATGCTGCATGCCACACGAGAGAAAAAAACTGTGACCTCCGTATAAACGCGAATGCTTCATGAACCAGTGAACAAACAGCAGTACGCAGGCTTTTCGAGTGTGTATTCAACTGATTGATTGTGCGAGATTAATTTCAATATCTTTCATGCAAGTTTGAGCTGCTGACCAGTAAAAAATTATAAAAAACAAAAGAAACCAACGAAGGCAGTTATTTTTAAATGAAGATGAAGGTTGAGGGAAAGTGAAGAACATCTCAATTCATATTCTAGAACGACAGTGGACACTTTGGACTACATTGTCATTCGTCCCCTACCAATTACAGTGAATTGACGACAGCCAACAAGTGGATGAGTTTATTGACCATATTATCAATCAGGAATTTGTATTGATTTGCTAAGAATTGCACTCGATAATCATCAGAAACGCTTGCATATGAGTCTGCAACACATTGGGACATTTTATGTCTTTAGTTGCAGACTCGTATGCAAGCTCTAAGAGCCACTCAGTTGATCCGGACCCTGGACATCGTCAAGTAAATGTCCTAAAGAGGCTACAAACGAAATTACAGCTTCCTAGAGTGTAAAGAATGGAAATTAGCTTCAAGAGCCACTCAACTGATCCGGACCCTGGGCATCGTCAAGTAAATGTCCTGAAGAGGCTACATACGAAATTACAGCTTCCTAGAGTATAGAAATTACCTATTAAAATGAATTAACTACCGCTTCTCAAATCAAACCGTTCTCGCAATATCTGGATCACCTGCTATGAATCAAATCATCGAAACACCAGCTCATTGAAATCATCAGAAATTAACAAGCGGTCGCAATCATGTTCACAATATCAATTATTGGGAATGATCACCTGAGAGTACACAATTATTCAGATAACCATGCACATAACTCAGCTTGTTGGCCACGCACTTCGCAGTACTTAACATGATATGGTTGGGTAAATTGAGAGCTTTCGAACGAATGATCAACGAATTTTGTCGGGTGAAAAACGACGAAGTACCATTTCCCTAGCAACGACTCGGTTGAAAGTGGAAATCATCAGAAAACCAACCTTAACGCTTTTTCTGAACGCTATTTGTTAACGCTTTTTTCATTTATGAGCCAAAGGAAAGACATAAAATGTCAAAAATTGCAATAATTCCTTAAGCTAAGACTCGCCTAGTAAATATATCATTATTATTATGTACTATACACATGACAACAAACCTTGAAAAACTTCCTGAGGTTCTCCTTTTGCTTTTGGTGCATCACAATGAAAACCCTGGCGATGGCTTTCCTCACCACACGGCTGTAAAATATCAACACACATCACGAGTTAGTAGAGAAAAATCTGGTATCAAGCTTATGAGTATTTTCACATTTATTAAATTCTCATTGCTACTACTGGTGTTCCCACACACATCAGAGCTAGCCTAGGGATTGTGCACACACATTGCAAATATTTCAACTCCCTGTTATGAAGGTTAAAAATCATGCCGTTAAGTCAGATGAACGGAAAGCAATCAGATTTGCTCCCACGAGGATTCATAACTCCCACTCAGAGCCTAAAAAAGCATCAATTCCTTACCGCTCTTGAATGATCAACTCTCGACCAGGGCTCGTTTCCTACCACTATTTTTTTCGACTCCTAACCCTACTCTTTTTCAACACTCACCCAGGAGAGGTAAGTAAAAGAAAAAGTAAAACACTCTACATGTTATATTTCCTAAGAGATGTCACAACCAGTAGCACAACAGTCAACATCAATAAATATAAGCATATACCTAACTAGTCAGTCTATGAATTATATGAATGATTACATGAATGATCGAATCAGCAGTCTTTAGGAACATAACGTAATATAAGGATATACCTAGTCAGTACGTAAGGTTATATGAATTATCGAAGCATCATCGTCAGTGGTTAGGAAATATTTAGGAACATAATAACATAATAAATAACCTCCTACAGGTAAGTATTGTCAGTCTTTTTGTTTCTATCCCGGAGGAGGCATTTGTGCTTGATGGATACCCACCCTTGTCATGTACTCGTATGGTGTAATTTTTCCATCTGTTTTTTGATTAATCAAATTAGTGATCCACCTTTGTGCACAATTTGCCATGACGGAGTTACATAAACATTGTCCGAAATGGACCTTAACTTGGTGTTAACATCGACCTTACACAATTTGAGAGTTAATGTATCTCTACTGGTGGAAGTATCACCATAACGAATAGAAGAGATAGTGAGAAAACTCCCCAGGTTCACCTGAAATGCCGCTTGGCAGCGCTAGTATCTCTAGGATCAAGACTTCTACACAGTTTAAATGGGAGTGACCACGGATTTGCGTGCTTTTTGAGCTAGCATTTTTTTGAGCACGATGAAGTTGAAAACTAGTTTTTAAACTTTCTCCAAGTCACCGAGGAATGTAGGTACCTACTCAATGAATATTAATTGGTAGCTAGTGGTTGTCATATGAGAAAGGTAGATTTTAGGAACTGTTTCAAAACAACACGGTGGTATTCAAAAACTGTATTTTTGAAAACTTATAATATTATAATAAATAAAAATATAGCAGAACAAATCACATTAAAATCAAATTCGTTTGTAAACGTACAAGTAATCACGATGAGATGCAGATGGATCAAATTAATTTTAAGTATTCTTGAAAATTTGGAATCATAAATGAATATGTACCAGAGAAAATAAAATCACATTAACATCAAATTCTTTCACTAGTATACAAGTCATCACATTGAGATGGATCAAAGTAATTTGGATGGTTTCAACTGGTTCACAGCCTTATGAAAAATATTGCTATCAATCCCACCTATACATTTCTCAACAGAGTGATCAACTTCAATCAGCAGTTCAATTAGTGCTTCAGACGGTATTTCGCAAGAAAAATTGCTGCACGGTTTTTTTCTCTTCTTTTTCGTGGAAGGAAATTTTATTGTATTAAATGCATTTTGGCAGTGCAAAATTAAATGGAAAAATAGAATAAGAGCTCGCCAAATGTGTTCGAATTTGCTAATGGTTTGTGAATAAAACGTGAATAATGCGTTATTCAACAATAAAAATGTGGATATTGTGTTACTCATAAATAAAAATGTGAATAACGGGTTATTCATATTCTTATTCATAACTTTTTTTCATATTCACAAATCCTCGTCCTGTGAATTTATTCATATTTATAAATATGAATACGCCCACCTCAGTTATTTGGTTGCCTTGCGTCTTGCCACACAGCATCCAGGTATGTTTCATGGATATCTTATTCACTCACTAGAAATCGAAAGCACTGGTAACCAAACAAATTAAAAAAATTGAATTGTGGAATAGAAGTCTTCTATTATAGAAGAAATTCTACAAAAATGGAATTCCACAAAATTACTAGTTACACCACCCAAAAACTCAAAACTAAACAAACCAATAGCAAACGGTTTAAATTTGACTGCAAATAACTCAAACCAATAGCTAACTGTTTAAATTTGACTGCAAATAACCAACTAGTTAACGTTCACTCAACTTGAGAGATGGTGAGAGACTGGGAAGTCTTGCTTCTAGCGACACTAGCTCTGCAGTTTCACCTACTTGACGTCTCGATGGGCAGGATGGGGGGAGTTTTCTTACTTTCTCTTCTATTCGCTATTGTATCACATTCGCTCTGAGGCCGATGGGTGGGAGTTGGTATTGTTTAGATCCTGAAACGGGCAGTTGATGCGACTTTGGCACTGTCTTTGGGTGGACGTTGAATCACTTTTAATTAGGGATGGGTATCGATGAACAAAACATCGATGTTTGCACATCGATGTTTTTTTTCTCAAGGAACATCGATGTCTAAAAAACATCGGAGAAAAAACATCGATGTTTCGACACATCGATGGTTTTTAGAAAAAACTAATTTTCTTAGAAAATTTGCGAAAAAAAGTAGTTCTTTTCAACAATTTTAATAATAGTACCTACATAAGTAAAATCGCAGAAAAGTAGAAAGAAAATGTTCTCATTAAAACACTGAAAAATTGTAAAGAAGTTGTAAAAAAATTAAATGTTTGTTTTACAACTCACTAACAGCGGAAACGCGAGACAACGAATTTCATGATAATGAATGATACAAACACTGATAACAATATGTGATAACGAATCGACATTACCGTAGTACGATTTGATTCAAACACATCGATGTTTCTTGAATCTGTACAGTATTATTTTTATAGAAGAATAATAAACGACCAAGTAAGCATTTATAAAACAAGAATAATTATTGTTCAGGTATAAAAGAACCATCATTTTTACATTAACGACAAAAAAACACATTTGAAAAAAAAAAAACATCGATGTCTGGGGAAAAACATCGATGTTTAAAAAACATCGAAGAGTAAACATCGATGAAAAAAACATCGATGTTTGGGGGAAAACATCGATGTTTTTGAAACATCGATACATCGATACCCATCCCTACTTTTAATCCCCCTGAAAGCTCGGGTGGAAATCGATGGACGCCCGCTCTCAGACATTATCAACGGAAAGTAAAGGCGATTGGTTGAAATAGCGTTTCCACTATCAAAGAGACAACACTAACAATGCTTCAGATACAGCAGAAAGGCAAATAGCATTTTGATGAAATGGTCAAGGTGGGGACTCGCATCAAACGGCAGCGACTGCATCTAATGTTTGCAGTCGATGAATGACGTTGTTGGAATATACAAATTATATGGACCATTTTCGAAAGTAGCTTCCAGATGCTGAAGGGGAAGAACTCTCTATATGCGCCTGGAAGCAGTGTCTTTCGGTTTCAGAAGCACGCACCTTGAAAAATTGTTCCGGTTAGTTCTTAAATGATTCCCTACATACCTACTTTACATGAATGCCTGACGTTGGAATGATGGTAGAAAGTACGCATGCGTAAACATGAATCATAGCTGTATTCTGTATAACTGTTCTATTTTTAATTCAATAACATGACTCTTCGTCATTAAACAATATTAGTAAAAAAAAGCTAGACTGCCGTTTTTGCCAATAGGCAAAATTTTAAGGCTGGGACAAGAAACCAAACTGACTCCCCCAGAAACCAAATTCTAAATATAATGAACTAGAACTCAACTGGATAGATTTTAGATAGGTGAGGGAAATCTCCCTCGTAATAATTTGAGTTTCAGGCTTCTAAGTGGAACAAGGGCTGGCACCCTGTAGGATCGTTAAGGATCTGCTTTGCGTTCACACTACAAGAGTAAAGTGCCCTCAGTCACCTTTTATCATCCAAACAAAGAACGAGCTTATTCATTCCGTTCATTATATACATTCATCAATTGTTTTAGCGAACTTTTGCTTCAAAAATACGAAATAAGTTTTCCAGAATGTTCTCCATGGAAATCCGTTTAGTACTATTCTGAAACAATTTATCGATTTTAACGTTTTCCACACAATTTTTTTCAACACACGAGCGCGCCCACACATGCAAGCACGCACACACCCACCCACATAGTCGCTGGAAACTCAACAAAAGCTGCAAAAAACAGCTAAAAACCAAAATACTGAAAAAATCTGGATTATGAGGAAAACAATCGTATTTTGGTATTATATTAGTCAAGCTAATGTGTAAATTTTTTCTGAAAGTAGTTGGCCACGAAATCGCGAAAGACAAAACCCAAGAGTTATAGACCATTGATAAATTAGGGTTTCGACAAAAGCTCAATAAATTAATTATTTTCAGCAATTTCTGATTGTAATCTAGAGACCCTTATGCCTATGTTCTGTTCCTTGTTCTGATTGTTCGCTAATGTTGAAGGCAATGGTTAAATAAAAAGAATCCGTAAACTTAGCATAATTATTATTCAATTTAGTAATGACAACCTTCCGAATTATTTTATTCAGCTACCTAGCTTCATTAAAAAAACTTTAATGTAGGTAGGTACCTACTTATTTATATTCATTTCTTCATTATTAAAATAAATCTCTGATCCAGAATAAAACGAAGCCTAAATAATTGTTATCAAATGTGGATCAACATATTGCGTTGACGTCAAAATAGAAAGAATGTTGGTAATAATTCAATGAATAAGCTTCAATAATGATCGTTAGACTATTGCTAGGACGAGGTACAGAGGGAAATTATGATCTGGAAATGGAGAAAAAGCCCATCAATAGAATCAACATGTTCAAAGATTCGCTCGAATCGGAAAGCAGACGTCCATTGATGAGTTTCACGAATAAAAACTAATTTATGTTGAAAAAAATTGAGTAAGCGCCAAACGGCAAGGGGGTTTTTGCTATGACCAGGGTGATAGTACCCTAGGGAGGGTGGGGAAAAGGCCTCAGCGAGCGGGACCGTATTTCCAACGCTCAGGGCGCGATCCAGTGTATAGATTGTTGACCAACTGGAGTCAGTTTGCGTTCTCCCTCGTCCACACTTCCTTGCTGAGTGGATCGGGTAGTTTACCCTCGTTCCGTGTGGACGCGGCTACAGGGTGGGGGTGACACGTAGCCAGCATAAATAACACACACATTGGCCAAGGATTTTAATTTTAGAGGGGTATAAAATGGAATTCTACGTGGATCTTCCATTCATATTACGATTGATTGTTGTCATAACTAATCCACACCAAATGCATTAGGACGCCCCTGACTACTGATGGACACCATCCTAAAAGATAGCTTCTAGATTTTATTCGATTGATAGGTCTACCTACACTGTACAGGGTAGTGCATTTTTCTCGCGTCTTGATGATTACACCACTGGGTAGAACAATATGAATGCAAGTGCAAATAGGGGAGCAGAGAAGCCATCGCCGATTTGTACATGTAGTTGACATCGGCATAATAAACCAGTAAATCAACATATACTCGTAAAGACATCCCATTCATGATACACTTGGAGGAAACGATGTGCATATTAAAAATGTACCACTGCGTAAATAAATATGCATACACTCAAATTCTGGAAGACCATGCATTTGGTAATTTGAGAATTTTTCACTAGCTTCTCCTCCAAGAAGAATTATGTATTCGGGGTTCCCAGGAATGAAGAATAGACAATAAGTAATTAGCGGAACTCACATCTTTGAGAGCTTGGAAGCAGCACCTCCGGTTACTTTGGCGACCCTCAAGTTGGTGAGTTCAGTCTTGAGTTCTTCCAACTGCTTCACCAAATCTTTCTTGTCCTTGGTCCGGAGTTCTGAACACTTGACCTTCCCCTGCAGAAGAAAACGAAACGAAACGTTGTGGTAATTACGTAAAGTAAGGAAAATTTGAATTCATGCTCAGGTCAAACATTATTGTGCTATCATTATTCGGGAGAAACTCCTAACTTGGGAGGATTGTGAAATTACCTTCAACAAAATTTATGTGCAGCAGTCATAAGTCTACATCCCCAAGACTCCCAACTCACGGACTTATCGAGGAAAATGCTCAATCTTGCAGTAACCGCATACACCCATTTTTTGCATTTGACACTGCAGTTTGAAATTATCAGTGCGCATTAATACACAAGGGTTCATAAGTACACTATCGTCAAGCCCCGCATATATTACATGTCTGCCCTGATGGGTCAACAAGGGTGAACAATAATAATTAGGCACTGGTTGAAATGGACCTACATTACTATGGCCATTGAAGTATAGTCGAATCGGCAGGTATGCTCAACCATCTCGATACCATTTATGCTGTATTGTCATTCATTTTCATGAGTATACTACACCATAACACTGGGATAGGCTAGGGGCCGCCGACGTATAGCATCAACTAGACAGTTGATACAATTGGGGCGAAATTCGAAATTTTCAATCAACACGAGGGCTAATTTAATGTGAACAATTTCCATGCACTGCTAGACAAAGTAATAAAATAGATGTTTACGGATAAAATTCATTACAATACGTACCATCTTGAGCGTGGAAAAATCAGCACAACAAGGAAGGACAACGATAGAAACGTGACAGAATGAAACAAGGGCACCAACATAAGCACTAGAAACTGAAATCTGTTCCATCTAAACATGGATCCAGAGGAAGGTTCCATGGTAAATAGGATGAGTAGACTAGGAAAAGGGGACTGCGCTGCGGTACTTGAACAAAACTCATATTTGCCTGTTGGATCAGTCCGCCACGAGGAGCGCTAGGAGCGAAGAACGGAAGGTTAGACTTAATTTAATCAAAATTATTAATTTAATTAAATTTGTTTAATTGATTAATTTAATTAAAAATTTGTACATTTTAATGTTCAAGAATGTGCCGAAAATGTACAATTTGAGAATTTCTGTGAATACAATTTTATTGATTTTCAGAGGGATCCAATTTGATGCAATTATGATGCTATTTGATCTGCAGGCTACGTTGGGTATTCAGGAAGATTGAAAATTGCGTCATCTATGCGATTCTGCAGTTGTATAGTTTAAAAAATGTATCCCCACAAATTAGCTTTTGTTCACAAAAGAACACAACATAGTTTTTCACATGAATAAAGTAATTCGTAGTCAATTGAATCAAACAACATCTAGGGACGGTTACCTAGAAACTGGGAGGTTTATCATCAACCCCCCTCCACCCCTTTTTAAGCATTTTCGAACAATGTCATTATGGAACATAATTTTTCAAGTACTCGGGTGGTCTTCTTATACATTGATGTTAAAATTTATTAAAAAAGGTTAAAAATCGTTAAATTTAAAAAATTTTCAGAAAGTTGTTTAAAAAAGGTTTGTTGAGATTGAACTAGAACACTAAAAACTTTATTTGGAAAGATGCATTTACATTTTATTATATTTGTCAAAAAATAGATAAAACCAGCAAAAAAGCTAAAAATCCACACATTTTTTAAATCACAGTAAGCAGATACATATATTATTTAAAACAAGTTTTTTGTCATAAAATTCGCAGTTAACAATTTCTTTTCACATAAAGTCTTCACTTGTCAAACATTTATGACCACATAATTCACGAAAATGGGGACACAAGGTGTTTTGGTTGTTTTGCCGGTTTGCTTGTGTGTTCCTTTCTTATAATAATTGATTTAATAATGATATAATTTTCATTTTTTGCCAGTATTGATGAGATTGTTGGCGAGGGGAACGAACCATAGGGCGAAAAGGGGTGACGCAAGATGGCAACAAGGTATCCTTCGCCTTCTACCGCCCCTAGCGGCGCATCTTATTACTTCCACACACCATCATGCTTTGACTGTTTTGCCCAAATGGATCAAAGATGGATGGAACCATGAACTTCCCCCTCCATAGTAGGGATGGGTATCGTTACAAAAGTATCGATATAATGTATCGATACTGTATCGGGATGCAAGTATCGATACACCAAATATCGCTTGAGCAAAATATCGATATTCATAAATATCGAGTATTGATACCACATCCACAATATTGCTTAAGAATTCCCAACAAAAAATTTCAAACCGGAGTTTGAATTATTTATCTTGATGGATGGAGGTCATTGTACAATAAAGTTCATGGTTGAAGATATATTATCTGGAGAAAATTATATTATTTTTATATTAAAAATTACTTTATTGAGTTTTTATCTAGTTACCATCTACCCAGTTACTTCTAGTTCCCATCTAATGTTCTAGAACGTGTTTGGAGCTTCGAACGTAAAACCTATTTAATTTCTTTAATATAATTAATATTTTGTTCAATATAAGTTATATTCTTTGATTTTTTGTTGTTATTTTACATAATTTATAATATTCGATGATTTCGATCGACTTCGAATACGTATTGATCGCGAGTATACCTACCTATCGAAATCAAACTGTAGGTATCAGCTGTTGCCATATCGGCCATATTGCTCGATATCATTGTTATCACGGCTAAACGGAGATTGGCAATTGGCCCATAGTCAAAGAAAGAAATTGAGTTTGTTAAAGTTGTTGAGAAAAAAATTCCCGATATTTCAAAATATCGAAATGCAAGTATCAATACTCAATAATATCGGAAGGCACAGTATCGATACAAAAATATCGATATGAGGTGAAAAAATATCGATATTTTGAAATATCGTGTATCGATACCCATCCCTACTCCATAGTTCATGGAGAGAACCTTTGTATAATTCTGTACCTCAGAGGTCGATTATCGTAAGTGACATTTTGGCGATTTTACAGGAGAGCCAAAAGAAGTTGTGGGCACACCTATTTTGATCCCTATGGCCCATTCTGATGACTTTATCATGCTCAAATTAATTAATTTTAATATTAAATTAATTAAGTGACATTTTGGCGATTTTACAGGAGAGCCAAAAGAAGTTGTGGGCACACCTATTTTGATCCCTATGGCCCATTCTGATGACTTTATCATGCTCAAATTAATTAATTTACATGAAATTAATTAATTTGAGCATGATAAAGTCATCAGAATGGGCCATAGGGATCAAAATGCTCTTAATTAATTAATTAATTTGAGCATGATAAAGTCATCAGAATGGGCCATAGGGATCAAAATAGGTGTGCCCACAACTTCTTTTGGCTCTCCTGTAAAATCGCCAAAATGTCACTTACGATAATCGACCTCTGAGGTACAGAATTATGGATGGAACCACAGAGCATCCCAGTTGTTTGTTTGGCTTGGTTTGACAATGTTGCTTAAGTCAGGTGTTTCCTCTAGATTTGGGGTTTTTTCCTCAAAATGGAATATTTTGAGGGATTTCCGAACCAAGAATGAAGATAGATTAAAAACTTCTCTCTGTACAAACATGATTAAATATTATATTCCTACCTCACTGTAGATTATTTTCACTATTCAGAGTTTTTCTGGAATATTTTTCTACTCTCTTGGGGTTTTTGGTGTAAGTCAGTTGGGTACACTGTAGATTGAAAAACTGGTTAAGTTGCATTAACCTAGGAGGGGAAATGTTAAGTTGTTGTTTTCGCTTGTAAATGTAAAGTAGAAGGTGGTAGCTGGTAGGAAAAGTGCCCGAAAGCCGAAAGCTAAAGAAATATTTGTAACAATGATACCTAGTTACACGAGATTTCAGTTAGCGGGTTGAAATTAAATTTCCTGTTCTAGTCTAGCAAATGTACAATTTTCGACTAATTTCGGATTTATCGTCGTAATTTATTTCCTTTCGGATCAAAGCAAAATTGAAAATTTAGTTATATCTACTGTGCCCATGTTGCAGCTTTTTCTTGAGCCACAGAACCATGAATTATCTCCAAAACGTCATTTCTGCGATTGGTGCGTTTTTCAGCAATGCTAATCGAGTCGCAGAAGGGTCAACGTTGATCAGCAATAAAAGGCTAAGGTGAATATGTTGTTATGGATGAATAGTTATGAGATAGTTCCCAGAATGAGGATATTGTACGTCAGTTTTTAGCTTCTGCAGTTTCGTTTTTCGAAATAACAACTAGAGAATAAAATTCTCTACAAATTTTTTGGTTCCGATAATTTTTCTTGTTGAATAAATGTTCTCCGAAATATCTACAGTTTTTCAAAGTTAAAAAAAAAAAAACTAAATAGGAACAAGATTTTTCCAGGCTCATCACAACACCTCCATAGCTCAATGTCCCCTCTATAAGTCATTACCTACGTATTTCTTATGTGTGTGAGGCAGCTGGCCACCGTACCCACTTGGTAGTATGTTATTTCTCTTGTTCTTTTTTGTTCCACCTCGGTTTTACTGCTAAGCAACATAAGGATCAGGATAAGGACAATTGTCTACGTATGGTGTTAAAAGTAGATTCCACTTTTCATTCATTCCGATTCGGTTGGAATATCTACTGTGGAACTTCTCTCGAACTAAATAGTGCCAAAGAGATGTACAACTGGAAGGGCCAAATTAACCGTTACTGGAGGAGACCTTCTTCCAAAACATCGTTAGTTGTCTAATATTATTTTTCTATCTATAATTATTTTACTGTTCCACCAATGTGGAGGTTAGTTTAGATGTATTAAAAGTAAATAAAACTGATACAAAGGATGCAGTTGGTTGGTATAGGTATGTACGGTTTTTTTTCTGGTGTTCTGTTGGTTTGTGAGGTTCAGTTGTTCATTTCGTATCACTGAAAGCATTTTCAGCCAAGCGGTAAAGATCTTCCTCATTCAGCCTCCTTATTCAACATGATCATAACATTGCATGCAATAAGTATATGTGTTGTTGCTCGGGACGAATAATTTTTTCTAGATGTACCTAACTAGTAAGTAGGTATAGAGCTCTCATGATTTAGAAGTGCAGAAGGACCAGGGACTGTGCAGTGGCGGGTTGATGGGATACTGGGCCGTTTGCGAGGAGAGTCTCCCGGGAGCCCACCTAAAGGCACAACTAGCGCTTCCTTCTGGCATTCTGAGCAACTTACAGTACTAGTCAGCTGATCGCGTATCATTGGTAACGCATCATTGTTGATATCGCGTATCATTGATGCTTTAGATTTCAGGTTCAGGCTCAGGTTGTTATTCTGTGGTTGTCACTGTCACGAGTTTTCTAGCCTGGTTTCACGTTCCTCCTCAGCGTTCGTTGATATAATAGATACCTATCCTTCTTTGGGTATTAATAAGATGGAGGGCTCTGAACTCGAAGCCGTTTCCCTGTCAAGGCATACGTGCCACTACAGTCGAGTTACCATTGCTCATATATATGTGCCTACAAGTACCTATATTTATTGAAAGTTGTTTGCTTACTATATATGTGATATTATGACTTCAATACCATCAATATTATTCATTTACGCAGCGCAGGCTAACCTACTTTTTTTTAAGAACGAAGTAAAGTTCCTACTAAACCAAGGTTGCCTATCATTTTCAGCTATTTGGCTCGTCCCGAAATTTCATGGTTCCAAAGAGATTCAGATTTTCAAAAAGAAAGGACGAGTTCCTTAGCCGTCCCGATCAGATTAATGCTGTGGGTCGAATTTCGGAAAATGGCGTTGGCCACAAAACAAAAAAGCATTTTTGGTCGACAATTATTTCATCACCTTTTTAACGCTGAGTCTGTTGAGCGTGGTTAAAAACTGTCCCAATCACACCCAGAGATCCTAGCAAGCACACAGAGACGGTTGAATTACTTATTAACTCTCGGAAAACTTACATAGGTATAGGTACCTAACAAAAAGGACATTACCTAGAAACATTCCTTAGAAGATGAGCTTTTCCAGCGACTCTACATAACTAAAACTAAACTGAGAACTAAAAGAGCAAATTTTCGTTAACTTTCTCTCATATTTTCGGGACAAATTATCGGCCAATTATATACGAGTATGTAGGAATTGTACAAGAATCGTCACGAACACAAAGCTTCCACTTTTTGTTCTGCAAAGAGCAAAATACTGATAGCATGGAGGCAAAAAGAGATCTGCCCTAGACGTTTGACATGAGTGTAAGCGAGGAGAGCTGCAAAAAATGAAACATCAAGATGTGCCTATGTACACTCAAGACTTATTAGGTAGGTGCCTACTACCTACCTGTACAAACTAGGTATGAACCCTACCTATACAAACTAGGTACCTAGGTACTTCTTCAAACGCTAAACACTAATTCAATCTCAGATGCTTCCTAAACCTATTTTGAGATGGTTGCCAACCGCTTAACAAAATTACTCGTATTGGGTCCATTTCGATACCTAACTCACGAATTCTCCCAGCTTCACTAAAAAGTAATGAGATTCAAGTGTAAGCGGGAAGCCGGCGAATACACACATACATCAGGCACCCGATCAGCTGACTAGTAGCCCGGAATGCTAGAAGGATGCGCTAGTTGTGCCTTTAGGTGGGCTTCCACGAGACTCTTCTCCGTTTGCGGCCCCCTCCCCTCCTCTTGCCCCTCTCATAGGTGAATTCGCGGATCGTGATTCGTGGGAGCCCGTGGTGAAGAGGGAACTGCGAATACCTAGCTATTTAATTTGTGACACATAACCACTGTCAGTGTTATGTGCCTACGCTAGGAGTAGTTTAAGCTGAAAACAAGATAATTTTGAATACATTTGGTCAAAATTTCACGAGTGGCAAGGGACCCTAACTAGTGCCCGCAAACAGCGGGTGCCTGGCCAGGACAAGAACCACACCTATTTAAAATTGCGACGAAACATTTTCAAAGTGGTAATCTCGTTCTGAATATTTCCAAAAGCCACTAAAAGGACATTCAATGGGGCTGTGAACTTGAGAAGCTCGAAATAGAAGCTGTAAACAAGGACCACATTGATTGGCTTTTCTTTGTTGCCTATAAGGACAGTCATGGCAGACACAAGTTATTTTTTATTTTTTCCGGTTTGGTTTGTTTGTGTGTATCTTTATTATAATCATTTATTTATTTAAAATGTAATTCTCATTTTTGACCACTACTGATGAGGTTGATGGTGTGAGGAATGAATAGTAGAGCGCAAAGCCCCATTGTCTTATCTCTATGATACTGAACTCTCGTCACATGGTCGTTGTTCATACTCTAAAATAATGTCTTGGTACCTTGCAACACCTTCCTTTTCCAAGTAAAATTTGAACAGTAAATTGAACATTTTGTAAATGGAAATGTATCCAAGTAGCAACGTGAATAGGGCGATTAGGTAAATTTGGAGGCTGTTGACAAGTTTATTTTGTTGCACAATCGTTGTCGAGAAACTTTCTAGGCATCCTGCTGGTTCGTCCGGTTCTAGCGATCCTCCCTTCATTGATTGTTGATCTGTTGCTTCCTTCGCCTACTTTGGAATGGTTCCTTACGTCCAGTTTACTGTCCTCATCGAGAATAACTGGGGTACTTAGTTTTTCTTCTTCTTGTCTCGGGGAGATGTGCATTTCTTCTGTACTGTCCTTTCTCTCCTTCCACCAAGTAGGAATCTAGCCCAATAAGAGTTGAAATTACTCAGGGACCCAGTGAGTGTCTGGAAGTTTTTTGAAGTAATTGCCTGGCCATCTGTAAATGGAAGACAACGGCGTGCTGTAGGGTGGTATGCAGTCTTCATCTTTCCTCGTTCTTCTTTCAGCTCAATGTGACTTTTGCAGCTTGTGTCTGTGGCCAGCAAGGTATGTTTGTCCTCAAGGTCCACCCTATATGATTAAAAGCAGTAGAGTGAATTTTCCCTCGAGGAGTATTGTGATGGTTGAGCAAAGCCAAGTATGGATCCTCATTCGCATCCATAGCTTTGAGTAATAGATTCTTCCCTGTCTTAACTGCAGACTCTGCCAGTCAATTCTATTTTTGGTAGTGAGGGTTCAAAATCACATGGGGAAATCCCCACTCTTTGGCAAAAGCACGGAACATCTCTAAATCAAAATATAGAGCTCCATAAGAGCTGAATGTGAAAGACACTCCGTGTCTAACAACGATTGACTTGATTTTTTGAATAATTTCAGTGCTGCATAAACTGGCAAGATGAACTACCTCTATATAATTGCTCAAAGCATCAACCAATACGAGATATTGTTTGCCCTGGACTTTGCAAACGTCTCCACCTACAACTCTCTAGGGCTGAGATCGCAACTCCTTGCAGCTCAGAGGCAATTTAACTTTATTGTCCTGATATTTTTGACACTGCCCACATGATGCCACAAACTTTTTGAATGCTTTGGTTGATCCCCAACCAGAAAAGATATACATTTCTGCTCTACTTCCTGTACGGCTAATCCCTGGCTGTCCTGTGTCCAGTTTCTTGAGCATTTCCATCTTCAGAACACATGAAACGACAATTCTGTCGCCATAGAAACCAACTCCACCGCCCATGGTCGCTAGGGAGTGCCACAGATCAAAGTATGGTTTAACTGCAGTTTGCAGTTGCAGATCTTTGAACCTGGTTGACCATCCACTTGCTATGGTATTGTGCAAAGCAGATAGTATGTCATCATTAGCAGTGGCGTTCATGATTACAGCAATCCACATCAGCACCAAACTCAGTGCCACTGTCACAGTGTCCACTCGGTGACACATCTCCACTCAACTGGCCAACTTGGTATAATTTCTTTCCAGGTTTGCGAACCGGATCAAAAGTATAAGGCTAAAGCGCCAAGAGCAACCGGTGGAGCTTAGCTGGTACCTTATGCAATGGTTTTTTGAACACCCCTAGTAAGAGGTTCATGACCTGTTTGGACTTTAACTGAGTCTCGACCAAGAATACAGCCTTAAAATTTCTCTGCTCCGAAATAGACACTTGAGAGCTCCATCTCTGTCTGACTATATCGTTTCAGAGTCTCAGTGCTCATCATATTCAAGTTGTTTGATTTTTACAAAAATACAACTTTAAATTTGTTCTTCATCAACAATATAAATAAAATATTGTTAGACATTTTATAATTTTGAATTTAGCACCTTCCTGAAGAAGCCACAGATCCTGGGGAGAAACGTTGGAGAAATCATGCCTATCATGTCGGGTGTAAATGTAGCAAATGACAAAGTATCTACACTACATGCAGATACATCGATACATGGATATGTCTTTTTTTCCCCCCTGTGAAATGGTTTTTGTGTCTCAAGTTAAACAGGAATGAGCCAATCATTTCAATCGTCTACTAATGTGTCAGGGAGTCTCCTATCAAATCTCAACTTCCTAGGATGAACAGGAGAGATTTTAGCTCACTCAGCTGATTATGAAAGAACCAACAATTGCTATAGTCTCCTAGTGTCCCAGAGAGTATCCCTATCAAATTTCAACTTCCTAGGGGTAACAGGAGAGAATTTGGCTCACTCTGCTGTTCGGGAGAGAGCCAATAATTTCAATCGTCTCTCAGTGTCCCAGAGAGTCTCCCTATCAAATCTCAACATCTTAGAATGAACAGGAGACAATTTAGCTCACTCATCTGAGTAGGAATGAGCCAATCATTTCAAGCGTCTCATAATTTCAGCTTCAGAGATTAAAACTATGATAGAAATGTAACGGCCCAAAAATTATTTGATACCTCGACAGGAGCTCGAACTCGCGTCGTCACAACTACAAGAAATTATTATTAATTTCCCGGAGTTGCAACGCTCTAACAACCAGAGCCAGGGTGACCAAACCTCTTCGACTGTGAGAGTTATTTTCCTGGAGCGTAACAGAAATCATCAGTTTTAGAAGCCCATCAGCTGATCAGGGGTTTATGCATCGTCTAGTACCTTCTGCTTACCTACTATTCAATAGTATACCTACCATATACCTTGTGCCTTCTTTTCACAGTATTAGTTCATAATGGTTACTTAGCAATATTAGTTTATAACTTTGCCTAATAAATCACCTTTCCTTGCACTACAATGGCTTAGGGATCATGAGACGTTGTGATAAAATGAGAGCATTCCAAAAAGTGTCGAACGATTTTCCTGTTATGAAAACTAAGGTAGTTAAACTTTGCTGGTAACACATTGGTTGTACGTGAAAAACCGTTGCATTTTTCTATACTAATTTTCGTACTCACGTAGGCCAGCCAATACACATATACATGTCAAAATGTTTCAATTAAAAAAACTACTGATTTCAGAAAACGTACCTACTACCTACAAACCCACTTCAATAACCTCAGGATCCACAGTTGTTTACCGCTATAATGCCCGTTGTAATGAAGATTTGAGGCCTTCATAACGCAACCGAAGAGTGCTTCTTCATTGTTGCTGTATAGTTATTGAATTTGTTTATTGGTATCGCGTTACACTTTTTTGGGCTGAAAAAAAAGTCGCACAATTTTTTCAAAAACCCCAGGCTAAAAGACATCAATGTCAAAATATGAAAAACTAAATTAAGGACAGACTTCTATTAAAACGTTCAGATACCTATAAGTATCTGTGGTCATTAAAGTGAACCAGGATTCCGTTATTTTGTGTATTTTTGGTTTATTATTTCCAATAATAAGCCTATGTGATCGTGTAGCAAAAAATTTTTATAACCCCCCCTCAAACTTTGTCACTTTACGTTTCAAGGTGCGTAGAATCCAAATTTGAAATGTCCGTTCGCCGTCCGCCATCCGCCGTCCGGGCCATAAAAGGCTTAAGAATTTACTTAAAAAACCCGTTATTTCGCACATAGACTCCATTTGGGGTCTAGTTGGTCCTAACGTTTAATCATCCCGATCGCTTTACTCGCATAGATGCTATGGGCCAAAAACGGGCAAAAAAAAGTGTATTTTTCGACGCGCGCACGCCTGGCACGCTTGGCAGGGGGTCACTGTGGGTGGAGAGGGGGGTGAGCGGGGGGATGGAGTGAGAGGAGGCGCCGGCGCCGCGGCACCTTGTGGTGGGTACGGCGCCGGCGTTCCTTCGAGGCATGAATATGTTTTTTTCAAGGTCATTTTTGTGTGTTAATACCAAAGCTTTTCCTACGCATATTTAATAACATAGCCTCTCGACTTTTCGTACGTACTTAGATAATGATATTATTAAGGCAATAACTATTCGAATAGATAGGAGCTCAAATCGAGAAATATAAACATGCATATATAATTATAGAAGTATAGGTTGTGGCAACTCGAAGTAGGACACGCCGAGGAGTCTGGACGGGCCTTATGACGTACGCTAGCCAACTAAAACTACGATCATACTCAATTGAAAACATAATAAACCTTTGTGAAATAATTATGTTATGCTTTAACATCTTGCTGCCTACTATTAAAAATACCTCTATAGGTATCAACACTGTCGCTAGTGTTTCTTGGACCCATGGAACTAGCGTTTTTTCGTCGACATTATCACTCACTCACTCACACTTCTTGGGGTTTCCATTGGAAAAGAGTTTCAGGCACCATGATCAAGTTACTCTCTCCCTCAAAAAGAGGCCCCTTTAATTTAAAAGAGGATTCCGCCGGTCACCCCGAGTTGGAGTCGTCACAAGCAAATCTTTTGCTTAAATCAGCAAATTTTTGATTCTTTTCCACTCAGTATCTCTGAGGGAAGCACGTTCAATTATATGATGCCCAAATGCCTCTGTTCTGGATCTCCAGTACCGGTCGCATCTGCAAAGAAAGTGCTCTGCGGAATCCTCCTCGAGTCTGCAAGGGTACATAGGTGAGATGTTGTTATCTTTAATATTTAGCATCCTACGGAAATCATAATGTCCGGTAAGGATGCCAATCATAGTTCTAATTGAATTTCTACTTTTACTTAGAAGCCAATATGCTCGTTTGGGATCGGAAGATGTAACAAGCATTGTGGTTTGTCTATATTTAGCTGTTTCTCTACTCCAGAGAATGTTAAGGTACTGTGTGACCCAGTTTTTAATTTTAGTTTTACAGGCATTTTTGGAAATGCAGATGGATGAAGGGCCCAGAAACTGTTGTCCTGAACCAGCTCGCGCTAAACCGTCCACATTAACATAGCCTTCATGATTCTCATGACCAGGAATCCATTTTATGGTTATTTTGTTGTTGTTAAGAAACAAATTGTTAAGGTATTTCTTTGTTTCCCAGACCAGTTTTGAGGTCGTGAGGGGGTTCAGGAGTGTTTTGATGCTGGCCTGACTATCGGTAAAAATGTGAATGTTTTTGTTATAAGTGTTGTGGTTTTATGAGGTGACCAGGCACTTGTTGATAGCATAGATTTCTGATTAAAATACAGTTGCATATTTGTCAAGGCTCTAAGAGTCTGCCACTTGAAGGCTGGGTATGAACACACCAGCACCAGAGGAAGGTTTAGATCCCCTATCTATCTTAGAACTATCAGTGTAGCAGTTGATGGTGTCTATTGTCTCAACAGAGGTTTGTCGATTGTTCCACTCATTTCTATATTTTATTTCAAAGGTGGTTTTCAAGTTCCAGAAAAATCTCCTCTACATTTCATCAGAGTGCATGAGGGTTTCTGGTGCATTAGCGTTAGTAGCTTTTTTGATGTTGTAGGTGTGTCCTACTTGTGTGTAGTGAGAGAGATGACTTGTGTCATGCACCCATTCTCCCAAAATATTCAACCTGACCACGGCTTGCACGGAATAAACCATTGCGAGAGTATCCAGTGGTGCTAGTCCAAGAATAATTTGAATGTCGACATTATGAATATTGATATTTTATTGTTATGATATTGGTATCGATAATATTCAGTGATATCAATACTTATCGATACTGATATAGATATTTTTCTTCCGATATCCTATCCTAGAACCAGTTGAATAAAACAAGTAAGAAAATTTCCCAAATACATAAAATCCCGCCCAGAATGTAACAATATATTAGCATCGTTCACAAGAAAAATTGGGGCAGGGCCAAAAAGCGAGCGTGATGTCATCGAAAAATATTCTCAACTTTTGGAGCATAGTCCCCCTTAGTAGCCCCCTTCTACGGTACCTCAACTTTGATTGCTAATTGTAAATTTATTGAATATTGATAATTGATCAGACGATTTGTCGATGTTTCATCTCATTCAATGATAATGAATACAAGAAAAATATTAAATATAAGAGTAATGAATGTAAGAAAGATATTAGTAGCCAAATCCATGACCCATGCAACTTCCTCATTGAGAAACTCGCGAAAGCCTGGATTCTTTATTCTTTAGACCCGTCGCGATAATTTTTGTACTCTGAAAAATGTATGTAAGAATAGGTTTCAGATAACACAAAAAATGTGTAATTTGCATCTTAACTTGGAATATAGGGAACCGAGTTAAAAAAATTTATTAGCTCATGCGCGCACGATTCAAATGATCCGACGACGATTAATTTTATAAACTAAGTAGGGTAGACGCTAAGAGGCTTAGGCTAATGACACACGTGCGAGTTTTAGACGCTTGACGCCGCGATTGTTTCTCGCAGTGTCAAAGGGGTACTTACTTATTATAGGGTTGAAACACACGTGACGCGTGAAGTGAAAGTAGCGAGTTTTACCCGCCGCCTCAACAAAAGGGGCGAGGGTATGACGCTTGGTACCTGCTACCCGCCGCGGGCTCGCGACGGGCAAAAGACGCTTGGCGTTATAGCAGTACTCAACCGACCATTGATGGTAACACACTTCTCGCCAGTGGGGATTTTCTCGTGTGTAATATTATAATATTTCGTGATTTCATTTATTCGTTAGTTCATTGTCATAATCATGAGTGAGGATTTCGATACCGAGTTCTTCATTGATGAAGTAAAGAAATATCCAGAACTGTGGAATGTAGGGGTTGAAGATTACAAGAAAGATGCAGCTTGGGAGAATATAGCCAGAATCATGACAAGGGATTACGAAGAAAAAAGCCATTCTCATGACCGTATCTTGACTTTTGATCTCGTCACTGATCTTGCCCAACAGTTCATCAAATGAAGAAGTACTCATTCGAAAATAGTTGAAGAACTTTGTTTCATCACTCCTCAAGTCCATCATCATTGAAGTGAAAGCACTTTTCAAAAGTCGTTCACAATTGAACGGATGCACCCAAAATTTCCTCTCTTATATTTAATAATTTTATCCGCGAAATAAACTAAAACTTTATTTTTTTTTTAAATCTTTGCGCTTCTAGCATACTCTTACAGAAGCGAACCATCCTGTTCGATAGGCAGATAATGACTGACCGCTGGTGATAGGCGGGTACTTTGACACTGTCGTGTGTCATGGAGAGGGAAACATGACGCCGCGAGATTTCTCAGAACCCTCGCGGCGTCAAGCGTCTAAAACTCGCCCGTGTGTTGAGGGCCTTAAAGTTCCTGGAAATTCTATAAAAAATGAAAAGAAGGACTAGTATGAAAGAAATGCGTGATAAAGAGCTCTCCAACGAGCGGGGAACGATTTTTGTCCGGTGAAAACTAAAGAAGTTTCATTTCCCCAGCAACGGCTTGGTTGTACGTGAGAATCAAAAGGAACTAAAATCATCTTGAAAACGATAAGGTTGTATTCGATAATCATCAGAAACAATTCCATACAAGTCTGCAACACATTGGGACATTTTATGTCTTTAGTTGCAGACTCGTATGTGTTGCAGACTCAGCTGATCCGGACCCTGGGCATCATCAAGTAAATGTCCTAAAGAGGGCACATACGAAATTACAGCTTCCTAGAGTGTAAAGTATAGAAATTACCTATTAAAATGATTTAACCACCGCTTCACAAATCAAACCGTTCTCGCAATATTCGGATCACCTGCTATGAATCAAATCATCGAAACACCAGCTCAATGGAATCATCAGAAATTAACAAGCGGTTGAAATCATGTTCACAATATCAATTTTTGAGAATGATCACCTGTGTGTAAACAATTATTCATATAACCATGCTCATAACTCAGCTTGTTGGCCACGCACTTTGCAGTAGTTAATATAATATGGTTGGATAAATCGAGAGCTTTCGAACGAATGGTCAACGAATTTTGTGGGATGAAAAACAACGAAGTACCATTTACCTAGCAACGACTCGGTTGTAAGCGGAAATCATCAGAAAACCAACCGTAACGCTTTTTTTAAACCCTTTTTTCGTTTATGTGCCAAAGTAAAGACATAAAATCTGTGGTAAGATGGCAAAAGGTGATAAGCCAAATTTCTCACACTTTCAGGAGGGCAACTTTAAGTTTTGGTCCTGCCTGAAAAATCGGCTGTTTTCTTAAAAAGCAATTTTTCTCTACAGATGATTGGAAATGACATCTGACAATGAGATCCAGTCGAGTACCTATTTTTTTCTCTTCACAATGGTTGTCTATAAACCGTTTTCGGATCGAAACCGGTTTTCTATAAACCGTTTTCGGATCGAAACCGGTTTTCTTATCACATTTTGCCAACTTCATGTGAAGATGGTAAAACATGATAAGTCATGTGTTTGTACTCTTGTTGCCTGTACTACCGTGTTTCCATGGAGTCAGTCAGACTAATTAGTAGATTTATCACTTTTTGCCATCTGAGAAAAAGTAAGATTTTTTTTTTTAAACTTTAGAAGGCTATATATCATATATCTTCTTATCATTTCATATCATCTCCATTCTTTCAAATAAATTTTGTTTTCAACAGATGACCAAAAACGATAAAATTATTTATCATATTTCGCCATCTTAAATTTGACGGTTTTTTACTTATCACATTATTGTTACTATTTATAACTTTTGAAGTGGTTGTCGTAGAGACGTAATTTGACACCACCAAGCTACCATGTTTAGCAACTTTGCTGTTATAAATCTCTATTTTGGGAAAGAAGTGACTTATCATCTTTTGCCATCTTACTACAGAAATGTCAATATGTTGTTACTGTTACCAATAACCAATGGTTACCACATAATCAATTTGAATGAGATGATAAGATTGATAAGTCCTTTGATGAGCATCTACCTCTTCTTACAGAAAATATTAAGAACACTTTCATCATATTATACACTATAGGTACTCATATTATTTTCTGTTGATCCAGGGACTTGGAAAGTAGTGTGATGAACTTTGATATTGAATAAGAAACCAAGCCATTCTATTGGGTTTGTACAACTAAAAATGAGTTGATTGTGCACTTACAGGACGCAAGATGACGATGAGTTGATACTGGTTCCTGATGAGTCTCCTCCCAAAAGGTCAAAGCTTGTTGGAGGAACATTGAAAGGTTAGTTTGTCATTTATTGCACACTACTACCAACTTATAAATAGTTCTCGTATTTTATTTTATAAATTTAATCATTTGATCTATTTGATTGATTTTAATTTAACAAATAGTTGAACAAAAACCGACCACCACCCAGTTCCACAGATACAGGGTGTCCCAAAAGAACCCCCCCCCCTCCCCCAAACGATTCCCCACCATTTTTAAGATATCGAATTGAAATTCGAAGAGCGTTTTTGGGGTGCCTGATTCTAAGTTTCAAGTAAATAAAAATCAGAAAAAAATCTAAAAGTTGTTAGGCTATCCTTTGGGGGGGGGGGGGGGGGGGACTGGGTGCATATAAAAATGTTTTCCGATGAGCCATGTATAAGCACGATTTTTTCGTTTGAGAGAAACGTTTGTGAGCTCCGGTAGCTCGAATCTTTCTGGTTATGTGTCAATATTTACAAAACAAGATTTGCGATCCTAACGCAAGTATGAAATTGAGGATCAAAAGATAACTAAAACCGTCACTTCAGGGGCAGCTTAAGGTTCTGTTATTGGGGCATATCTTTGGCATGGAAACTAAAACAATATTTTAAATATTGAGATACCAAAAGATACTTAACCAGTTGGATATTCTGATGACCTTCCGGTAGTTATTGTTTTGAGAGGACAATTTTCGGCCTACAGAGGAAGCTTATCCAGGTAATGAGGAGAGTAATGAAATTGGAATTATAACACAAATTATCTATTATATAAGATTATTATTAATCTGGTTGTTCACAAAACAGAGATAGTTTTGATAACAAAGAAGCTAATAAAATGCATTGTATCCATGCTGATAGAACAACAATGGAGACTGCTAAGGGATTTTTTTACTCTAGAAAAAGTCTTTGCCGTCCCTCACCTGCTAGGGTAAGGCTCGTTATGACTCTAGCTAGTTATGAAGGCTAGCTGACTCCATAAATTTATGGAGCTGAGGTCTGGGGTTCAAAATCAGGTTGTGTAGGCAGAATGCGAGAATAAAAATTCGGATTCACGTCGGAGGAATTTCGAAGGAGCAGTTCTGAAGTGGGATCCAATTTGGGGTTCCAAGTGGGGTTTGAGTTTTTGTTTTGGAATTTGAATGATTTTCGATTAAATTATTGGAAAGAAAAATATATCATTTGTATTTAGTACCTATTGATTTTTTTCTGCCTTAGATGATTATATGGGTTATACGATTGATGCCTTAAAATATGATTGCAAAATCATGAACAGTAACATATCCTTTTTTTTATTATAAAGATGTTTCGCTTTTGAATACACTCCCCCCCCCCCCCCCTTCTATATGGGGTGAGTTCAAGAATGTTTGAATGTTCTTTAGCTTTCTCTGATTTTTCAGGTATTGGTAAGTAAAAATGGTCTGCTAATGGTAAAAATGGTGTCGAGGTATCAAAATATTTTGGGCTGTCACTAGAACTTGAATCTCCATATTTTAAAATACCGGTGCTCCTAAATCATTAATACAATCCAATGTTCATTCTAACAAGTCAGGGAAGGCCACCCTCACCTGGTAGATGTTTTTAAATTTAAACTTATGTTGATATTTTGCTTCAATGCTATCTTATTTACAATCAGTAGCCATCCTAGAATAAGGGTACAACTCAAAAATGGTCATTTTCGGCAAATCGCATTCAAAGTTTTCCTTCCACACCATTGACTACCCGTTCTTTGGAACACGATGAACATAATTTATCTTTGCGAACTTGTTTCCTACATTATTACTCTAACGCCCCATGGTGAATAAATAGTTTTTTTTCCCAGTGGGAAGGGAGTGGGGGGAACGGTTTTGTTGATTTTTTAAGAATTTTTGAGTTGTTCAAACTCAAACACTGAAATCTCACCAGTCAGGATCCAAAATGTTCAGAAAAGAAAGACACAAGTTAAAATTATGCCGACATTGTCCACACAAAAAGGAAACAACTCAAACGAGACACAGACTGTTTGAACTCAACTGAGTTGTGTCTTTCTTCCTAGGACGTGAATTGGTTACTCCCTCCATAGAAGAAAGACACACGCACTCTCTAGTGGAATTAGAGTGCCCTACACATATCTCCACCTTCTACAGACAAACTAGACCGTTTCTACTTCTCAGTACCCTTATTCTAGGACAGGTGCGATATATCCGCCTGTAATTTACATAACCTGTGCTTGATTTTTCAGATATTACCAGGAGTAACTTGTTATTAACGTCATCTGCAACCCAGGTATGAAATTTATACTTTCCAAAGTTTAGCTTTATTGTACGGTAATGTATATGGACTTCGCTCCCCTTTATTACTATGCTGTATTCAGACGTATATGAACGTGAATAACTAAATTCTAGGTAAATTGGGATAAAAAATAACGAGACAAAAGGTTATTATATTGTTACAATGTTGAATGTATTACATGAGGAACAAGAATAAAGTCGTTTTCTTGTCAATTATTGTCCAAGTCTCTATACTCTTCCTCTCCTGGTGGACGGTGGATTTGTATTTATTTATTCGATTTTTAAATCTACGTATCTTGAAACGTAAACCAACAAATTTTGAGGGAGGTTAATAAATAATTCATTAATTTTTCTTCGTCAATTACAAAGGTCCATTATTGAAAATAATAAACCGAAAACGTGAACAAATGGATGGATATTATGTCAATTTTGGGATTAAAATTACTGTACTCTGACGTTGGCATGTATCCATTACCTACTTACGTGTTTTTTGTTTTCCAGACTTATCCTAATTACGAGGTACAAAGAAAAGCTAATCGTCGTCGGGGAAGCCTTTCTTCAAAGTCTGATGAGAATTGGTTGGTGGTGAGTGTGTGCATAATCATAATAATGTAATCCTAATCATTTATAATCTATTGTATAGGTGATATTTTTTTAATGTAACTCATTCCTATATCATCGCATAAACCAAACTACTTGGCTTAAAACCTTGAAATTTTGCATGGACCCGTTTCTTTCGGGATTTTTTCTTAATTCAAAAATTTAGGAGTGTTTCAGAGTGTTTGAAGTTTTGGAGAAAAAAAATACGTCATCTGGGCAAGAAACTACTATAGAGTTCCTTCTTCATCAAATGTTTGCAAAATACCTTTAGATTAAAATAATTTTACGCCACAAACTCTACAACACCAAAATGATTTCGGATCTTCAAACTTGACAGATTTTTTTAGGGTAAGAAAATATTTTTTGGGGTAACTTATAAATACAGTTGCAAGCATGGCGTTTACATACCTGCCGCGGGAAGTAACTGTATGTTGCCATGGTTACATAGACATAATAATCTACCAATCTGTAGGTAGGTATATTTTTCTCTCAACATGAAATATTTATTACAAACTTAATTTATGATGGTTTGCGATTATCTACATTTAGGTCGAACGAGAAAAGTGAGCAGGCACAACTATCTTCTATACTTGAATAAAAACTATGTTAGTTCCTATTCAACTTGAGATGCTGATATTTGGAACAGGGCCTCTCTGGATGTGGTAGAGTTTAATTACAATTCACAAGGAACCGCTCTATCCAGCATAGTGAGCTCTGCAGTTTCTTTGCTCTTATTCTACTTGAGATGCTGAACTTTGGAATGGAGCAGTACTGACTTAATTCATCGACCATATAAATTCAAGCCCGGTGGCTTGATGGCACCCAGAACCCAAATCTGAGCTTACATTGCTTGGTGAAGAACCGGTAGATTCTCTCTTCAGCCTCTTGAGTACTCGAACTTCATAGCAATCAATATCATTTAGTTGATTAACTGCTGCATGGTGGCTAAATGGTTGGTTCTCCATCAATCAGTCGTAGAGCGATGATTATTGAGCCTTTTGTCCTACTCGTTAGCTTTCCATTGTCGAATGCGTCACAGTTTCTGCTACAATTTATTGTTAAATGCACATCTTGCTTTGACAGTGTCCCCATTCCTTCTACTTGTAGGTTAGTGGGGTGTTGGGAGAAACAGATTTGCTCTCCTGGATGTATATGTGATCCAGGCGTGGATGCATTTATGATACGTGATGGTTGAATGGTGTTATGTATATATATTTCTTATACAATTCGGCGGAGCGAGCACAATATTAAATAGAAACGAAAAAAAAACTACATTAAAAAAGTGGGGAGGACGCCTAAGTTTACCCGTCGCCTGCCCTAGGGGTCGAGGAAGTTGAGGAAAAGACGAATGAAAGAAAGTAACCCTATAAAACGATAACCAAGGAGTCCTCTGTGGCTCAGTGGTATGAGGCTCTACTTGAAGCCATTCGGTCGAGCAGGGGATGCTGGGTTCAATTCTTGGGCTGGTAACAAAATTTACCAGGTGTGTGAGGTCTATGCACATTAATTGTGAGATTTAGTTTAGAAACATGAACAGTAAATTGAGGTACCCTTCCACAGTTAACGCAAAGAAACGAAATTTATTTATTATTATTATTCTTGTATTTTATTTTTTATTTATATTTTTTATTTAATTTTTTTTCCACGATCATCAGTTGAGTTAAAAGCTCCCAAGGACGTGGGTGCTGATACCACGGATCGCTCATGACATGATACCCAACTAGTGTAACTCCATGGCACCACTTGCCACAGGTCATTTCTGTCATACTTATTATACCTCGGTCAACACTGCCATTGACAACCTTGGACATCCAGGATTATCAGGCTTGATGGCAACGATATCCATCAAAGCCCAGTTAGTTAGATTTAGATGCCCTAATACACAAGTTCTCGCAATCTCGTCAAAGAGAACCAGTTTTTACTTTGATGCGTACAAATGTTGCGTAGACTTGTTCATTGATATCCTAGAAGCTTCCATGTTTACCATCACGATTAGGTGATTGTTGTTTTATTATAAGATTTCTGTATTATATTCACAAGAAAACATGGTTATGAGTGGTTTATCATAATTTTCATGATCATCGTTCTCTCTAATCTGTGAGTATACAATTATAATTACGATCATGTTCATTTCTTACGATAATTACGATCACTATTTGCAATAATAAAATCTGTAATAAATTGTTGATGGCTTTAATATCCTATTTTGGGGGTAATCATGAAGCTTGAAGTTCGTTATGATGACACCTACCATTCACTGAATATCCATCTTCACTTCCTGCTGAATACAATCTCTTCATTTTATGCGAACATGTCAAATAAAATATGTTTCTTTTCCACTGTTGAAAATGTTACTCTATTTGTGTATAGGTGGAGGACGACGACTCCAGCCTAAGCCCTTCGAAATTCAAAAACCTCTACAAAGCACCCAAACACGTGCGGTCACCCCACAAAAGACTTCGAACCGCTATGTCTTTTTCCTCTATGTCTCCATCAACCAACATGAGTAATATACAACTTTTTTACTAATTGATTAAAAAAAATTGATTTGGCTCTTAGATCAGCAGTTCAGTTTGTAACTCAGTTAATCAGTATTAATTTAATCAGTAGTTTAGTTAGTAACCAACATTTCTCTAATGTTTGATTGTCAACAGTGACGGTTGATCTGACAGGGTCTCCAACTGAAATTGATCCACCCAAAAACACGATGAGAAGGAGCACTGTTAGAACCTCAAATTTTACTCCTGGTTTTCCGGTAACTAATAATTCTTGATACAGCCATGATTGATGAATAAACGAACTGCCTAGTGAAGTTCGTTTATTCATCAATTATATCTACGGACACTAAAGGGTGGTTTAACAATGTAGTTGTTTAAAGAGCCACAGCACTAGAGCAACCCATAGACTGCCGGGTCCAGACCTGGTCAGCTAGACCCCCTTCACCCAACGGGGAGCAGAGAGAACAAGTTTCAGTCTCTGCTCCTCTCCTATGCTCCCTTATCCCGGGGCAGATTAGGGAGGCTGCAGGACCATTCTTTGGTCCCCATCACCTGCATACCTCGGTCTTATGGCACTCCCTCTCCCCCTCTCTCACGCCATTCGTACTGAGGGATGTCTAAATCTGAGATGGGGTCGTAAGGAGCTCTAATCTAGGATAACAGTAAGGCATGTATGCCCATACTTCAAAGTCATATCCCAGATAACTCCTGAAGGTACACCTAGAGGGAAAGGAACAAAAATTCGTAAATATTCAGGTAATCGTGAGGAATCATAAACAAACTCAACTCAGAAATGCTAGGACAAACGCTGTACAAATAAACTAGATAGATACAACACATGTTACCTTGAAACAGGTGTTACTACAAAAAATGCTATGACCCTGCAATATACAGCATAGTAGTGTGGCGGTGGGTTAGCACGCATGACCACTGAGACGTCACCATGTGAGAAAAGCTGTTTCCCAAACCCAGATGACGTATCTTCCTGGAGGCAGAACAATCTGCCGTTAATTACCAGATTTAAAATAGTATGTGTTGATGTATCAATCTAAGTACTGACTATAACTCTTTATAGTGCGAGCTGCAAATGCAGCTGCCAGCACAGAAAACTGTTAATATTCTTAACAATTAATTATGAATGTAAGTGTTCGAGCCACTGAAGTAGCTATAAGCACAAGAAAGTACATAATTTGTACAAATTCCAGTAATCATGAGGAATAATATAAAAGTTCAATTAAGAAACACTAGGATAAAAATAGTACATGTACAAACAGTTCAATGTAATATGAATACAGTATTGTATGTAGCGCAGCAGTGGCCTAACACGCATACCACCATGAGTGGGGGATGTCACCATGAGTGGGAAATCTGTTTCCCACACCCAGATGACGTATTTCCCTGGAAGCAGAACCGTCTGCTGTTAATGACCAGATTTATGTACAGTTTGTGGTGCTATATGAATCTAAGTACTAACTATAGCTGTAAGAGTGCTAGCTGTGAATGCAGCTACAAGCACCAAAAACTGTTAAGACTCCTAACCACTAATTACGGATGTAATTGTGCGAGCCACTAATGTAGCTACAAGAACAGGAAAGCTTAATTAATTATACACAATCGGTACCCTCCTAAAAGGTCGAAGTACCTAGACATCCGAATAAGTATCACTCCCAGGCTCACCTCTTGGTGTGTTGGCTGAAAACTGCTGCCAGCACCAGTGCTTATTTTAAAAACATACGAAAACTCTGTAGGAGGGTGTCCAGCCTGCTGTCTGGAAAATGGAAAAAATTGTATTCAGGGGGCTCCACCTCTCCTCGCCACAGGTACCGAAGCGTGTCAAATCAAGTGAGGTCGAAAATCCCTATCTACTCCTGCACTTCTTAGCACCTCCCCTACCCACCTCACCAAGTTTTGATAGGAAGCAGGGCCAAAACGGACTTTTAACTGTAAGAAAAAGGGAAGTACTCTCGGTCCTTAAGGGGCCCTAATCTAGGATAACAGTAAGGCATGTATGCCAATACTTCAAGGTCATGTCAAAGATAACCCCTGAAGGTACACCTAGAAGGGAAGGAAATGAAAAATGATAATCGAGAGGATCCCTTTCCGGAAGAAACGTAACCCCATTGGGAAAGTGGCACACTAATAAATAGGATTACATAATGTGGAATAACACATGAAATTTTACCTGCAAAATAGTTATCCAAACGATATAATTAAACACACAAGGCCACCCCTGAAGGGCCCGAGGTCTTTATCCTGCTGGTAACAAAACCTTAACCCCAAAGTCTGGGATTTGCACAATATCCCTCAACTTAATACCTGCTATAGTTTGGAGGACTTGCTCTACAGTCAAAAGGTGAAGGGCCAAGAGTTTTTTGGACAGTTCCCCTAAATTCTCCATGGATTTTTCCCAGAGCTCATAGCACCAACTGTGGGTCCCATGTAACCTCATCCCTCAGAAGAGGTGGTCGGATAGACACAACCCCCTTCAAAAACCTGTTTAACAGGGGGTGGGAACCGAGAGAGTCAGAGGAACTCAATGACAATGCCAAACGGAAGGAATTGATTGTCGAGTATGATAGGGTTGACTCGTCTAGCACCTCCCGTAAAAAGGAAACCACTGAGCTAGGCTGGGGATTCCAAGGGCCTAGATCATGGGTCTCACAGAAAGACCAACCATCTCTTGAAATTAAAAAAAAGAAGAAATTTAAATCGTAAAAACCTCCGATATTCAGAGAAACACTAAATTACACATGGCGCTGTAGCCCTCTAACTTAAAATGCTGGGAGAGATGAAACAATTTACATATTTCAAGTGCAAACTAAACCGTTTTCCTCTGGACGCCTTAGGTACCTGAAAAATCGAGGAAAGTACTTGATCTTCCTGGGAGGGCACAGAGACACTACCTGGTCCGATAAAAAATTTGTATCTGATTCTGATTAAACAATGTGTAAACATATCTAACCAGGCCATGATACGGTGTCAAAACTCAAAGCCTGGGTAAGTAAATTGTTGGGCAGGTTCAAGAGCACACTTATCCCAGTTACTGAAATATTTGATACCTCGACAGAGTTCGAACTCGTGTCTTTATTTACTAAGGGAAAATTTTGTTCAAGTTGCAGCATTCCTTCGGGTTGAGCTATGAGTCAAATTTTAGATTAGGAACCCAGGATTCCAAAGTCATGCAGGTACATAATTGACATAGAGGACACTTTGGGATAGAAGGTGTCAACCAATAGGTCTCATTAAAATATGGACAGTTAATAATTGGAGGAGGGATATTAATAATCCCATCCTCAAGCATGAATCGAAGAAAATTTGATACTCTGTAGTAATCGGAACCATATAATACACATCCGTGGGGTCCACATCCAAGGGAACCATATAATACACATCCACGGGGTAATAGTGCAATAGCCCTCCAACCTAAACTGTTGGGGCGCATAAAAGAATTTTAATTTCCAGAAGCCACACACAACGGTTCCCTCCGGATGACTTGGTTACCAGAAGGAGTCGGAGAAACTATGTGATCCTCCCTGGTGGGCTAATAATGACACCCTACCTGGTCGGATGCAAGCTTATTAATGACATTTAGTTTATGAAAATGGGATCCTGGGAGCTTAGTGGCAGATTAAGTTAAGGAATGTGAAGCCCCTTCACTCAAGCCGCGATATCTAATTTATCTGCAACTCCATATCAGGAATTTATAAATGAACTTAAAACGGCCCCCCGGAGGGTGCTGAACATTACCGTAGGCTGTTAACTCGGAAGTTGCTGGGTCGAGGTCAAAAGAGAAATCTCCCCAACTTCCCATCTGCACCTGGAGGGTCAATGAGTCAAAAAATTCTATCACATCCACATCAGAACCCGAAATTGACAAATAATTTGCCCCAGGGTCAAAATCTGGAAATGCCCCGTATTTCGATCCCCTTGAGCAAGATGGCGGTGATGTTTTGAGACGCCATCAAACTTACGAACCCCGGACGTGTAAATTAGGTCCTGATGGGAATAAAATATCTCTCCCAGTATAAAAAACTCGGAAAATGTCTCTCTCGGTTCACTGTGCGCAAAAAGCGAGCTTTTTGTGACTCTTCTTCCGCGAAATCCCATCGCATTCCCGAAGGGATGTGACTAGGGTAAGGATCGCAAATGTGAAACATTTTAACGCTCAATTCATTGAACTCTTGATTGTGGAGCGAAAAAACTAGCCACGGAACAAGATTATATTACACGGCAAACACCACCACGTTTTTCGCCCCAGAATTTGTTTTGAAAAATAATAAAGATGGAACAAAACAAATTCTCATCCGTCGCGACATGCAGCCAAAGGAACGATGAAGATTTGGGGACCATGGACAGTGCTGACAACGTGACCGGGCTGAATATCGGTTGGCACGACCTCCTGGAAGGTGCCCATCCCATTAATTTTTGAATTTTCTCTTTAAACTGGCTCTGTCCTTCGCTGTGGCTGGGGGCCACTACATTGTTAAACCACTCTCTAGTGCCCCTAGATATAATTACCTATGTATGACTTCTTTCTTCTTCACAATAAAAACTCATTTAGATAGTTTGGTGAAAATACTGAATTTGATGTGAAACATAAAATGTAATTGAATCGCAGAACATATTTTATTTTTGCTTTTCTGTTTCAGTTGACATCAACACTAAATGGTGACATGTCACATGGCGCGTACGAGCGTCTTCTGGGGTCGGTCATTTCGTTTTCTGCAAAAGAATCTATGAAAAGCCCTAAGCATGATAAGTCGAAGAAACATATCCCAATCGTTGATCTTACAGAGTAAGTTGACAAAAAAGTAAATATAACACATAAATACATACATATATATATATATATATATATATATATATATATATATATATATATATATATATATATTATTATTATTATTAAAGAGAAAATTAGTTTGTTTAATTGTTTGCTCTAAATGTTGTACTGGTCAAATTGACCAGCACCTTCCAGGGTCATCCTTTAGACTTTTTTGCTCATTCTAATATTTGCGACCAAAAAAAAAAAAAAAAAAAAAAAAAAAAAAAAAAAAAAAAAAAAAAAAAAAAAATGCAACGCTACAACCGATAAACAAATTTGGTAACTATTCAGCAACAATAATGAAGCAGCACTCTTCGGTTTTTTCTTTTTCTATTGATTTTCACGTACAAACAATGCGTTACTAACGAAGTGTAACACCCTTAGTTTTCATAGCAGTAAAATCGTTCGCCACTTTTTGGAATGCTCTCATTTTATCAACATCTCATGATCCCTAAGCCATCGTAGTGTCAAGGAAAGCTGATATATTACGCTAAGTTATAAACTAATACTGAACCAATAGGCGTCGCTCTTATTTACGAAGCCTTGCCTATAAGACAACTTGACAGGTATGTCCTTAAAAAGCTGCTTAAAATCGTTAAATTTGCACAGATTTCTTTTTTATCGCAATACCCCAGACAAATTTTGTCAACTTTGAAGTAGAACTTTCAAAAATGTCAGCACGAAATTGTGCTGAAAATCGCACTTAAAGTTCATAATCAGATGTTTAAAAACCAGCTGTCTACATGACCACACAAGCAAATTTTTATAATTTTACGCATGATGTTTACCTATGTCATTTTGTTTTTAAATTTATGCGCTTCGTGTGCATAGAAATTTTTAATTATCCGAAATTATTAATAAATAGTTCAAAAAACCTTACTCTTCATAGTATCCTACTAAACAATCCAATTTTAGGATTTTAAATATTTTTGAAATTCTTTTGATTTTTAGACTACATTTTAATGAGTTAATGTACTATTCGGCACGGTTTTGTGGACAAATTTCTGACAGTTCTAGTTTGTTGTTGTAGAAATTTATAAAATGTCATTACTGTACACCTTTTTTAATCGATCCCTTAGATCAGTTTGAGGTTTTCCATAAAATAAAATGCCTACATTTTAAGAATATTTACTAAATGTATGAAGAAACTCGTTTTTATTACTGCCTGACTTGTTTAGTGGAGACGACAGCGTGGCTGAGATCTCTACGATTGATTTGACTAACGTTAATGAAAGACTTCAGAAGCTCAACGATTTTCCAACTTCGAGGCGAGCAACTCTTATCAAGCCGAATGTCATAAATAGTAAGTTGGATTTAAACATACATACCTATCTAAAAACCGTATCACACTTGCATTTTTTCAGTTTTTTTCTCGCATTTTTAATGCTTGAACGTGAAGAAGGCAAAGTGCTTTTTTCTAAGGTCAGCTTTTTCGACTATTGCGCATCCTGGTGGAGCAGTTTTAATCTTTTAGCTGCTGCATCCGGCTGAGCCAGCTGGCGTCGGCCATACTGCATGCTTCTACGCTCATTTAGGTTCTCTGTGCTAAATACTTTTTTACGAGCAACATGCAATTTGGTCAATCTGGATGATCGATGTTGCTGGCCAGAACCCCCACTTCTATTGTCCATAAAATTGTGAAAAACAATATTCGTTTCGGAATCATCTCATGTATAGTCCCTTACTTGTTTGGCTTGTGGTTCCTCTTCGTCATCAGAATTGCTGCTGGAATCATTGGGACGTCGGCAAACAGGGAACATTGAAGGGGAACCAATCGACTATTAGAAAACAAATCACAAATAGTTTATCATCATTATCCCTATTTTCGAGAATATTCTGTAGTTCCTGTTCAGTGTAAACACAGTGCAACATCGTGAGTTCACTTCTTTTGTGAATGTCAGGGAAATCAAAACAAACCAAACTGTTATCAAGCAGATATGGTGGCAACAACCGTACGTAAACATTGTTGGATCCAAGCAGTGCTGCTCTCTGTAGGGGTGCTGGTGAAATAAAGGCTTATAAACGCAACCGGTAGGTCGAGGGAGTGAGCACGAATATATTCGTGCATAGCACACCAAAGCAGTCTCCAGTGGCCCGAGTATTCTCGGGAATAGCATCGCATGTAAGGCACTTCCGCCTCAAATATATTCAGCCGTAGCATTGAAAAGGTTGAATTCACTTGGGAAAATTAGAACATGTTCTAATTTTTACCTCGACACAAGAAAAATGCTAAAACGTAACTATTGGGATGGTAGCACTTCAGTGGAAAGCCCCTAGAAGCCCTAAACTGACAAACTTAATAAAACTGCATTCCACCAGGGTGTGCCGCTGTTTTTGCACTTATTCCTCTTCAACATTCACAGCTGACCTTGGAAAAAAGCACTTTGCCTTCTTCACGTTCGAGCATTAAAAATGTGAGAAAATAGCTGAAAACTCGGCGCTCCGCGCCTCGCCAGGGGGCAAGCCCCCTGGACCCCCGGTTACCTCTATTTACATACTTCGGACGAAATTATTGAAACACAGAATGTGTTTGCGTTGTCGCGCAACCAAGTGACAACCAAACAAGCGTCATTGTTTACTATTCATTTACTATTCATGCTCATAACTCAGGTTGATGGCCACGCACTTCACAGTAGTTAACATAATATGGTTGGATAAATCAGGAGCTTCCCAACGAATGGTGAACGATTTCTGTGCGATTAAAATTGCGGAAGTTCCATTTCCCTACCAACGGCTCGGTTGTACGTGAAAATCATAAGAAAATTTACAAGCGGTTGCAATCATGTTGACAATATCAATTATTGAGAATGATCATCTGAGTGTAAACAATTGATTCAAATAACCATGCTCATAACTAAGGTTGATGGCCACGCACTTCGCAGTAGTTAACATAATATGGTTGGATAAATCAGGAGCTTTCCAACGAATGGTGAACGATTTCTGTGCGATTAAAATTGCGGAAGTTCCATTTCCCTACCAACGGCTCGGTTGTACGTGAAAATCATAAGAAAATTTACAAGCGGTTGCAATCATGTTGACAATATCAATTATTGAGAATGATCATCTGTGTGTAAACAATTGATTCAAATAACCATGCTCATAACTCAGGTTGATGGCCACGCACTTCGCAGTAGTTAACATAATATGGTTGGATAAATCAGGAGCTTTCCAACGAATGGTGAACGATTTCTGTGCGATTAAAATTGCGGAAGTTCCATTTCCCTACCAACGGCTCGGTTGTACGTGAAAATCATCCGTCACACATTTCGTTCCCATCCCGCGTTCCATTTTCGGCTAGTTATTCCATGGCTAAAACACATTCTGTGTTAAAATGCAAGTGTGATACAGCCTTAATAGTTGGTATTGTATAGTTATAACTAATGAAGCAGATGTATTGTAGTATATTGTCACATATTTCATGCTGTCATGTGTTGCCGGGATGATCGGGCCCTTGACGTCCGACCTGACGGTTTCCAAATTCTTCTTGGTTTCTTCTCATCGAGAAGGGTGGCAAAAGGCTTCCTAGTCTGTTTCCCCATAATGCACACATCGCATAGATCGGAGGAAGGATAACAGCTCGAATGACCCATCCTTCGGTGCCACGTACTTTTGTTTGCATTTACAGAATACGCAAATGGTTCATGGTGAACCACATTAATATTCACAACAAATAAACCTCGCCTGAATATACTTTCAAACAACGTACCATTTTCAGTGGCAACTATAACTTTGTCATCTTCAAAAGTTACTGAGAGACCATTATACACCATTTTGGGAACAGACAGTAGGTTTATAGCCATACTGCACTCGCAAAGTTCTGCGTTTAAAAGCACGAATTTGTTGACCCTTTCTTGCAAAGTTCACCTCAATATTCACATTCTCGGCGTCTTGAAGGTACTGCCCCATTATTTTTGTGACGAGAGATGACAACTGGCTCCCGAATCACGTATAAAATATCCTTCCGGAGTGGTTGCAGTTTTCCAATCACTTCCGCCATCCACCAAAAGTGTCCTTATTTCAACAGATTCTGAAGAACAGATGAATACGATTTCGTCCTCGTTATTTTCCTCAGAATAATTACAGTTTGCTATCAAATTATTATTGTAATTCCTTGGGCAATTGCGCCGTTTATGTCCAACACGACCACAAAGATGGCAGGAGAAGGGGAAGGTTCCAGCTGTTCCGTTCCTTGTGTTAGGTACGGGGATGCTCGGTTCACCAGCCAAACGGCTGAAGTTCCGCCAACCTGCTCATGCATAACTTCCGTGCTTTGAGCGGTTCCCCCACTGCGATTTCGGTCACCGTGCTTTGACTGAAACGCTACATGTTGCGTTCCGCCATCTTGCTCCCCGCTTCTTTGACGATTTTCTTCTAAATAAAGGCGATTTTTAACATAATCAAGAATGACAACCGCAGACTCATCCTGGTTGAAAACTATGTCAATAGCAGTTGAGACAACTTGAAAAGAGTCAGGCATTGCTGACAAAAGTTGCGCTATTACATCGGCTTTCGACATAGTCCCTTCAATTGCCTCATATTCTCAGACTCGACTTTCAAAAATTTCGATATATATTTGCGGAGAGATCCTTCCAACTTGTGCCGAAAGTCCTTTCTTTACATATATGTTGATTGTAATGTCACAAAAATATCTTTAGCCATTGTCTTTCCCATCATGGTATCTAAATTCCGGTCATCCAGGTAATACACTACTATATCACGAGCCTTCAGGTCCATTTTAGTGTAATCTTCGGCTTTAACATCACTTTTCCTTGCACTGAGAGCAGCTAAAACTTAATTTTGCTCAAGTTGAAGCTTAAATCGAAATGCCCGCTGAGTGAAATTCGTTCCATTAAATGGTTCTAGACCCGGTGCCAACTCGTGTATTGCCATTACTATTACCGGGCTCCGACTTCCAAGCCTCTTTCCACACGAACGGCCTATTTCCACTTGCGAAAACCGCACAGTCATATTCGTCACTGCAGAATCGCGAATCCGAGATAGAAGAATCAATTAAACAAAGTCCTGGGCCGAATAACCTATTTGGGAAGCTAGAAAGAAACAATAATACAAGAGCGAACTTTATATTTAGCGGCTGCAACTGCATGAGAACTACTGAACTTGAAGCGTACAGAATAAAGTAGAAGACAGAATAAAGTAGAAGGGGACAATGATGATGGGGAGAGGAGGAGCTACCATCTAAGCACAGCAACAATGGCTAACGAATTGACAACTTAATTCAACAATATACGAGTATATGTCCTTCTAGACTAATACTCTTCTTAGGAATGAGATGAAAATTCCGTTCTTGCGCCAAAAAATCAAGCTTTCCTCTCTTATCTTGTTTTGGTCAAATATAAAAAAAGGGAGGAGGCACAGGCGGGTTTCCGTGCGGGATACTCCTGTGCGGACAATCTATTCAGCCTCTTCAATATTGTGAAGTTGAGAGAAAAACAGCAGAAAAAAACATATGTATTTTATATTGATCTAAAAGCTGCCTATGATCATATCTCGAGAAGTGCGATGTTCTTTAAGCTTTGCAACTACGGTGTCTCAACAAAAATGATAAGAATGCTTGAAAACCTGTATGAAGGAACTAGAATGGGGGTGTGGACCGAGAAAGGAGTGACTGAGTACTTTGAGACGGGGGTGGGGTTGAAACAAGGGTGTTTGTTAAGTCCGCTAGCATTCTCCTTGTTTATAAACGATCTGCCGGGGGTCCTTGGGAGGGGGAGTGAAAATAGGGGACACACTGATAAAATGTCTAATGTACGCCGATGATATCGCCATTATAGCAGAGAGCCCAGCTTCTCTACAGGGGATGATCAATGACATAACCGAGTACTTACAAAAGTGGAATTCGTCTTTATATCGAGAAAAGTCGCAAATCATGATCTTTGGCAAGAGAGGTGGTAGGCAAGCCCGCAGTGAAAGGTTGAGTTACCGTGGTAAACAGCTAGACGTGGTGGGAGAATATAAGTACTTGGGAATTCACCTGACGTCGCAACTAGATTTAGGGACTCACTTCGAAAAGAAAGTAGCTGATGCGAAACATGGAATGGGTGCAGTCTGGGGAGCCTTGATAAAAAGACGGAAAGTTCCTTTGGAGGTGAAACACCGAGTTTATAGGGCCACAACACGTTCGGTGGTGTGCTATGGAGCTCAGGTATGGGGGTACAAAATTTTTGAACAAATAGAGGCATTACAGCGATATTACCTAAAAACATTACTTGCCCTACCCCAAAACACCCCCAATTACGCTGTACTTTCAGAGAGGGGCTTTGAACCTCTCCATTTCTATACCCTGAAACTCCAAATGGATTATGTCAAAAAAGTACTGAAATATCCGCAAAATAGGTACCCACGTGTTATCGCCGAAAATGTTATGAAGGAGGAGGTCACTTGGTACAATGAGTATGGAAGGCTAGCCAGGCAATGTAATATGAATTTGACAAATGAGAGATGGCCTGAAGAACTGTATAACGTGCGTAACAGATTGATGGAACAGTGGCGCTTAAACTTGGAGAACCAGATGAAGAATTCGGAACACCACAAATTAGCAGGGAAACTAGATCGAACTCCTGAGAAGGGGTTAGCATATCTTAGGTTGGAGGATTTGAATAAAGTCAGAATAGTTGCAAGAGTAAGAACGGAAATGTTATCGGTAAACTATAGGTGGTGGAGGGAAGGACAAATGAACAAATTCTCGATGTGTAATTGGCAAGTTGATGAGACCCCACTCCATTTTCTAGCACAGTGTCCAGTTATGAAGGAATTCCGCATAGTATGTCTTGGAAAAGCATTATTAACTGAAAACGAAATGGTAGAAATATTGAATGGTAATTGCGATCTCAATAGACTAGTCAAATACATTAGGGAGGCGGGAAAATATAGGAAATTCCTAATCAGCGAATTTAATTACGAATAAAAGACAAGTAAAACAAATTCCAAATATACCAATCTATTAAAGAAAAAGCTATGATCTCAAACTAAGACGTAAAGGATAAATACCGATGATCTCAATTTCAACCTGGAACTAAAAATAAACAACATAAGTATTGAACAAAATTGCCCGAAATGAACACTGATACAAGTGACTACCCCCTGCAACGGATACTATATCCAGCAGTATGAGCTTAAGGGACGGGAAAGATAATACGGCATTAGGCAATATTAAAATTTAAGATAACTATATAATTTGAGATACTATTAGAAACATTAGATTAAGATAAAATTAGATAGATAATTATTGTAACAGGAAAGCAACCGAAACATTTATTCAAGTATTAATATATAAAGCAAAACGGAACATTAATAAGTAGTGAAACCAAACTAAAACTATATTAAGATTCTATTCTATAGCTACAGTAAGGAATGTGAAAATTCCATTAGTGAGAATATAAATTACACTATCATTATCAGATGCTCTGTATTATCACCATTGAATTGTCCAATAAATGCTTTAACTCTCTCTCTCTCTCTCTCTCTCTCTCTCTCTCTCTCTCTCTCTATAAAAAAAGGGGGCTAAGTAAAAATCACTAAAACTGGGTAAAAACGGGTAAAAATGTTGAATTTATATTTTTTAACAGATATTTAGTCCAAAGAAGTTTATCAATGATGAGTTAGAACATTAAGACATTTAAGCACAAATATATGTTATAAAATGCACTCAAGTTTCATTAGTATTTGCCCAAAAATAGACAATACTGCAAAGAAAGCTAAAAAGCTAAAATCTATTTTTGAATCGCAGAATTTTGTTTAGAACTAGTTTTTTTTGCCATAAAATTGGTAGTTGACTATTTCTTTTTACTCAAAGTGCTAAAAAAAAGTAAAATAAAAATAAAGAAAGAAACAAACAAAAAACCGAAAAAACAACTGGTGTCCGTCATGACTGCCCTTATAGGCAACAAAAGAATGGCAAATCGGTAAGGTCATTGTTTACGTGCTGCGCTCTATCTCGAGCTTCTCATGTGGGGAACCCCATTGTTAATTCCTGCACATTGTTTACTCATTGTAATTCTCCTTCCATATTACACCTTTCATTATTTTCAGTTGATGATGATGAAAACACTCCTCCTCGAGTCATTGTTGACAGAATTAACTCCTTTCAGAAGAAATTAGAGGGGAATCGATATACCAAACCTGAATTGTTGAGCAAAGGGTAAGTTGGTCAAATGGTACTGTGTTGTTCTTATCTAGTTAATAAAAACCCAGTCAGACGAAAAAACTGTTTAAAGTAGTCTGTACTGCATCTAGTGTTTGTTGAACAAAAGCTTTTCTTTTATTAGGTCAGCAGAATACCAAAAGCAAGTTGAACAGTTTCTACAAATCAGAGCTCAGTATGAACAAAAAGCAAGGTGTGAGTCTGAATCGGTCTCTGCTACTCTTCATGAGATCATTGAAAAGAGAATTCAATCTCACCTCAAAATTACGGAATCAATTCTTGTTGAGGAGGAAGATGAGGAAATTGAGACAGAGAAACCAGTCCTCACACCTGAAATGATTTGTGCGGGAGGTATGGTCTAACATGAAAACGAATGGACTCTTTTCACTGCATTCTATCTGAAGAAATTCGGAAACAAGAGACGGAAAAGCAATATCACTTCATCTTTTTATTCAATCAAACAAAAATGGGAGAGCAATTTGTATTGAGAGTGGTCTAATTGCTAGTACCTTCTGGAGGCACAAAGTTCGGATTATTGTTTCACTTTATGTTGCAGATTCCTTTGATCAGGGATCCAAGGGCAATATTTATTGCAGAAAATTACGATGGTGGTAGTACAACAATTGTTCTGTTCACATAGTGAATATTAATGCGAGAGAATTCATAGTTTGAATGCGGAGGTGGGGAACTTTGGAACTAATAGGCATGGAAAAATAAGCGGGAAATATTTGAATTGAGGATCAAACACTATCGTTGGGAGGACACTAAGATGAGTCACTGAAAGGGGGAAACTTACCTGGTGTTGTTGAGAACAGTTTGTTTGATGTGTGGGGGTTGGGCTGACCCAGCCAGGGCGTTGTTGGGAGCCCCCTGCTGCGCTAGGAACGCTGCCCTCGTGTAACCATCGATGCCGGTTGGCACCTGGATGGTTTGGGCGGGACCTGGCCTTTGTTATTAGAGAGTTATAGCAAACCACAAACGGGGCTCGTTAGACCCTCGCATGGATACTATATCAACGGGCCACCGTGACCTTGACGCGGTTTAGGAAACGGGAGACGTCAAACATGAAGCAACTTTACCGGGGGCCGGTAGAGATCACTTCGTATGCCCGGCAAACGGTTAGCCTTCCCAAAGGGTAACCAGACTGCTCTGCTTGCGGCGTCGACTTTCAGTTTCAAACTAAAAACCAAATTTGAATTTAAGAATCCAGTTTCAACTCACGGACTAATCTTCAAATCGTGAATCAAATCGAAAATTTAGAATCTTGTTTCAACAAATGTACCAAATTTCGGTTTTAGATCATTGTTCCAACTCGTGAATTAGATTTCGATTTTGTGAACCTTGTTCCAGGCAGTTTAGATCCCTCTTTCTAACTTCAGAATACCTTTTCAATCTTCAAAATAATTCGTATACCTCTTTCACCTGTCCTTGCGGAACTTAGAAAGTTTTTGATTTGCCGTTTTCTGTGTCTGCTTAAATTGAGGAAAAAACCTAATTAGAAAAGCAAGAAATCCAAACAATAACTTGTATTTTTTTTAAATATTGACTTAAAAAAGCCATTAGGTACACAATTATTTGTAAGTTATGCCACAACTAGGCAATTAACAAAATTTCCACCACCTTTCCACCTGTTTTAATTCACTATTCACTTCTATTTTATTGAGTATTATTGTTTCATTTTATTTAATATTATCTTTAGTGATGTTTCATTTTGGTGGACTTACCTTTCTATCTCAAAAGATGAAATTTATCAAGATATTCGTTAGTCGCTCTCACAGGAGAACACACCTTGTGCTGTTGGAAGGAAACTGAATTTCGACCTACTAAAAAAACAACCTCTAACAATTCTACCAATTCTGAGATACCTAAATGATTCCTAAAATCATGAATTCAAATGAAGTTCGCCTACTAAATTAGTTCCTGTGTTTACGCAGTCCTCAAATTCCTTTTTGACGAATCCTAAATGCAAAAATACCAATAGGTTTTCAAAAATCCCTAAAAGGTTGCTAAACTTGAAAACTGAAATCTTAGTTTTATTTCCAATTTTTATTTTTTCAATTTTTTGTATTTTTAGTAGGATATTTTATGCAAGAAACTGAACCACAGCTCGCTCAAAATTAATCAAAATCACAATTCACGTCACATTAGCGGTAGTATGCAAAGTTTGGTGTGACTTTAAACCTCAACGCAACCGGGGGTTCTCCACCATATGTTCAAATTCGCTACAAGAACGGTAGCATCTCGTTTTGCTCGCTCCAACTCCCGGTCACGGGCCTCGTTGAGTTGTCGTCACCCGTTGGTTGCTATAACTCTCTATTGACTGCCCCAGTTCATCTGTTCCCGTTTCCCAGTATCTTCCTCTTCAAATTCTCTGGCCCTCCCAGCCACAACTGGGGGAGGGGGTCACCTCAGTTGAGCCAACCCTTTAGTGCTAAGTTCCGCCTCTAGGTTGACTCTATAGCATACCCCTAAATTATCCCCAAATAATTATGACGACGGAGGAGTACCTTAGAGAAATAGATTCCAGGGCAGGCGTACAGACTTAATAAATTTCACGACGTCTCGCCCAGTTCACATTGTAAAACAAGGTGGTCAGTGGCCTTCCCACGTCGCATAGTGCCTGTAGGCACATCACCTTCACAGCCTCGTCACCCTGGTCCAAAATTTTTGTCAGGCCCCGTCCTACTGAGGTCACTGCCATAGTAAGCTGCCACTGCAGCTGGGAAAAAACCCGGTCTCTCTGAAGGACCCCCTGGGATTGAGGAAACTGTCTCCAGATTCAACAAGGCTGACAGCTGAATTGGTGGGTGACAGTTTGTGATTCTCTATTTTAGAAAGAAGTAGGTAGGTAATCATTTGGGAATATTAGATGTTCTTACTAAATATATTTTAGTTGATGAAATCATACATTCACAGATTCCATAGAACGTTAGCCTAAACACAATAAAACATTCAGTTATATAATTTTTTTATTTGTTTAAATTACTAACTCGTACACTCTTTATATTAAAACTTAAATTAAATTGAAGTTTATTAAAATGTTAAAAACTAAAACTTTATTATAATTAAATTGTATTAAAACGGATTCAGAGACCATATACAGTAACAAACGCCATTTCATGAGTATTTTGAAGGATTGAGTTGAATACTTGAGATGTTCAAGGTTTATTTCGTAAATTTTTGCAAGGAATCAAATTTCTAGAGACCTCTAGAACCTGAAGACAGTTTTTGATAAAGTTATTTTGTCGCAGTTTTTCGTCCTGAAATGAAAGAATCCCCCCCCCCCCCCCCCCCAATCGATCCAGAGTTCAACTCTGGTGTGAGTCACATGTTACGCTACGTATAAGCTGTAACCTAGCTTAAGAGGTTATTCAGCAACAAGTTTTTTCTAAGGTCCGTTTCTTATAAAAAGACAGATTATTTTACGGAGGTAATGGGGGATCCAACCAGGCTTCTGAACGTAATGTGGATTAGATTCGCACTCGTGCCTTCAGGAATCCTCATACGAAACATGGGACCATGGGATATCGCCAAATCGTGAGATACTGCAGCCAGAGAAAACGCCTCCAAGTAGTGACAATGAATTTCTGGCCGTATGAGCTGAGGCCCCATCTTGTTGGAACCACACATTTGCACGACTGATCCTTCTTCCTCTAAGCTCATGTAGCTACAAGTTATTGGTCATGACGATGGTGAAATTCGTCAAAAGCTGAAATGAACAAGTAATCGTTGGTGAGAGTGGTGAACAATTTCAGTGAACGTCTTCAACGTTGCATAGCTGAAAATGTTCATCATTTTAGAGATGTGATTTTTCGCTCATAATCCATTGTTTTTTAAATTAAATAAACTTTCATTTACTATTTTTAAATAAATTTTACACGCAATATTGACGAAGTTATGCTTATTTGAAAAATGCCCATTTTCCGTGCGCCATTCTATTCATTATTTAGTCAACCTTATGTAATGTTTTTTGGTATGCGTTACTTTCAGGCTAAAGTACGGAATGCACAGAACTCCGAAGTTCTAATTTCCAAGTTCAAATTAGACATTAGACGTGAGGATCTCATGTCCCTGAAGAATCTAAATTGGCTAAATGATGCCGTAAGTTACCGTTCAGTTCATTTAGTTATTCTTGTTCACCAATTTGTTATTCTTGTTTAGTTATTAAGTTCATTTAGTTATTCTTGTTCCATTTAATAATAAAATCACTTTTTACTTTCTTTATTACTTGACTATTCTCCATTATTTTACAGGTTATTAATTTTTATATGGAACTTATCGTCGAAAGAAGTGGCACTGAAAAGAAATATCCTTCAGTCTATGCATTCAGCACTTTCTTTTTCCCAGCATTGAAAAATGGATACGAGAGAGTCAGAACATACACTAGAAAAGTGAGAGTTCAAATTTTATATGAAATAGATGTTTTAGATCAGTTTTAGATCCCAAACTTTTTGAAGCCATGGCACCCTTAACATTCAGAATATTTCCCGCAGCGCCCTTACGATGAATCAAATCTGGAGGCCTGATTATTTGATGTCTAAGATCTTAGAAGAGGAATTTTCATGGTTATATTTTATTTGTTAGATAGAAAGATCTGACCGAGAGCTTTTCAAAAAGGTGCTATATGATGGGTATCTCACCAGTGAAATTGCTCTTGAAATTCATTTGCACGGTGACGTCAAGATCCCTGCCCCTTCCACTACTACTTTACGCGTGATCTTCTTACCCGTTCATTGGCCAAACTATTCGGTCTTTTGAGGTGAAATTTGCTAACAGGGGGTTTCCAAGTGCGCTAAATCCGAATCTGACGTCAAAAGTGTGAAATTCCAACAGACGAAAGTTCCACATTAAAAGAAATTCTATGCTATGATCTCTTAATTTAACTTTTGATTTGTATAAGACTTGAGTTTTGTTATTTTAATATTTTGTAAATAGTTGTCGGTAAATTGGTTTTTAATAATAATTGTAATAAGGAGGAAAAGCTAAACGTAAATAAATCGAAAATTAAAGAAAATCACATTCTAATGTAATTAATTAATACAAAACAGGGAATCATTTCAAACGTAATTCGGTACAAGGAATAGACGTTTCAAAAATTTTTTCTTTCCTAACGAGAGGGATGGGCTTATTAATCTTTTATGAATTTGTGAAATTTTGGTGTTATTCGTGGTAGAGCAACCCCGATAAAACTTCTCCAAGCTATTTCAACATTAAATCAAAACATCAATTATGTATTCACAAAATTATATTTATTTTCAGTAAATCATTGTTGAATATACGAGAATCATTGTTGAATATATCGTATTTACAATCCAGTGTAAAAAAGCTGTTTATTGTAATAATTTTATGATATTATATTTATCGATTTGGCGAGGGTGCCGCAGCGCCCCTGGAAAATCTCGGTGGCGCCCCCGGGCGTTGTGGCACACACTTTGGGAACCCCTGGATTAGAAATAAGGAATCTTAATTGGAAGATTAAAAAGTTGCATTTTCCAGTGCAGTTTCAACACAGAAGTGATTGTAAATTTTCACAAAACAAGATATTTATTAAAACATTTCTTGTGGCGTGTAGCAGAAATGATTCATGATTTCCACTAAATTAGATTTCAGAATGATGATGGTTTGAGGATGTGTGCTGTCTCAGTGGATTTATGGATGAAGGTCAAGGTTTATTCAGGCGACACCTTAAGCCGCGTACCCAATGTCTGTAATTTCCAACGTATTTTGAAGATTTTGGTTTCCAATAGACCCAGAATATTATGCTGTACAACTCTGCTTTAACATGAAATTAAATATCAACTTTAACGTTGAAATTAAATATCAACTTTAACTTATAATATTAAAACACGACTTTTTCCATACTTTTAAAAATTTAAAGCTGCGTCCACACCAGCGCTCTACTCTGAGTTTGTACGCCGAAATTTTTTATCAAGACGCTCCGAGGGCGTTCCGTATTTTTGACGATCCTTCCGTGTTCAGTTCCATCAATGAACCAATTTCAATTCAAGATCGGTAGATCATTTATTGGTGTAAAGAATTTTTATTGTTATTTCTGTCATCATCGAATTAGTTGGTAATAATTTTCGAATGAACAGTTAATATTTCTATTCAACAATTTATTGTAATCCATGGGGGGGGGGGGGGGGGGTATCTATTCATATTTATTATCATTTAATAATGATTGATTTTAATGTTAATAATGATTAGTTTTCATAGCAGGAAAATCGTTCGCCACTTTTTGGAATAGTCTCATTTTATCACAACATCTCATGATCCCTACCTAAGCCTCTGTAGTATCAAGGAAAGCTGAGTTATAAACTAATATTGCTAAGTAACCATAATGAACTAATAATGTGTGAAATTAATCATTATTAAATGATCTGACTGCAGAACCGTTGTTTTTCTACTGTATTTATTCAATGACTATTTTTTGTAAATTCCAGGCGTCGTGGCCTCTATTCTTGTAGTAGTGGGATGGATGGGACGGATTACAAAGCACGTCAAACTGTTCATAAAATGTAAATAATGTGGAGCATATCTTCTTCTGACCATTCCTTTATTTTTATAATTAAATAAATATATTTTTAAACAAAAAACAGAAAAACGGACGGTAGACCTTTGGTTCTACAGTCAAATAATTTATAATGATTAATTTTACACATAATTAGTTCATTATGGTTACTTAGCAGTATTAGTTTATAACTTAGCGTAATAAATCAGCTTTCCTTGACACTGCAAAGGCTTATAGATCATGAGATATTGTGATAAAATGAGAGCATTCCAAAAAGTGGGGAGCAATTTTCGTGCTATGAAAACTAAGTAACACTTACCTAGTAACGCATTGGTTGTACGTGAAAAGCAATAGAAAATAATATTTTCGCCGTGACGTGATGGTAGGAAAAATGGTAACGTCCTGTAAATCATTATTAAATAATAATCATCATTAATTTATAAAAATAGGAACTCTAAAAATTTGAGAACTGACAAAATAGAAAACACAGCAAGGAAACACGAGTTGAGGACAGGAGCAGAGCGCATGAAAACTCAACTGGAACGTCTGCCGTCCCAACTAGCAGGCCACTCATTTTCTTGCTCCTCTTTGATGGTACGTCGAAAAACTGACAAAATCTGGATCGCCGCGTACACGCTCCACTCCGACCGCGCTAGGAGCGGAGCGCGTACATGGGGACGTCCACATTAGCGTTCCGCCTTGCGTTCCCTGGAACTCGCTCAGAGCAGAGTGCTGGTGTGGACACGGCTTAAAATTCAATAATTTTCTTATTTAACTCAACTGTAATCTCATACGAAAAATGTTTTGAATGGTCCTGAAGGGTAACAGTTTGAAAAATACTCCAAAAATGAGTTGTGTGTGTGTGTGTCTGTGCTCGCATGTGTGTGCGTGCATGCGTGTGTGTTTGTGTGCGTGCGTGCGCGCGCGCGCGCGTGTGTGTGTGTGTGTTTCCTAGAGTTTTTCGGCTAAAAATGAGTCAAGAAGCAATTATGGGTACCTATACGAATATGGAGTTCGGAATCAGCATCAAATTTCCTATAAAATTGGCTTTTATAATAATTTTGACAAGCTAGATTCGCGTTTTGAAACACTGTGTGTCGAACCAAAGAAAGGTTTGGAACATTGTGATGCTAGTGTAAACAAAATCGATTGGTGTACTGTTCCAAAACTCCGAACTTCCATTTGGTGCTGCATAAATGAAGATGGTGTTCTTTGGTGGTATTCGTGTCCGCAATAATTGTGACCACAAGGCACGATTGCCTAAGGACTCCTAAACACGACTTCCATTCTTTTGGAAGGAGATATTGGATTCTTCTGTCCGCATTAATTAAGAAATTATAAAAAAATGTCGCTCTCTCCCTATCCCACACCCTGTGAACCTCGATGTCCGCTACCAGCCTGGGAGTTCCATCATCACTCTCTTGCATTACTGACGCTACAACTGCGCCTCCCGAAGATAGCCTAGCAATCCTACTACTGCGTCTGAGACTTGGGCATGGCCTTTTTTTTACCAGGACTCCCTTCTCAAGCCACATACCTACTTATAACTTATAACAAACTGCTGTTTTGCTCCATAAAGTCCCGAACATATTACTGAAGCAAGTTGAAGTTCAGAGTTTCAGAACAGTGCACCTTGGATCCATTCCACACTGGCATTACCCCGTACCGAACCTAACTCCTTTGATGTTCTGCCACCCCTAACCTCGGTTTTGATCAGTTTGGAGAAACGTTACAGTTGAGGGCGTGGTTAAGGTACATTTCCATTGCACCTCGCTGAATTTTTGGGGGCCTGTTTTTGAGGGTACTTTTTATACCTTTGGTTATTATTAGTTACTAATGGTGCTTTAACCGTTGAAATCGATCTAAAATTATAACTTGTTCTTTAAGGTTACAAAACATTTTTACTTGTTGCTTTTGTATTATCAGTTCTCAGTGATGAACGGTTTAATAATTAATCCTATCAATCCATACAGGTGGATTTATTTAACAAAGACATCGTACTCGTTCCCATCCACCTGGCCGTTCATTGGTGCATGGCTAAGATTGATATGAAACGCAAGATGATTGTCTACTACGACTCATTGCTGGGAAACAACACCGTCCCCGATGTAAGTTTGCCTGATCCTTACTTTCCTACTATGAGTGATTTGCTACATTTATGGTTTTTCAAAGTCATGCCAAACTGTGACTTCACGCCTTTCACAGCTGGACAAGAGTCAAAGAGGCTTTCATCTCTTCATTATTGTCACAAAGTGGGGAAATGGCGGTACGGGGAAGGGGGGGGGGGGGAAGGTGGCTCTGTAGGTAGTCTTGCTTGTTGAATTGAGTTAGCAATTCGTTAGCCACTATTACTGTGCTTAGATGGTAGCTCCTCCTCTCCCCATCATCATTGTCCCATGTTATGCATGAGCAGGTGAGCAGAACTTCAGCCATTCGGCTGGTGGAGCGAGCAATGCTGTAGCTAACACAAGGAACAGAACAACTGGAACCTTCCCCTTCTCCTGTTATTTTTGTGGTCCTATTGGACGTAAACGGTGTGGTTACCCAAGGAATTACGATGATGATTTGAAAGCAAACTGAAATTATTGGTGGCTGGTGGACTTTTGGTGGATGGTGGAAGTGATCAGAAAACTGCAACCACTCCTGAAGGTTATTTTATATGAGATTCGGGAACCAATTGTCTTCTCGTCTCTAGATAATGGGGCAGTACCTCCAAGACGCTGAGAATATGAATATTGAGGTGAGCGTTGCAAAAAAGGCTAAAAAAAATTCGTGCTTCTAATCGTGTAACTTTGAGAGTGCAGTATGGTAGTAAAACCTTTACGCTAATAAACGTACTGCAATCTGATGAATTAACCTGTAACTTACTGTCAGTTCCGAAAATGGTACGTTTTTTGAAGGTATATTCAGGGGAGGTTTATTTGTTGTGAATTGTAATGTGGTTTGCCATGAACCATTTGGGTATTCTTTAAATGCAAACAACAGTACGTGGCACCGAAGGATGGGTCATTCGAGCTGTTATCCTTCATCCGATCTATGCGATGTGTGAATTATGGGGAAACAGACTAGGAAGCCTTTTGCCACCCTTCTCGATGAGACCCAGAAGAATTTTGGAAACCGTAGGTGGAAAAGCACAATGCCTGTGTCTGCACTTACACACCGATTCGATTTCCTTTAATGCCTACTTGGAAAGTACACTCATCTATCGTTGAAAGTCCAGTGGCTACTATACTTATTCCTATTGAGTCCAGTATGGCAACGTGTCTGCCCGATCTGGGGGAGTACCGGCGAATCACAATTGGCCAAAATCCAGGTTTTCCAGAATCATGTCTAGCGAATAATTACCAACACACCGTCATTAATAAAAAACGCAAAGATACACAAATATCTTGAAGTCTCTACTGTAAAAGAAGTACTTTTTAAGACATCCTACTTGAACTTTCATCCATCATGAAAATCCCTTGATTGCCAGCATACCGCATGGACAGCCACTCGAACGCCCTCTAAGACGCCTCAAACGGAAACACCATCGTGGACTTGTGGTTTAGTTTTTTATTCCGATATAATTATTCATCAATGTTAATGAACCATAACCTTGCTGCTTACTTTTGGAGAAAGTCACTAATGGGCTTCACCTCCTAACCATGTTTTACATTACCGATATACCACGTCTAAAACAACTGATAAGTAATGCATTAATCTTGTGCAATTAAGTTATATTGGAGAAAGAAAAAAGGAAAAGTGTTGCTACATAGAAATAACAGTATCAGGCATTTTCAAATTGAGGTTATAGTCGTTACAGAGGGATTTTTTGTTGTTTGCAGATGCTCATGAACTACGTAATTTCGGAGCATAAAGACAAGAAAAAGGAAGACTTGGATTGTAGTGCGTGGACCACCAAGATCGATAAGGTGAGTTTCGTACTTATGATTGGATGAGTGTTGCCATGAAGGTAACATTGAATATGAGATTTTATATTCGATATATATATATATATATACATAATTTTTTGCTCAAAATTATGCTGAAAAACGTATTAAATTTTGTTAATATTTGTTGAAAACCTATAAACACTTGAAAATTCTGAAAATCCAACATATTTTTTGAATTGCCGAATTTTATTTAGTACGATTTTTTTGTGTGTGCCATAAAATTGGTTTTTTAACAATTTCTCGGTACTCAAATTACTCAAATTTTATCACAATTTAACACATTATTATACGATAAGTAATTTAAGAAAGATCATGCTGCATGCATGACTGCATGCTGTTCGGAAGACTATAGGCAATTCATTATGATAGTTACTTGCTAGTGTTAATCATTCTAGCAATGTGTGGGAACCAATTCAACTTTTTGTAAATTTCACGGCCCAGCAAATCAACTCTGGACTTTTTTATCCTACTTAGCGGGTTTAAGATTGATCTCAAAATCGCGATTTCGCAGCTTTTAATAACCAATTTATTTACGTCAGATTCATAAATTGGCTTTCGTAATTGGAATTGGAGATTTGTGAGTAGTACCCGTCGAAAACTACAGTATGGAGTCATCGGCATATGGAATGAGCTTTGTTTTGAGTGTTCAAAGATGGCGTCATGCCATTGACTAAAGACACTGCTCATTATTACAAAAGGATTTATTATTTCTGTGTTGGGTAGTCCTTCTAAGCAGAACACCCACCTATTTATAATATTGATAAACGAAGATCAGATTGAGAAACGAAGTCAGAGTTAAATTCGAATTATATCAGCTGATACGATCGTAGTTTATAAAGCGATTTATACTATGTTTTGTCAGTTGCGAATTAATCCCATCATGATATTATTTTTTCCTGTCAAATTTTCAGCTCTTATGGAAAACAAAAGGATGAACTTATACTGCGATCCGGGTGGTTTCATTTGATTCTTTGGGATTATATCTATAAGTGGTGGGACAAATTAATATATTTCATCCATAACATATGATTAAAGGAACATCTAGGTATGGAGAAATATCAACAAGTGGAGTCACAACTTGCCAACCTTGATACGCCCCTTCAAGTTGATGATCCTCTCTTCAAACCCAATGCGTCCATGCACCATTCATGTTTGTTTCTCGGCACCGGTTTTGTGAGAAAATCAGCTGGCATTTCTTCCGTTTGCAAGTATTTAACCTCCAGTAGCTCCTTCTGTATTGCATCACGGATAAAATTTTGCCGTTTGTCATTATGCTTTGTGCGAGCATGGTGAACTGGATTTTCGATCAGCTTTTGTGCTCCTTGATTGTCATTATAGACTGTTAGCGGTCTCCTGAGCTCAAATCCAAGTTCAGTTAGGAAACGCCTGATGTAGATTCCTTCTTTGAATCCTTCGGCGATAGATAAATATTCGGCCTCAGTACTTGAGAGAGCGACTGTCCTTTGCTTTTTCGCCTCCCAACTGATGACCCCTCCAGAAAATTTGAATGCAAGTCCACTGTACGATCTTCTGTCCACTGCGCAACTCCCCCAATCAGCATCCAGATATCCAACAAGTGGCTCATTCGTTTTCTTGTATGTAAGCTGGACGTCTTGAGACCCTTTTAGATATCTCAACACACGCTTTGCAGCTTTCCAGTGATCCTCATTGTATTTGGTGTTGAACTGGCTCAGGAAATTTGTCGCATAAGCAATATCCGGTCTTGTGCCAATGGCTAAATACATCAGTGAGCCAATGAGGGATCTATAAGGAAATTTCTTCATCACTGCCTCTGACGTCTCTTTTTCTTCAAAGTGTAGTTTGGTTGGAAGTGGGGTTGAAATGGGTTTACAGTCCTTCATCCCATAACGGTCAAGAATTTCTGACAGATATTTCTTCTGGGATAACTGCATGATTCCATTCTTCTCGTAAGCAAATTCTATCCCAAGGCAATAATGTAATCTACCCAAGTCCTTTGTTTTAAATTCTCTCATAATAGCCCTTTTAACTTCTTCCAATTTTTCAACATTTTTCGACGCCAGAGTCAAATCGTCTACATAAACTGCAACGTAAACTGCATCATCAGCTTCATTCTTCGTATAGACACATGGGTCAGCGTTCGTTGGTTTCATTCCAATGCTGAGCAGCCTCTCATCGAGCTTCTTGTACCACTGCCTCCCGGATTGCTTTAATCCGTACAGCGATTTCTTGAGATGACAAGCTGTTTTCCCATGTTTCCAGTCTTCTAACATTTCAATAGCTATTTCTTTTACTTTCCCTGTTTCGTTTTCAATCAAGTCTCTCAATGTTTCTCCAAAACATTCGGGAGTTTCCATTATAATGTCCTCCTCTAGATCTCCATTCAGGTACGCGGTTTCTATGTCCATTTGGATCACTTCCATGTCATTTTGAACAGCAAGTGCCATTATGGTTCTTAGAGAGCTCAGTCGAACAACGGGCGAGTAAGTGTCGAAATAGTCAATTCCTGGTAATTGGCTGAAGCCCCTGGCGACTAAACGAGCTTTCCGCCTCTCTAATTCCCCGTTGGCTTTATACTTATTACAAAGTATAATTCGGCATCCAACCATTTTTCGGTTTTCTTGTGGCTTCTCCATCCTCCAAGTACCATTCAACAGAAGAGATGAGAACTCTTTTCGAATAGCGGCTTGCCAACCTTGAGCGTCTTCACTTGCGAGTGCTTCACGTACAGACACTTCGGTTGAGAACGCTATTTCACTACAATTCGCGTAGCAGTTACTCAAATCAATAGCATTGTTTCTATGTTCCGATTGTTTTGGTTTTGAAACAACATTATAAATTTTTCTCGGTCGCCCCTTTAAACCAGTTCTCAAAATTTTCGGTCTTCCAGGTCCCCGAGTTATCGTGTTTTCTTCAGGTCGAACATCTTCATCGGAGTCGTTTTCTTCTATCCAATCTTCGTCGTCCCTTTCCATTTGTTCAGTGCTTCCACTGCTTTCTGTGGGAAACTGATCCGTTTGATTTTGATTTTGTTTGCTTTCTGAGTCGTTAGCTCTGTTGAAGTTTATCATTACTTGATGTGGTTCCCAAGATATCACTTCTCTTCTATTCTCGTTTGGAAACAGTGAATCAATGTTTTCAGAACCTCCTTGAATTTTTAAATTTTCTTGTTCGTTTAATATTTTTATGTCACGTGTTATCACAACTTTTCTCTCTGAAGGAACCCAAACTCTGTATGCTTTGGATGTATTAGAGTACCCCAGAAAAACGCATTCCTTTGATCTGGGTTCTAGTTTTCCTTTCGGATTTTTATTCAGCATGTACGCTTTTGAACCGAATGTTCGAAAGTAAGTCACAACTGGGGCTCGTCCTAACCACAGTTGGAACGGTGTTTTCCCATTGATAGCTGCAGATGGACACCTATTCCTTATATGCACTGCAGTAGCGACAGCCTCCGCCCAAAATTGTGATGGCAAATTAGCCTCAATCAAAGAACATCTCACCATATCTAGAATGGTTCTGTGCATGCGCTCAGCAACTCCATTCTGTTGTGGTGTTCTGGGTACTGTTAGTCTTCGAGTTATTCCTTCATTTTTCAAGTATTCTTCGAATTCTTTACTGATATATTCACCCCCATTATCAGACTGTAAACATTTTATTTTTACACCTTTTTGTTTTTCAACGTATTTTTGAAATTCTTTGAAAGTGTTGAGGGCTTCTGACTTTTTCTTTAAAAATCGCACTTCGCACCACCTTGTGGTGTCGTCCACAAAGATCATATAATATGATGCTCCTCCATGCGATTTCGTTCTAACAGGCCCCCATATATCAGAATGAATTATTTCCAGAATTTTGCTTTTTCTTTCTGATTTGTTAGGGAATGGGGTTTGACTCATCTTCCCTTGAAGACAAATTTCGCACGGTGGTAGAGTTTCGGATTCATTTATATCCATTCCTAAAACACTTTTCGTTTTGGAGATTTTCTTCAAATCTTTTACATTTAAGTGTCCGAATCTTCTATGCCACAATCTCAAATTTGTATTGCTATTTTCGCTAATAGCGTGCGAACTTGGCTTTCCCTCTTCAACATAATATAAGCCGTTTTTGCGTTGAGCACTAAACAATACTTTTTCTTGGTCAGTCAAGACCACAGCTTTGTCTTTTGTGAAAACAACTTTGTAGCCATTGTCGGTGATTTTTGGCACTGACAATAAGTTGCTTCTCAGATCAGGCACGTATAACGTGTTGTTGAGAGTCACAATTTTGTCCTTATTCCCATCGATCGAAAGAACAA